>JALRMH010000007.1:549096-938863 GCA_026119935.1 Endothia cerciana | reverse complement strand
CCTCCCCCCCCCGCCCCCCCCCCCCGCATACTCCCCCACAGCCTCGCTGTGTGTGGTCGGGCGGTCTCCACACCCCCCCCCCCCCCCCCCCAATGATAGCCCACCCGCGGTCTTGAAAAGGACCTTGGGTGGTCAAACCCCCCATCCCCCAAACGACTGTCATCCCGTTCTCCGGGTCTGGGCTCTTCTCCGACTGGAATTGGGAATTCTACCTTGATCGGGCAGACGACGAGAGAGAGAGAGAGAGAGAAATCTGGCCTCAGGATGCCCTTCTTCCGAGAGAGTTTCGACGAGGATGACGTCCGTCCGCCGGCTCCCGAAGCCGAGGTCGTCTCCCGACCACTTCCGATCCACGGCCTGGGTCACATGAGGAGACATGCTCCTGCGCCCGGGCACCTGAGCCACAGGCTCTCTGAGGAGAGCATCCGGACGGATCTCTGCGAGGGTCCGCTGGCGGATGCGCTCGAGGTCATCAAGACAAGCCCTCCCGAGCCGGAGCGCTGCGTCACCACGACTTCAGACCGGGCGGAGCTGATCGAGCGGCTGAAGAGGGGGGAGAGTCCTGCCTGGGTTCCTACTCGGAAGGTATGTGTCGGAGGAGCACTTCTTTTTTTTTTCTTTCTTTTTTTTTTCCTTTCTTCTTTCTTCTTCCTTTGCTCTGGGAGGCCTGCGGGATACTGACAGGATTGTAGCACGACTCTTTCTTTCCTCGGAATGGGTCACGCGACCACTCGCCCAGCCCTCGGCCGAGGTCGAGAGGTTCCCCTGGTCTCCTCACTGCTTCGATCCCCAAGGACGAGGCGGATGGCAAGCAGGGCGGAGAGACGGATAATTCAGACAGGATGACAGAAGGTCTGAATATAGAGCGGCCCAGGTCTGCTCTACACAGCGGGGACTTTACACAGCACACGTCTGCATCGCGGTACGGTGGAGCCGGCAAGAGGGACAGCGGGAGGATGCCCGCTCCGGAGGAGGCATGTAACCCAGACAGGCACCCTGCGTGGCTCGCCACAACACCACCAAGAGACTTCACGCCGGTCAGGTTCGAGGGCCGGACGCCCTTCCCGGACTTCCCGGCGTCGTCGGGGTACAGGTCGTCCCCGCCGTCTCTCTCGTCATCGCTGTCGTCCAGCTTCGTCTTCAAACACCCCACCAGTCCGCTCGTCCAGTCCGAGAGCAATGACGACCTGAGCATACATGCCATGGAGCTGGACCCCAGCACACCGAGCAGGGTGCCTAGGAGGCAGACCCTGCATACGTTTCATCGTCTGCCTCAGAATACACCCATCACGGCCCAGAGGATACCGACAGTGCGCCGGGAGAGCACGTTCCCATACCAGGCGCACCAGCCGGGGAGGTCCCTCACATCTGTCCCCGCTGGGCGGTTCGTGGCTTCGTCACCCCAGAAGATATCCCCATACGCGGTGTCCCGGAGGACTTCCATTGCTCTAGACTCACAGTCCCCCCTGCAACGGACGTCGATGGTGGGCTCGTACGAGGAGAGCATACTGAGGGGCAGGATGTCGACTTCGCCCTCCAAGCCACTGGACTTCCTTGCCCAGATCGGCGTTCTGGGCCTGGGTAATTGCAAGAGCAGCCTCCGCTGCCCGGCGCACGTCACCCTGCCCTTCCCGGCCGTCTTCTACAGCTACGCCAGCACGCCCCACGGGCGCTCGAAAAGCGACGACGGGCCCAGTCCGTACGTAGGGTCGATCGACCTGGAGAACGGCCTCCCCAGCTTGGAGGACTCGAGGGCGCGGCGCAGGTCCGGTCAGAGGAGCGGCCGGCGGTCAAGAGCTGGCAGTGTCGGGCCAGATGTCGAGATGAGCGGCGTGGACAACCCGGGTCCGGACTCGCGTGAGGTGGCCAAGCACCGCCGCCGGGCAGGCTCTTCCCCCAAGGCCCCGCCGGGAGGGAGTTACCGCATTCCCGAGAAGGGCCAGATCCAGATCATCATCAAGAACCAGAACAAGACCGCCGTCAAGCTCTTCCTCGTGCCGTACGACCTCGCCGGCATGGAGCCCGGGACGAAGACGTTCGTCCGGCAGCGGGCCTACTCCAGCGGTCCCATCGTCGACGTCGGGCCCCCGGCCGACGCAGCTGCGGCTCAGCAGCCGGCCGAGGAGAAGCCCGTCCTGCGGTACCTCGTCCACCTCCACATCTGCTGCCCCGCCCGGGGCAGATACTACCTGTACAAGTCCATCAGGGTCGTCTTCGCCAACCGCGTGCCCGACGGGAAGGAGAAGCTGCGGAACGAGATCACCCTCCCCGAGCCGCGCTTCGCGCCGTACAAGGCCACACGCGTGATGCAGCAGCCGCAGCACCCGACGCCGCCGCCGCCGTCGTCGCAGCAGTCGTCCGGTCCCGGAGGCCCGAGCCTAGCTGCGGAGATGGCGTTCAGGAGGCGCTCGGGCTTCTCGTTCGGACAGGTCGGGGGCGGGCTGGGGCAGGCTGGACCGGGCGAGGCCCCCGTGACGGACCTGCCGGCGTTCGAGCCGAGAAGGCGGGCGGCGAGCGTGCAGAACCGGGGCGGCGCGCTTGGAGGAGGGCCGGCGGGGCTGGTGGCGGTGGCATCACCGCCCGCGCCTGTGGCCGGCTTCGTCCGGCTTGACTTCTCCAAGGGCGAGGTCGGGGCGTCCAACAACGCCGCGGCCGGGTCTGGAGGTATCGCTGCCGCGATGGGCGGCGCCGCCGCGGCGGAGAGTCTCCTCTCGCAGCGACTGAGGTCGCTGGGGATGCAGGGCGTCTGCCGGGGGGAGATGGAGACGGAGACGGTGGTGGATGGACCAGCGTGACGGGGGGGGGGGGGGTGATGGGCGGGAGATTAAGGAAGCGGCCTTGGTGTCTGTGCCCTCGCGACTGGAAATGCCCGGCCAGGAAAGCTGCATTCTTCATGTATATATCTGATCGGCAGTGGACCCCTGACGTGAGGGAGGGGGAAGGACAACAGAACTTGTAGGAACAGGCGGGTATCATATGTGAACCGAATGTACAAGACGCATCACCGATCAAATCATTGGCAACCGGCGCGCGATCTGGCTCCCTTCGCCCTTCTCGTATGCTCTTGTGTGCGGTGTTTATTTCCCGCCTCTACACCTACATCCGCCTGTAGCGGTCCCCCACCCGGAGATGACGGGGTCTTTTACTGGACTCGTGCTGAGGGCACACAGTCTCTGTGCGGCAAACGATAGGATTCCTGCCGAGTACCGTTCACATCGAGCTTCATCTCTCCATGCCCTCCGATGTCCGGCCACGTGCAGGCCGCCCGGGCACCTCTCGCAGTGGCACGGTGGAGGAGATGTTCCAAGGATCCCGGTCAGGCCCGTAGCGCTGGAGACGGTGGATTAGTTTTCTACCAGAGGCCGGCCATACGTACGCCTCTGACCGAGAGAGGCGCTGGTCTGCTCGACGCGCAGCCCTGAACCTGGAGCCCGCCCCTCGCCACAGTGCAGGTCTATCTACGAGTAGCTAGTAAGTATATGTAGTCGCAGGACTACCTCCAGGTGCTATTGCTGTTTAGCCTATCGGCGGCCCGAGGGAACCACTCCGCCGGTGGTGTAATTCTGTTCTCTCTTTTACGATGACACACTCGGGAAGGCGCCTCAGGTACCAGGCTGTGTCGAGAATGCCCTGAGGTTCCTCGAGAGACCAGTGCTCCGCCCCAACATCGACTCGTCTAGAAGGGCCTCGTGGTCCTACCAGGCCAATGGCTGAACCCCCCCGTCCCGGTCCTGGTCCAGTGCTACCCGTGAAAGGCGGCGGTGCCATCTCCAGTCCAGTTCCCGTCGTGGGCTGGTCGCCTCCTGGTCTCGGGTTCAGGCCCGCCGCTCGCATCCGGAGCGGAGCCCATCGTATGCCATCTGTAGGCTATAGAGAGGGGCCGCCTATCGGCAGGTCCCAATGGCAACACCAAGCGCCGCGGAGCTGCCACAACAGGTGAGGACGGGGCGCTTTTCGTGTGGTCGGCCGGGGACGATCTGGCACAGAACATTCAGACCACCGCAGGGAGACCAGGTATTCGGATTCTCTATTGTTGCCTCCTCCTTTGCCCATGCCCAGGTGGAAAGGGGGGTCCGCCGGTCCAGGACCCAGATGCTCGTCAAAGGTGATGCTCCTCCCCGCCTACCACCTGATGTGCCCATAGCCCGCTATAAGGACGAACAAGGGCGTAAGTGGTGCGCTCCTTATTGTGCTGGGGGCCGGAGGGTGGCGGTTTGGGGCTGGCGCCAGCCTCGTGTTCCTCGCCCGGCCCCGAGTAACCCCCTTCTTTTCCCCGTGGCGTGCGTGGCTGCAGGGCTGCTTGGGGCGGGGGGCGTCGACGCCTGATGGAAACTGGTGATTCGGTCCCCTCAGCAGGGCGACTGCCAGGTGGCCGAGCTAGATGAGGTCAAGCAAGTCGGGGGGGGGGGGGACTACTCATCCATCGTATCAACGGCCTCAAGGCTTGGACGCTCGGGCTTGCCGCTGTCCTGGGAGTAAGATTACGCCAACAAGGCTTTGCCAAACAAAACTGCCGAGACGGCACCGGCGATCGCAAAGCACTTGCCGTGTGCCTCAATGGCACCGGATCGGTCTTGAAGGCGGCTGTCGTCTTGGGGGCCGGACCCAGCGCAACCTGACCTCTCTGATAAATGTGGCGTGTGTGGTGAGTGATACCATGTGCCGCGAAAGAGTCCGTCCCTGGACAGATAGAGCGAAACTTGTGACGGAGAATTGCTCGCGTGAAGATACTATGCCAGAATACGTGGGAATCGCAGGCTATGAGCCCAGTGGCAAGGCCTTGCCCAATAGGCTCGGTGCTCAGGTGGATATGACGAGTCTGCAACCCCGAATGATATTTTTATATCCACCGTTATCACGAGAATAGCCAATGCGTACTCTCATGGTGGATTATAAAGGATTGTCTGGAGGGGGCTATCGGGTCAGCAATTACACAATGTCAGAGCCCAAGAAGGAGGTTACGGAGATCTTGAGGCATTATTTGCACTACTTTCACTGCCCCCTTCTCTCCTGCATAGGATACAGAGTAGAAGTATTTTGACTTCCACCATATATGGATGCATGTAAGCAAGAGGCTTCGCATGATCAGGTACTCTAGCAGTCAATATCCCGCCCTCCAGCGGTTCCCAGTGCATTTACATGAAGTATCTTGGGCTATGGCTGCGGGTTCGCCCTGCCCCCCCCCCCCCTCTCTTCTTCTGTCTTGTATTTGATGGCCGGCACCCGTTGACAATTCCTACGTATTGGTAACAAGGCTCGACGTCAACGACTTATTCCCGAGCAGAGCCCTCCTTGCTCCTTGCCTAGATTGCTGCAGTGGAGTCGAAGTAAGCATCCTTCGATAAACGAGACACCCCCTCCCTCAGTGCATTGCAACGCGCGGCCCCGAGTTAGTTGCCAGGTGAAGGGACTAAAAATTTGTGTAAAGGATGACGCCGCGGAGCTTCTTGCTTGCGGGCCTCTACATATAAACACCACTTCCTGAGAGGCTGGCACGCATTCTTTTTATGAAAGAGAGAACCGGTGGAATTGGCGTGGTTGAACAGCTATAGGGTTTATCTCGGGACACGGCAGTATCCGCGCGCATAACCAAGAGGGACCCTTTTAACTCCCTGTCTCGAAGCTGGATATCCAGCCTCCAGCGTTGTTCAGCTCGTCCCAGAAGGGAACTGGGTGGGTCAAGCCGTCTACGCATGCGCTGTGCTTCCAGACGCGAGTGGACGAAACCACCGTAACCCTGGTATGAAGGATGCTGTGATACTACACATTCTACGGAGTCTTCGGTATTATCGTTCGATCGACCAAGCCCGTGCATGTCTGTCGGCGGACCGAGAGGAGTCTGAGAGACTAGTCTATCGCTGTTGCTGTCGCCTGCGCACTTGGGCCGCGAGCTCCCATCAACAGATCATTCTACTGCAGACTTGCCATCGACGCCTTACGACAATCCGAGACACGCCCTCACATAGAAGGAGCTGCTGTCGGCTGCGGATCTGCACGTTGGCTCACGGATCCTGCATGAGGAGGCTGCGGACCCCTGCTGCTTTGCAGCTTCGCGAGATTGACAAATGCATCTCGAGTGTCTGTAGGAGCCGAGCAAGGGATCTGTAACCTCCATATTGCCCTTTGACACCGTTCTCCAGCACGGCCCTGCGGCCCCAAAACAAGTGACCTCGATCCACAGGTTACTATAGCCGCTGTCCCCTGTCATTGACTCTCTTGTCTGGCCTGGCCTCCCCTCTCTTCTGTCTTTCATTTCTTGCCGCTTCCCTGCTGCGCACAGGAAGAGCTTGACAAGTCACGCATCATACGGGCCACCCCCATCTCAAGATGACCACAACCACAGCCAGCCCGTCGGCCCTCACCGACCGACCGCGTACTATTCTCGGTTCTCTGACAACAACATTCACACCGCCAGCATCGTGCGCCTACAACGCGTGGGTCGGAAACCTGAACAACCCATATACAGCATGGCAGGGTATGCAATGCGAGAGCGACCAGGTCAACGAAAGTAAGCTGACACACCCGATGCTCTATACGCTCCATGCTGCTCTTGCTCACCCTCTGCCTCTTTCCTGCAGTGGTACCCGCGGAGGCATGTTGGCCAGCTACGACACAAGGCGCCGTGTATCCAGCATTGAGATTCAGCGGATGGGGGTTCTACTCGCCGGGCCTGGTATGCCCGTCAGGATTTTATAGTGCTTGTACAGCGACCGCCACCGGAGCTGCGGATTGGAATGTTCAGTTCTCTATGTTGTCAGGCGAAACTGGTACGTACATCACCACCATGGACGAGAAATTCGGCCAGCCGTGCGCATATGCCTCCTGGGTCTGAAGCCCGATTGGCCATCGCTGACAAACATCTCTTTATATAGCGGTTGGATGTTGCCCTACGTATGTGTCGTGCCCGATTTCATATGGAATCGTCTCTCTCTCTCGGCGAGTTCGTCTCATATCTTGGGTATTTTCTAACCTGCATGGATTGCAATAGCGGCTTTGAATGTTACAACCCAATCTCAGGAAACTTTCCCGGCCAGACTTGCACACAGACGTTCTCCGCAACCAGTATCACCACGGCGTTGTGCAGCTTTGATGGGGTTGGCGTTGGTGGCTCCATGGTAGAAGGACTGGGCACATATCCTTTAACATGGACTCAGACGACCACAAAGTCATCCAGTGTCACCACGGAAACTGCGACCATCACAGCTCTGATTGTATCAGCGCCGATGATACAGATCAACTGGCAGTCCTCAGATCGAGCTGTCCAAACCGGATCACCTAGCGGTAGTTCTACTTCCACCTCGAGCCCGACCCCGACATCAACCTCGACCAGCTCCACCACCCCCGGAGGGGTTTCCACGGGCACACTGGTTGGTGCCATCGTCGGAACAGCAGCCGCTGTCGGGCTCATCGCTGCGGCAGCCTTTTTCATCTGGCGCCGCAAGAGGCAGACGAAAACGAACGAGGCATCTCAGCTGGCGGAGCTGGACCAGTCACGGCGGGCGCAAGCCGCAGGGAGCGTGCCGTACGATCAAAAGCCGGGCAATTATCACCCGGTGGGCAACTACACGGAATTGGACAGCGCGACATCAGCCTACGAGCTCCCCCACGACAATTATCACGCAGCACCGCCCGGCGTCGCCGAGGCCCCCGCCCCCGCCTACACGACAAGTTAGCGCTCACGCGCAGCTGTACAAAGTTCAACTTGTCACCTGACGCCTTGGCACCATACACGGCGAGGCGCTGGGCTGCCGCTACTCTGTATAATATATCAGGAATTGTCGGCGTCCAAGCAGTGAGGCCGAGTCGATCTGGATCCGACTCGGTTCATCTGCGGGGCCCGTTCAGGGATTGATGGCAATGCGTGTCTGGTCAACGTAGACGATTCCCCATGGTGTCGAACGAGCTGACGGCGAATGAATACGGTGCAATTCCTGCCTACGTTAATAGCATACTGTACATAACTTAATCAGACAGTGAAAATTGTTATGACATAACCAAGTAGCCCATTGTCTGACTCTCGCGGATTGTACACGTGTATTTCAACAGTCAAGGACCGTAGGGCTGTTGAAGACGGCCAAAATCGCTATAGTTGAATGGATTTCGGAACTGGTCTCATCCCTCTTCTTTAGGCACTTCCAGACGACCGAGGAATGGACAGGGTCAGGCGGCCAAATCCAGGTGGCGCCGATGGTTGGAGTGTCCAAAAAGAGACAACCATCTTTTACCTCCCTTATAGTCCCGAAACTGTCATCTCTCGGTGCCGTTGCGGTGAGATGGCTCAAGAACGGCGAAGCCGATGGGTCACGAGAGTACGTCCGTATAAAACACGATTGCAAAAGCGTGAGAACCGCGCGAGATAGAGACCTATACCTACCGTTGTACGTGTTCTCTGGTTCACAGGGGCGTCCAAGTCTGCCTGTCAGGCCTAGATACTGATGCAGACCCTCGAGGCCTAGAAAAACCAGCTCAGTGCCCCTCTACAGTCAGGTGAAGAATGGCTCGAGACAATGGTCTTACTAGGTCTATTTCAACACACTCAACCATCGCGTCACGACATGGTCATGATTGTGGCTATGTTGGGCATGTAGACTGATGGGAGTGAGAACTAATCATTGATAAACAACTTGATATCTCATTTTTGGTTGCTAAAGCAGCACTCCAGAAGATCAGTAAGCGGCGGCTTGAATTTCAAGTAGTTCACTCTCTACCTTGAGCAGAGCAGAGTCCAAGCCATTTGCACCAGATCATCCTATTTCTCTTGTGTTGTCGGCTCCTTGAGGAGGCTCGGCTGGTGTTGTCGGCCGAGTGATCCCTCACAAACACCGTGCACCTCCTGCTCTTTCTTGCCAGCACCCTGGCAATCCTCGCAAGTCTTCAGCCCATCGAATTCTGTCTCCAATGTGAGATGTCGTAGACAGAGCCTGCAGAAAAGTGTTTCGTTCCATTCTTTGCACTCTCTGCACCACATACGTATGATGGGCCATGGGATCTTTCCTCGCCCGCTGCAATTTTCACATTCCGTCGACCTGATCTGGGCCACGATGACTTTGCCAGGGTGTTCAAAATTCTCTCCGCACCTAGAGCAGACCTCGTGTGTTGCTCCAGCTTGGGCCATTTTTGAGTGTTTGTGGCCACCGAGTGCTTGTATTTTTGGTTATCAATAGACGCGTCGGTCAGAGGCGTTCCTTGTTATTGTAGACGATGGCGTGAGATTACTGGTGTAACACAATCCAGGTGCTGATGGCCAAATATGGAGATCCTGGCGTTCCGTGTTGTGTCAAAAGGTCCAAAGAGTTGAGACTTGAGATCACTCTTGTGTTTCCTGATGTGATGTGCTTTGAAGAAGACGCTGAGAGAAGCAGAATGCTAAAAGTGCAACCTTGGATAATTTCTACATTTCCCTGTGACAGGTCGAGTCTTCTGGGGCCATTCACATATTCAGAAGTTTCTTCACTTCTTCTCAAACAGTCACACTTGTAGCCCTCTTGACCTATTAGTAAGTATGCGAAGTGACTGGGTATACCACACTAATAGAACAACATTGAAAGAAGTCAACAGTGACCGCCCTCCCCCCCCCCCCCCGGCAGAGCACGTATACAAACAGACCAAAAAAGGGGCACAGTTATAATACAAGTCTCAATGTCCTTGAGGGAAGAGAATGATTAGACATCTAATATCGCCCGTTCAGTCCCTCCTGAGATTGAATACACTGGTGACAAGGCTGGAAAGTGGGCCTACTCGCTAGCCTCGACTGAGATGACCGGCTCTGACAGGCTGCTGTAACTATGTGGTGCGATACTGCTGGCTTAAGTCTTGACTGCAGACTGTATACCTTTACTAATCCCACCTCGAATCTTTGGAATGGTCGATTATCTCAGTATAAGGTCAGACTTGATCACGGTAAGGAACGACAGGCGATGTCTAGGAACCACTGCACTCACAATGGGTAGCCCTTCAACAGTATTCATCATCGCAAAGATCAATGGCCGCTACCGCTCTCCTGCCGCAGTCCACCAGCATCATGAAAATCACGGCGACTGAGCTATCGAGACATGCCGCAGGCTGGTAAATATACTCCAGGACCTCACAGATCGTCCCCTTGTAGAGCACGAGTTTAGATCTCGCCGGCGGCCTCGGCGTAGACAAGTGAGAGGCTGAGCCGGAGTACCGCAACGAGAAGCCCCTCTTCCCATTCCTAGCAAAATGTGGGCCGGGGATCTGGGTGCCGAGCTAGACGGGTCAAGTTACTGGGACTAGTTGGTCAAGTAAAATGCTCCTTCACCTCACCGGCTGCCCTTCTACTTGGGATTTTCCTTAGTCTTCTTCTTCTTCTTCTTTCTTTTGGGGCAAAGACGTCTTCTAACGACGTACAGAATCATCACACAGTAAAGCCCCTTCCGGGTCAAGCATTCTACTACGCCAAGAAAGCCTAGCATAGCACAGCCAACTGGATGATGGTGGGACTCGAGGAAATCAGGTCTGGAGAGTGAACAGCCATACTGGTCCAGCATTGCGAGCAAGACCTTGGTCCATCTCCGAACCGTAGCGACCCTCCTATCGGCAGGTTCCTGAAGAGGACGGTCAAGCCAATGTCGTTTCAATGTGCTCTCATCAGCCTCGATACAGATGGGAACATACTTGTCGCGGACTCGGGGATGTTCCGCGCTGTCAAGGGATGCAGCGTTGAGCGTGAGGCTGCCGCTTTTCTGGATCCCTGCGAGGATAATTACGGTCGGCAGCTTGCACAGATGCTGAATAGCAGTGATGACATGATCAATAGTATTCCGGTGGTCCTCATGGGGAGGAAGGCGGCACTGGAAATTCTAAAAGCAATGGACATCGTCAGGGCCCGCGAGGAGGCATATCTCATGCATTCCTGGAGCGAAGTCCATCGTACCTTACCAATCAGAATGCGCAGAGAGAGGCTTGTCAATTAGGGCCCAGCCGGTATCTTAACAAATGGGCCGAGTGAGGGCTGAGCTTAGCCCGGCCGTCGTCGATAGAGTGTGGTTTGAAGGCCGGCCCAAGCCCTTCCAGGTTAGTGAAGAGGTAAGAGTTTACCTGGCTGACAAAGACAGAGGAAATGCTGCAGCGGTCCCACATGGAATCGGTACAGATTTATGCACTGAAAATTCATATAACTTTCGCTTTCTAGGCTCCCTAACGAACGAGATTCGCTGCATGTGCTGGAACAACGACGATATCTAAGGTGGTCCCGTTATGCCTCCGCGGCCTCACAAGCCAGACCAGACGATGACCGAAGTCCAATCTAACGGTATGAAAGCCAATCTGCTAGTCGTGCTGCCGTCCCGTGGGCGACAAATGGTCCCCTTGATGGGCCACATGGCCGCCAAGCGCAAGGTCAGGGATGCGCTGCCTGGATCTCAACCCGACAACCCGAAATTCCGGAACGGCCATCAAGTGTATTTCCCAAAGTTCCAAGCTTTTCCTTTCTGATGCAAGGCTATGCTGATGATTATGTGGGCGAGAACAGGTACGTGCACACTTAGCACTCCAACGCCGGGACGGAGCGGCGACGCCGTAGTTGCATGGTGATGTTGGTCGACAGGAAGACGGATGTGTTGGCGTGAGGGTGGTTGTGAAGGAGTAGACATATCTCCCTTCACCTCCGAGGAGTTGAGATACATTCGACTGACCTCGGATGTGGCGGGAGAGACGTTCAGGTCCTCCTTCACTTCGAAGCCGAGGTCGAGGCAGAGTTGACGGAATCCCCAGAGCTGGACCGGGCGGGCTTTGTACGCTCACTACTCGAGCGTTGTTAGCATGAATCCTGTGCGAAGCCCGCATCATGGGCCGTGGGGTCGAGGAGGCTGCCATCTGCAGCACTTACTATGCGGAGCGATCAGCGTGCATTTGGCACTCGTAGCTAGCGCCACCGGTCTTGATCCGGAATTTGAGGGGCTTGGTCTCTAGGACAGACTTGATATTTTTATTGGCAGCAGCAGATGACCCAGACATCTTGAAGTATGTGAGCGAGGGTTCCGAGAGGGTTAGGTATGGTGGGATCGAGTTCAGGAGAAGGGCAATGGTTATGCAGGTACTATAGCAACCGGTGTATATGATGCAGGGCCAAGATGCAGGGCCAAGAAAGGATGGTCACTCGAGGCGCCAGGCATTCTGAACGAAGAGGGCTCGGGATCAGGACCAGATTAAATATTCCACAGGGGGAGCTACGTCTGATTCATGGCGGAGCGGGGGGAACGGAGAATTGAACACAGTGACCCCGAAGACCGAACTTATCGCGCGTGTGTAACTGCGTGATTTTTGATGCCACGTTGGATCCCACATAAGTGCATCTGAGATCGGTGATAGAGCAATGGTATTACCAAACGCCTCATCTTACTGGAAACTCGCTCGTAACCGCGGCTCGTTTATCGGCGCGCTCGGGAGGCACTGGGATGGATGCTCCAGTCCCTAATTCAGGGTCCAGGGACGTTGGGAGCTGGGCGTGCCGGGCAGCTAGTTTCTCACGAGTCGCCGTCTCGGGGCCGATGAGGCGACTTGGTGTGGAGCCTCGCACAGTAAGGCGACTTGAGATCATCGCTACAAGTTGGTTGGCTCTCACAAAATGTCTCCGCCTGTATCTCATAACACGTGGGAGAACCATACGTAGGAAACAGCAGGATGTGTAAAGTATTAGACCCTTGTTGTGCAACGTTCGCGAGGGGGGTCGTTCGAGCTGGCCCGGCAAGGCTGACGAGTGTCCGATGTCGTTCGAGCTAATTAAGCTCCAACCTTTGGCGGCTCGCCCCCCCTGGAATGTCATGCACGTCGCGTATCTTTCAGGGGGTTCCTGGCGCTTCTAGAAGGCGGTTGCATGATGCCAACTTCAAGTTCTGGTCCAAGCCCAGAGATGGGTTTTCCCTGGCTGCTATGGTACACATCCGAGCTTCAATCACAGGCAGCAGCCACCGGGTGCGTCGAAAATTCTCCCTCTTTTTCGCAACTGTCAGGGGCTGGCACTTTGAAAAGGAGGCGTATCGACCTCGCCTTGTAAGCTTATTCCCGAGCGGCTGCACAAATAGACGCCCCGGCGTCCATGCGCTGGTGTCTAGCTGTCGCTGGATGATGGGAGATCCTCACAAGGTTTATTTCTTCAACAAACCGCGATATGCGACTCACCGTCTGAATGCGCTGTCCGTCAGTCAGGTTTCCCTTTTGCGCTGTTCTCTGAGGATATTACATGAGCTGGGATGGACCCTCGTCCGGCCTCACATCCCGACACTTTCAGCCATTATGATTCGACGATCAGTAAAGTCCTGTCTCGTCATCCGCTGGAGTGGTGGAGAAAGTCCATTTCCACCCCGCGATACCCCAAGAATTGTTGTTAGTCCCCAGGATCAGCGCCGACCCAGTGTGCCTCCTCCTTGTCCAGTCTCCATTGGTTGTGAAGGCCCCCGCCCCCAACAAATAATATCATAGCAATAATAACAATGATTGATTGAGACTCAAGATGAATGCCGCGATTACAGTAAAGTTCACCGCCATCAATCCAGCGCGTGTGAAGCCGAAGGTAAATGTCCGAAGTAGACCCGATCGCACCTGAAATCAGAGTCGTGCAGTTCAGCGCCCGAGGACAAATCAATGTCTCATTGGTAATGCCATGTGGGAACAACTAATTGGTGACAACTCAAGTGTTTTTTCTCGTCGCTCACGGTATATGCCAAAAGAAGAGTAGACGGCTGGCGAAAGCTGACAGATCCGGCCGTTTTGGCACCTTTCCCGTCGACAGCAAACTTACCGAAGAGCTGTATTATGAGATACGACATTGAGAAGAAATGGAAGACAAAAAAAAAAAAAAAAGGATTGGGGGGTAGGAGGGAGAATAAGATCAGGAGGACGTGAGGGAACGGGGACAGCATTGCGAGTGGCAAAAACATACAACACCGGGTATTCGCTAATGGTCACCCACTTAACTACTAATCCAGCGGTTAGTGGCTTATTTAGGGGAGAGCAGACGGGATCCCAAGTTTTCCACTACCTATGGTCGTATGTACTTAGGTTCAGCAGACTGCAACATTATATTGTTAACATTGCCTGGTCAGCTCCTAGTCCAATCTCTTCATCCCACTCACCCAATTTCATGTGTTCAAGCCAAAGCCCACCTCAAAAATAAAACCAAAGCAACAACAGAATCTGGACAGTACAATCCGGATTACCAAGCACATCTGAGGACGCAGTCGCCCTCATATGCAGCTCCGGCATCAACGGTACCAATCTCGATTAGGGGGGTAACGTCATCGGCGCGAGGCGTCGAAAATGACACTCGTGCATTACTCTAGAGACACTTGCGTTCGCTGCTAGCACTTCTAGACTCTTCTAAACAGGGTCTATATTCCCTGTAATATCCATAGCTAAACTTCGGTTGGGTTTCCCAAGAAGTTGCCCTTGTACAACCGCTCATTCATAGACTGGCGTGCGTGAGAACCTATTCGATTTACCAATTCTGAGTAAGTGCTCACTATACACACCCAGATGGGCGTATCAAGAGCGCAGATCTCTCCCGAGATTGCCTTTGCTCTTGGATGGCGAACTGGTTATTCCTTTTTCCTTTACTATGGCAATGGCAATTGCAAATGCGGCGGCATCGCAGCCCAGCTCTCTCGTGAGCGTTCTCGTTTCACCAAAAGGGACGTCACCAAGAACCTAGACGCTCAATATAACAACTATAAAACTGTTTACTCGCAACCGACGCCTTTTCCGATTGCAGAGCTCGTTTTCTGGAGCCTCGCCATGGATGACAGCCGTCTTAGATTGACTCGGGAAACAGGCAGACTTCCTACAATTACTGACCTCCCTGTTCCCTGGCTGAGGTCGCTTATAGGCAAACCTGCTTTGTTTCCTGTCTTAGACCAGGGAAAGAAAGGCCCGCAGATCTCACCTCAGAGCGGCGCCAAGTTGGCCTTGGGCTTTCGTCCGCAAGTTCGGTCCAATTGGTAGACATCCGGAGAAATGAGTCTTCCATGCATAAGGCTTAGCGTCAGAATTGTTCGTTGACACGTCCAATCGTCCGGAATTCCTACCTAGGTGCTTTCTCGGGGAGTCTTGCATTACTTCCGCGTGCTGACTGTGTAAGCAGCCCTATGCACTGAGCACCCACGTGGTCACGTTTACACATTGTCTGGGCCCGACATCCGAATGCATATCACTAGTCCTGGAAGCATGTTTGAAGCTGCAGAGGACGCGTCATTTGGTCAGGGTCTTCATCTGAGCATCCAATACTCCAGTATCGTCAGAGCTAGCGTGATTGGGATAAAAGGTCACGTCGGCGCCGATACTAGTTCTGGGCCGTAGGCCAGACCTTGCACATACCTAGGTAGGAAGACCGAGAATGCACGACCGAAGAGCCTCAGCCTTGCTTCATTAGGAATTCAGGATCTTCGAGTAGGTTAGAAAGGTGTCAGCCTGGCTCACACCACATTGTAACCAGGCCTATTTGATGCCTGCCCCCTGATAGGAACGCAAGGATGCTTTAACATCGGAGACCGCAACGTATTTTCGTGATAGCCAGAGAGGTGACGACCATGTATCGGCTTAGGTATGGATTCCGCCAGAGACTATCGGATCCGAGCTGCCGCACGTACAGTCTGGGTGCCTTGGATTTTCAGCATTGTGTCGCGGAAGAGCGATCCCTGTTCACGAACTCAATGGTTTCTAGAAGCGCTTACTGTGCTGAACATCACGAGTTGAAATGAAGAGCGCCAGGGCGGCCGGAGCATGGCAGTCTTTCCCAACTAGGTAGACATAAGCCAGACAGATAATCAGCCACAAAACAACCCCTGAGCGAAAGAGGATAGGATGAATGTTACAAGCAACCCTCTGGAAGCACGATTCCGATTTACCCGAGGCCTTACACAATGGTGTCATCCAACTACGGTAGTTGCCATTGAAGACAGTAATTATAAAAGGCAGCGCAAGGAAAGGCTTGAAGTCCTGATACGTGACCTACACTTTGCAACCACGACTCATAAAAGCATTTAAAAAAGTCACTCATCCATTTGTTCACTCGTCAATATGTACTCGTATAGTATAGTCTTCGTGCTGGTGGCAGCCTTTTCAGCGTAAGATCCCGCGTGGCACTTTCAGATCATACCCAAGTTTATAAGATAGTTTACGTTTCTTTTATTCAGTACAGAAGCCCCGAAAAATGTGGCCATGACTTGCTAACTTTCCGTCTCCTAGAGCCTTCGCTGCCCCTGAGGTGACCAGCTTCCCAGGCGAGCAGAAGTGCTCACCAACCACCACGATCACCACCACTTCGACGCTTTCTACGCCTCTGACCTGTGCTTGTGGGATCGAAACATCCTGCTCGTCCGGAAGTGTCTCCACCACGTCGCCACTGCCGACCACAACGCTTCTTGAGGGTTGCACTCTTGAGGTACTTGTGGGACCTCCTAATTGCGGCCAGGTGTGCCCATTCTGCACAACATCAACCCCGCTGGCGGACAAACGAAAAGCGGATTTTGGCACCGCTCCTTGCTCTGCGCCGACCACCACGACCACAATCTCCATCCCGTCCCGAGAGCCTCTTTGTGCCTGCCCCCTAATCACTGCCTGCCCCACGGGCTGGACACTGTCCTCGACAGCTGTTCAGCCGTCCGGAACAGTTGTCAGTGGTTGTGAGGCAATCGTGCTTGATGAGGAATGTGGGTGTGACCAGTCCTGTGTGACCGTCGCCGCGGAGAAGCGCGGCCCACAGGTGACTCCTACGTCGCATCCCGGTCACAAAGTATGTTCACCGACTACTACAATCACCACAACTTCCACCTACTCTGAACCGTGCCATTGCCCAGTCGCTACGCCTTGCTCCGCCGGCTCCACTCAGGTGGCGTCTCCGCTACCGACGACGACGCTGCTTGAGGGATGTGTAGAGGAAGTGCTCGTGGGCCCGGGTTGTAGGTGCCTATATTGTGAGGCCGAGGCCGTGTAAATGCGGCTAGCCTGAGGAACACGGATGCCATCATCGCGAGGGCATATAGTTCTAAACTGGTCGAAAATGTTGTGAGAAGTTCAAGGGGCAGGTGCAGAGATTTACGTCATGTTTCTGAGTGAAGCCATTAGTTTTTGAGCAGATGAGGCTGTCTCTACTTTATTTCGCAAATTGCCCAACGGCTTTTACATCCTAAGCCCATGATAGTGGACTATTCTACGGTAACTACCTAGATCAATCAGGCCTCTCGACACGAACCACTTTGTTCCTCCGAGCAAAGCATCAATATAGATGCTGGGTTCCAGCAGCGATTGTTGCGAAAATCATCCGGGGCACGATCCAATAGACCGTTCGAGTTTTGGAATTCCAACTACTTACAATTAGTGATCGGCAGGCTTTCCCATGTATGTGATCTAAGTCCTTTGTTTCAAATAGGCCTAATAGTGCGGCATCTACGGATGTCGGGTTGCTCGTTGTACGAATGAGGCGTTGACCTCTGGACCGCTGCGTTGTCATACTGATCCTTCGCCGCCCCTTCGTATCCCAAACAAGTAACGGCTTGCTGACTGAATCACCAGTTTTCCAGGCTTCCCGAGAAAAATTTTGCTTATGCCACAATAATAGGTGTCTCGTATTCAGTGTCAGCCTTACAATACCGACTTTTGAGGTAGGGTCTGGGATCGCTGGACAGCTCATACCAGGAAGCATATTTTATATAAGTAGTAGTTTTCCGACCCCCTTCCTCCCCCGAGTATCAATCTGTCATTATTAATATTTAGGACCTCTCTCATTCTTTCTAGACATAGACTGAATTTAATACGCAGTCCTAACTCAACGCAAATTTTCAACTGCCAGAATTACAAATGCAGTTCACCACCGCGTTACTCTCTGTTGCCGCTGTCGCCACCACCGTCACTGGCGCCTACATTCCGCGTCAGTCCGACTTCGACGTTGTTGATTTCACAACCTACGGCTTGACGGGATGTGACGACGACTACAACGGCTACTTCTCCTATAACCAGTCGGCCACGAATACCTGCATCGAGAAGGATGACATCCTCGAAGTTCAGTCGCTGATTGTGCAAGAGGCATCCACCAGAGCATGCTCCTGTGAGTATATCAATCCGAGATACCTCAAAGACAGACCAAATGTGCTGACTGCATTGACAGTCTACATCTACCAAGACACAACATGCGTATCGGAGGCGATCTTGGTTCCCATGAACGAATGCTACAACACTATCGGCTTTGGGGCGTTCCAAATAGTGTGTTCTTGAGGAGTGGATAAATCAGCACGCATTAGAGCCATGTTACCTCAAGCTAGGGCGTTTACTAGGTAGTCTTCCCGATGGTCAGTCTAGTGAGAATATCTATTAGTATAGGATCATTTGATTACTTTAAAAAGCGCCCTAGTACTCTGGGCTGTACATTGACCAGGTAGTGATACAATTATGACAACAAAGAACATCTTTTCCTAGGCGGTCACATATTGGTTGTGGCTTAACAACGCTGGCATCAGAGAAATGATTCATCATTGTCTGCCCCCAGAGCAAGTAGGTGCGAGTATCCAGGCCAGCAACGACCGCAAGGCTGGTGTAAAAGCCGTAATGCGGAGTTGCAACGTTGCTCATTTGGAACTTGTCGCGATGCCCGTCCGAAGTCTCAAGGGCTTCGACTCGTTAGACGCTTTCGTACTCAAGCTGGATAGAGCCCATTGACAACATGCGCTCTGTAATAGATATGCCTAATGATTTTTTTTGGGGGGGGGGGGTTGGTAAAGACACATAATCCTCATCGGATCGCTACGAGACTCAATGCCGTCACATGGATTGTGCATATCGAGTCACCCTCCAAGTCTTCAGAAGACTGAGCAATTCGAGAAGATAACCCGTGTCGCGGTAGCAGCAAAAAAAGTAGAAAGCTAAGGCCTTGGCTGATCAACATTATTTTCGGATTGTGGAACACGAGTTCCGAATGATGGGGAACAAGACCCAATTGCCTGTCTTGTAGGTAGGTGACTTAGGCGCTCCTTTACTTTACTTTTTTTGGCGGTGGGGGGGGGGGGGGGCACGCCTCTGCTAGGTGTAGTTCCTCGACACCGATCGCTAACCAAGTTTCCGCTTTGTCCACTTGCACCACGATCGCAGGCTCATGCTTCCATTGTTTCCCCCGGGGACCGGGGATGCCTGGCCACCTATGAATATGCGTAAGGGCAAGGTGGTTAAGGTATGTCCATTTAGAAATAGGAACGTTGACCTAGCAATCGGGTTCTGTTCTGCGCTCATGCTGAGATCGCAGGCGTGCAGACATGTCTGAGCATGATCTACGAGGAGTACGGTGCTACGTTGTGGCAGTGGGACGCGACCGCCGAATTTGACATCATCGAGAGCCACGGGTGCAGGCCTCACGAGATGGACACAGGCGGCCTCAACAGGCTCGACAACGTGATGAGATTGTTCAGTGGTCTCCTGACAAGATCGGGGTATCCGAGAACGATGGGGGCACCCCGTCAAGGACTTGATGAAGAACACGCGACCATGGGTGGCTATACCTGGCTTCAGCATCGGGACGGTGATTGCAAGATATTAGACCAATGATCGTAGAGCCGTGGAGAGTGGTCTCCAAGGGATTAACCTGGAGTATAAGAACTCAGTGATCCGTGCACGATGACTGACCCCTGCCGCTGCCTGAAGTACCCTGGGCTTTCAGGTACCCCGGCACCCTGATGCCCAGGTCGGTAGCGGCTTCGCATCAACGTCGCTCGAACGTCAACATGTGAAACATTATCTTCGAACCTCCAACCTCGACGCCTCTCACCCGGCACCATCGTCACGTCTTACCGCTGGTTCTGGTGCTGAACTGCCTGAGTTGCCGGAATGGCTGATCTCGAACGGACCGTGCTGGACTTCTACCAGCTGTCAACTCCCTACCCCGTCGAGTGGCCTACCGAGAAGGACAACAGTGATGTCTCCGAAGACGAGGATGCGGCCAAGAAGGCCAATCGGCGCAAGTCGAGGTACCAAGCCCTGGAGAAAGCCGTCAGCAACAGGAATAGCCAACTTCCAGGACATCAAAAGTCGGCCAATGGCGTTGGCAACATCGTTCAGAAGGACGAGCCAGATCCCCTGGGCACAACGGATAGTGTCGTGAGGACATTGAGGCAGCTTGGTGTCCCTGTGCAGGAGGATCCAAGGCTACGTACGCATATCTCGACTCCATCATGGTGTGGCAGGCCGCTGACTCTACAGCTACAGGACAACGCTTTCTCATGTCCTCCACTACCTTCTCCCCCGCCCTGTTCCTCTCTCAGATGCACGCGACAGCAGATACCCAGTCCCTGCTGACCGGCCTCGACGTCCTATCGCAATCCATCGACCAGAAGAGCGCCTCCCTCAAGGTTCTCGTCGAGTCCAACTTCGAGCGCTTCGTCCGTGCAAAGGCGACTATCGACAACGTCTATAAGGAGATGAAGTACCGCGGCGCCGATCCGAACCCCGCTGCCAATCGAGCTCGCCCGCATAGCAGGCACGCGAGCAGGAACAGCTTCCGGAGCAGTGCTGGGCCCGGTCTAACGAACCCTATTGCTCCGGATCCAAGGAAGAAGAATGCGCTGATCAAGGAGAGCGAGTACGGTGTCTCTGGCATCAAGGCGCCCCTGCTCGATGTCTCGGCAAAGGCAGAGGATGTCTGGGGACCAGCTCTCGGTGGTAGAGACAAGGAGGAGAATCTAAAGGTGGTGGCTGCGACCCTAGAGAAGTACCAGGAGTACGTCGAGACGAGCTCAGCTATCGCGGAAAGCATCAAGCGGAAGGACCACGAGGCACTGGTGGAGGAGTACAACAAGGCGAGAAAATTCGCAGGGGAGGCCCGCAGCATGGCCCAGACGGGCTCTGAAGACAGAGTGCCCGATGACCAACTTTACCAGGTCCTTTTAGCCGCTCGGATGTGGCACGACGTACACGAACAGATCGAGGCTTTCAAACGCGATACGTGGAAGAAGCTCATCAACCTACATACTGCACCAAAGTCGGAAGCGAGTGGGCGGCGGGATCAGCACATGGAACTGATCAGCATCTTGCTTGAGCTGGGTGTGGACGAAAATCCCATATGGATATGGCTCCTCAGTCGCTATGATTACCTCAAAGCCAAGGTCGCGTCAACAGTAGACCGGACCAAGGTTGAGATCGAAGTTGCCAGACGGCGCATCGCTAATGCCGACAGACCAGGGCCCCAAGCGATCGCAAATCATGTCAAATCCATTGCGCGGCAGTCTATAGAGAGCAGGTCCCAGTCTTTCGATTCTGCCGACATAGTGGAACTGTGGGAGAGGATCATGTCATTCCTGACCAGTATGCTTTCCTCCCAGGGTATTATTGGTGAGGTCGTGGAGTTTTGGCAGACGGTTCAAGGTTTTCTGGAGGGTAGGATGCAGAAGTCCTTGCCGACTGGGTATAACGGCGAATCACTGAAGCATCACGAATTATCGCAGCAAGGGGTGGCAGACCTACAGAAAGGCACGGTTGAGCTTGTGGACATCATCCGGGAGCATGTCTTCCTGTTCTTTGTTGGACCACCTCCGGACGATTTGTCTATGCTCCTTTCTCCGATGCCGTCAGAGCCTAGCACACCCTTGACAGCGTCTCTCGGCGGCGGAGGAGCACTTACGCCTAACACGTTAAAGGCACCTCGTACGAATCTCGATCCCGGCAGCATTCCACCACCATCGCCCAAGCGAGGGGAGGCATGGGAGAAGTTTGCATTCTGGCCCCCTTGGTCGAATTCCGTCAGTGGTGTCCATTACCTGGCGAAGGCCCTCGTTTTGGTGGGCTCAGGTTCTTGTGACATGGCAAGTCTGGCGCCAGTTGCTGGGGGGGACGGTGCGGTGCTCGAGAGGTTGAGGACGCTTGTTGGTTCCGCAAGAGAACGCTGTGTCACAGCCGTGTGCGCCGCTTGGAATAAGGACGCTGAGAACATCAAATATGTTGAGGACTGGAGCAGGTCGCCAGAGAGAAAGGACGTGACCAAAATGCCCGCGAGCTTCAAGGCGTTCGAGAGTGCTCTGCTCACGGGCATGCAGCAGATCCTTTACGTCTCAGATGCCATGTCGAGACCCGGCGCCGGGGATATTGTCCAGCCGCCACCGGCCAAGCTTCTGCAGATGGTCCGCAGCCAGTATGTCACGACATTGTATAAGGCGCTGAGTGGCATGGTCGAGAATGCGGAGCGCTCTTCCCGCAAGGCAGATGATGACTGGACGACCGAGGAGGGCTTCGTTGTTCTTGATGGCGGCAGCTCGCACGCATCCAGGATGAGCAGCGCATTGACACTTAACGCTGGTGATAGGGTCAGTTCAACCCCAGTATTTTGTCTGCATACAATACTAACTCGAGTGCAGAACGTGCGCATGCTGTTGACGCTCAGCAACTTACAAGCCCTACGAGCCGAAGTTGTGCCAGGTCTGAACACCCAATTCGAGAACGCCTTCGCCGTCAAGTTGACGGACGAAGAAAAGAAGATCAAAGATGTGCTGGGCCAGATTGACGCACGCCTGTTCCAGTCCTACACACGGCCGTATATAGAGTCTCTCCGAAGCACCATCCGGCAAGGCATCACAGCCGCAGACTGGGGGCCTGCTTCGCCCAACGACAAGCCTCGGGAGGTAAAACCATACATTTACAAAGCCCTGCTCGACTTGGTCCTTGTTCACTCTCAAGTATCTACTACTGCCGCTACCCTTACCAGTCAGGTCCTCTCGTACCTCCTGGAGCAGTCCTCACGCGAGCTCCTCGAGGCCTTCAAGTCCCGGCCCAAGTACAACCTCTCCGCGCTGATGCAGGCAACACTTGACGTCGAATTCGTGGCGCAGACGTTGAATCAATACATGACCGAGAAGTCATCCGAGGTTCAAACGCAGATCTACCAAGAGCTGGACTCGCGGACGGACAATGACGCACGCGCCAGGCTGCAGGGCGAGCTGCCTGAGATGAGGAGCGTGCTGAAGAGGCTGAGGGAGGCGAGCAAGAGCGAATTTGCATGCTTCCGCAAGCCGCGCCGACGAGAGGCGGCGCCTGGCGCGGGAGCGCGGGGAGACAATAGCAGTGTATCCACCACGACTATGTCTGTCGCTGGGTCGATCTGAGGCAATGACTGTGGAAGACGGGAGAGTGGGGGAGCTGGTGTGCATAGACTAGAAGAGCGATACCGGTCAGTATTGTTGATATGCTACTCATCTTGTTTAGAATTTGTCACAGCCCTGATGACAAGATAGGTCTGACACGGGACCAGATGCAAGACTGAGACTGAGTAGGTAGCCCCGTCTGGGCAATCACGCGTCTCCCAGCTTCCGCATCCTGAAGTTCTGCATCTCGACACCGATACGATGCCGACTTGGTCTCGTGAGCCTTCTGCAGGGACCGCAGCATCAGCCCTCGAAAGTCGGGACCCCATTTTCTT
Source organism: Endothia cerciana (assembly GCA_026119935.1). Classification (NCBI taxonomy): domain Eukaryota; kingdom Fungi; phylum Ascomycota; class Sordariomycetes; order Diaporthales; family Cryphonectriaceae; genus Endothia; species Endothia cerciana. The sequence goes on along the minus strand of JALRMH010000007.1, from coordinate 915,459 downwards.
CCTAGCCCTTGTCCTTACCCCCACACCTCTCTCGTTACCTTGGGGGCTGAGCTGAGTTCCTCCAGGCGGGTGCTGCTCGTCTCCCGCCTGTATCGCTTGTTGAGAAACTACGACTGTGAGACCCGGATACAATATCTAGCCCCGACGCCATGCGGAGGGCCAAAAGTGAGCCAGCAGCCGCTCAATCAGATTCTATAGTTATGCTGTCGCAGGCCGGTCCTGGTCTACGCCACCTTCAATCCTCGGTGGTGGTAGTGGCGGATGGTGTGCCACCCCTCGCCAGGAGATTCGAGAAATGCATACCTGGCGCCAACAGCATGCCCATCTCTTAAGAACTATGCTTGGATCACTTGTGGATGTGAATATATCAGTCAAGTAATTGGGGGGTCTTTTGGGGGGGGGGGGGGTGGAAGCCCAGCTGGGTAAGGCTGCTTGAGCCAGAGAAGACCCGATCCAGGATAGTACTTGGGTGTTCGGCGTGCATATAAGTCCTGGCCTGGCGAGGGTATATGTGTTAGTCTTGGTTCGACGTGCATATAAGTCCCGGTTGGAGAGTTCGAGAGTCTTCTGTGAGGCATGATCATGCACCATAGCATATTTGTATGACAATGACAATAGCACTCATCATGAGGAGGACCCCCAAACCCATTGTCAATCAAAGGACAGCAGGTGGTGGCTTGTTACGACGATGTTCTTCTTATCTCAAGTTTGGTGTGCGCTGAGGTAATCAGTGTCTAAATTATTTAGCCTTGACACGACACGTCTTTTGCCCCCCACCAGCTTTTATTCAGACGGCCGCTAACCCCCCCCCCCCCATCCACCCGCCTACCTACCCGTGCCGTCCCGCCTCTAATTTCTACATACCGCCTTTCCAAGTCCCTGCAGGAAGATCCACATCCTGGAAAAGGCGGTGTCGTTTACGCCGGCAGATTTTTTCCGCCATCGCATCGCATCGCATCGCATCGCGGCCATCGTCGACGGCCATCTACCACACCATAGCCCTTGCGAGGCTGCGAAGAGGCCGAGCCGGCTACCTGGCAGGTCTGGGAAGAGTCCAGCTGCCTCTGGCAGTCAGATCATCATCCACCATGGGCCGTCTCCAGCACCCCATCATCAAGCAGTACTTCGACCGAGGAGAGAAGCTTAAGGACAATTCCAACCGGTGAGTTGAGCCCGGCCGAGTCCCGTCGAGTCGCTCGAGTCCTTGCGCATTCGTGCAGGCCCAGAGTCTCATATCCCCCTTTCCCCCTCTAGCCATGCGTCACTCTTCGCCCAGGTGTCCACCGATGGCTCTGCCTTGTCGATTTTTTTATTTTATTTATTTATTTATTCCTTTTCCTTTTGCACCTTAGCCATCGGAAAAAGATCATGCTCCCCATCCTCCGTCCGTCATCACGGGCCAGACTTGTATTGATGTGCGCCTCCTCAACTGACCCATGCCGTATAGATATGTCCACAGCTGCAAGCTGTGCGGCGAGGTCTTCAAGAAGGGCAGGACCGAGAGCTTGAGGAAGCATCTCACTAAGAAATGCACGATGATCTCTTCCCAACAACGTGTCGATGCGGCCCTCCGCTTCGCCGATATTGATCCCCAGCGCCCTGCTCAGTCTCGACAGCAGAGGCAGCCTCGACAGGTTCAGCAGGTCCAGCAGCAGGTCCAGCACCAGCAGCAGGTCCCCACCGGGATGCCCCCCCTGAACCTTGAACTGCTGCAGTCCCAGCAGAGCTGGACTCGTCTGGAGGCCCTTGCAGAGGTGTCCCGCCGGATGGACCGTGACGACCGCGAATTCGGAGAGGATGACGGGCATTCTCAGCATCACATGTCCACTGCTGAGCCGATGCATGACGTTTTGATGTCGAACCCCTCCTCTGTCTCAACTGCACCTGGTGGATCCGGCTCCTTCCAGGTTCACGATCAGTTTGCCTTCTCGAGTCCCCAGTCCACACCACGAAAAGATCAGTCCCACCCCCAACTGCAGGACAAGCAAGGTCGGTATATTCTCAATTTCCACCAGGAACGATCTTTCCCTCAGAACTGTACCAGGCAAGTTCTAATGCCTCTCATAGTCGACGTTGACTTTGGTAGCCCCGTCGGTGTTGAGAAGCAGGCTCGCCCTGCTGATGAGGCTGCCGATCCCATCGGCAATCCCACCGTCTCTGTCGCTACTGCAGCCACTGCGCGGCTGAACACAGGAGGACTGCTGGATCCCACGCTTTTCGACAACTTTGACCGGAACCCAGAGGAAAACCTCCGCCAAGAGCTCGCCCGAGCCATTGGAGAGGCGTCGCGTGGCCCGTCCACACCTCCTCTGGCTTCCCACGCCATCGGGCACATTGTGCCATTCATTACCAACGATACTAGCACAGAGAGCCGCCATTCTCCAGCCCAAGTGACAACGTCTCCCGGATTCAGCGCACCAACAGCAGGCGAGGAGCAACTTGGCACACCGAGCCTACACAACCACTCGCCAGCTCCTAATAACCAGACCTCAGCGCCCTCCACAGGGCTTCCCTCCGGGAGTTCACAGCTGCCATGGGGCCAGTATACGTTTGGCGCGGGCACGACAGCGCCAACGGCGCCTCCTGGCATGCCACCGATGCTGGGAGAGCCATCGCGCTCCGTCTTTCGCGTTGATCAGAACGGCACCAAGGGACGACACGCACGATCACGATTCTCTGAGCCCCGCCGGAAGGAGGTCCAGAACATAAGGAAGATTGGAGCCTGCATTCGCTGCCGGATCTTGAGGAAGACGTGCTCGGAGGGCGACCCTTGTGAGACTTGTCGCAAGGTCTTGTCACCCCGGATCTGGCGGTCTGGTTGTGTTCGCACCAAGTTCACTGACAAGATAGACCTGTTCAATGCTCGCGTTCATGAGCATCACCGCAAGACCGAAATAGATGCCTGCAAGACCAAGTGGAACACCAAGTATCCAATCGTGGTGCTCGAAGCTACCCACTCTGATGCCGGCATCACCCTTGGCTGCGAGGCACTCCTGGGCACCGAGCCCGGTGCGATTTTTGATCCTACACTCAGCAGGGACTACCAGACCGTCTTGCCGAAGGTCGTCATGATCGATCCCCGCGACGATCTTCCCGACAGGATGCAGGCTTATGTCAAAGACATACTGCCGGAGCTCGTCAGCAAGGAGGCATCTAGCTTCTCACGCATCACTCTTGAGATCGCCCTCGGCCTGGCCAACAGGAGTAATGTGCCTGACCGAAACCTGAAGCTGGCCCTTGAGCTTTGGGCCTGCGTCGAAATTATCGAACGGGAGCTGGAGTGGAAGTTCAACGTTCGGCCATCTCCCGATGTCCGGCAGGCAGTGGCCGGCCCGATCATGAGAGAGGCAGAGGAGGAAGCCTGCAAGGTGCTAGGGCTGCAGCTCACGGCGGCAGCCGAGCAGAGAGCTGAGGTCGCGAGCAAGGAGCTCCTAAGGCATATGCAACGTGATCTTCAGGATGGTCGTGCTTCCATCGACGAGAACATGTTTTTCGCGATCCTGCTACTGCTCATCAGCGTTGAGAAGGCCACCTGGGCGTTCAAGGTTTGGGAGCAACTCACCCAGATGCACCAACCTTGGCCCCATCCTAGCAAGCAACCAAGCTACTTCATCGGGCAAGGTGACGAGATTGCTGAGCTCTTGCGCATGCTTTTAACCATCCGTAAAGCCATGCCCAAGGTTGAGGTACGGGCGGGCGACGGTGTGCTTGTTGTTGAGGATCATGATCCCTTTTACAGCTCGTACTTCGAGCGAGTCAACCTGAAAGGTCAGTGATCCGACCGTGATGACTGATGCTCATATAGTGGTGCTGACCTTACTTTAGCTGCCGATGTCATCAAGCGGCGGCAAGATCCCCCCTTTGAGCCCACCAACTCGCGCACCCTGGAGCTGCATTTTTGTTCGACGATTCTCCTTCCCGACCACCTACAGCCCTTCCAGGAGCAAGTCCAATCCTCAGTCCAAGGCCCTGTTCAAGCTCCAGGCCTCGCCTCTGCTCCTCAACCTGCGGCTGGTCACAGCCTCCAGCAAGGCTCCCAGTCCTATGCACAAGAATCTAGTCAGGGTAGTGGTCAGGTTAGCGGCCAGGGTGATTCACAGCCTGATCTTGCCCCACAGACGGCTCAGGCTGCTGCATCCTCACCCACAGCTTAGGGCGCTGCTGGATATTTTGCACATGAATGATGCCTAGAATATCATGACCGCCAGTGGCATCGCGGACCTTTGGATCGACGATGCTTTCGAAGGAATACTTTGGAATTCCGTTTGGGTCCAGTTCCGGCTCGAAGCGCGCGAACGGGCGACGCTGGCCCAACGACATTGGCATGCAACGACTGCTGCGGACACGACCATGTTTTGTGCTTTCCCTCCTCCTGCCGCAACTTTCACGGGCTCTGTTGCCCTGACTTTCATGGTGCACGGCGTTGCGGATCTCGGCAGGAAGTTTATCGACGAAATCCGGAGTCTAGGACAATTTCAAGCATTGGGGGGGGGGGGGGCAGGCCCTACGATGATTAAGTGCCTCATGGGAAAGTCATTGTGTTGGAGGTAGAACATCTCGGGTTTCTTGTCAAGGGGAGGAAGGAGGACCTCCAACATATCCACGGCACGGTTCCACGCGTATGGCGGCCCGCATGATGCTTCAGTGGTTCAACACCGGAGCGTGGTCACTAGGTTGTCTTCTGCGTAAGGCCTAGCACCTTATTTTCTTTCATTGATCAAGGAGGAACAGACCTGCGGACTTAACAGAGAGAACGGATACCCCCATCAGCAATACAATGGCGTTAGCGAAGCTTGAGAAGAGGCTACCGTTTGTAAGCACTGTTTACGATTACTGTTCTCAATATACGTTTTCCTTCTCATTCTCTCCGTTCCCATAGACAACAGTACGCATTTGAGGACTGCTGCTCTTGCATCTTCAGTCTCGAGGAATCTGGACGAACCTTACGGTCTGGGATGTCTTCTCATTGGAAACATGCTCTGACACGGACACTCGAGTACCATGCGACAGCAATGTTTTCATTGGCCCTATACGCCATGCCATGCTAGAACCATGCATTGTTGCCAGTATATTCTACCACTGAACCCTTGCCTGCGAGAAAATACCAATATAGAAAAATACCACAGAAAGTAGAGGGTATCAAGGCGCATACAAAGTGTGCTTGCTGTAATCCATCCAAGTAGAGGCGCTGTACTCGCCCCTTCATCGCTGCCACACATTCCTGAACTCATCTGTTCCGTCGATGGCTCCGACCGGCGTCGCGACCGCCGATGTACTCTCAGCTTCCTCATGTTCTTCCTCCCAGGCTTTTGAGCCCTCTACCAAGGGCCCTTCGTTCTCGACGTTCTTCACCCGCCCGTCGTAGCCCGTGTGCCGCGCTGCCTCGAGGTACTCCTCCGTCAGGGTGTTGTAGTCTTCGTTTGCGGTTCCGAAGCCCGATGGGCCTGCGTCCTCCTCGTGGGGGAGCGGTGGGGATTTCGATTGGTGGTGATGGTGGTGGTGATTCTGGTTGGTGTGAGCCGGGGCCTTCTGGCTCGAGCCGGATGAGTCCGGGGAGTCTTTGCCTTTGCCCTTCTTCTTTGTTTTGGTTTTGGATTCTATGAGGTCAGTGCTAGGGGTCCTTGGCCCTGGCATTGGGCGCGTGATTGAGGGGGATGATGAGGGTGATCGGGGCTCGACACCGGGCAGTCGAGCGAAGCTGGGTTGTGGTGTGACCCACATGTCCCGGTAGGGTTTGTTGGCGGTCAACACGGGGTACTGCGGACGAAGTCAGTAAGGTGATCTCAAGGCAGCAGGGCAGGGTGATAGAACCCACATTCCAGTCGCCAAACTCGAGCTTCCTGGCCTTGCGGTACAAGCCCTCCATATCTTCATCCAAGGTGGGATCCTCATCCAGCGCTCCATGCGTCATGACCGCCCTATCCCGGCTCGACTCGCCACGCAGCAAAGACGTACCCTCGTTGATCTCGCCAGGGCTCGGCAGCCAGTACTTCCCCTTGCCGCCCCTCTCGTATCGCATGCCCGCCTTCAGCCTCGCCAGTCTCGACTTCGAGTCCTCGTGAGCCATGACCCTGTCGCTCGCGTCGAAATACCGATACTTGTACTTGTCTCCACTAAAGGTCTCCTTCGAATCCTCGATCAGATCCCGGGGACCGAACGCGTCCCGACAGGCGTACCAGACCGGCATTCGGGCTGCGGACAGGCTGTTGTCCGCAAAGTCGTGCCACGAGAACGCATACCAGTGCGCCACAGCGAAGATGGGCATCTCGAGGCAGATGAGAGCGTCCTGGATCGCCGCCGCCAGGTTGTCCGGCGTGTAGCCCTTCACGTCGTCGGGGATCGCGCCCAGCCAGACCAGGATCGACAGGGCGAAGCCCTGCCAGTAGGACGCGAAGATGATGAGCTTGATGCAGAGGAACTTGGGCACGGGCCGGAAGGGCTTGAGGTCGTCGTGCATGCACACCCAGAACAGCCCGAGCGAGTACAGGCTCACCGTCACGCTGATGTTGTAGATGATACCGCTCCACAGGTAGCCCGAGCTCACACCTATGTAGCCCTCCTGATATGTCCCTGTCGCCTTCATCACGATGGCGGAGATGCCCAAGATGGGCTTCAGCCAGGCGTATTGTAAGATGCCACGCTTGATCGCCAGGAAGGTGTAGGGGTCAGAGATATCGACGGGGGAGAGGACGTGGTTCAGGGGCCAAAGGTGGCTGACGGGGGCCCGACCGTGGGTCAGGATGATGAGGGACCGCTCGCCACCGAGGTAGTTGATCAGGAGCTGGAAGAAGGTGTAGATGGTGAAGGCCTCGTAGACGTCGCGTATCGGATCGACGAATTGTGCGGCCGTGAAGGAGACGAGACTGATCCATGAGGATATCGAGTAGATCGGCACCCTGGAGAAGCGCATGTTAGACCCGTGCCTGTCGACCGGACGCGGGCGGCCCAACAGACTCACATGAGCAGTATGCGCACGACATATCGCTGCAACAATGGTTTCCTGTAGTTCTTGCTAGAGGCACATCAGTATGGCGACTGGGGGAGCAGGGCAGGCAGGCTCTGGGCGTACGTCTGAAGCCATGTTGATCTATCAGACGGCATGTTAGCGACCTGAAGAATTCCGGGACGCACCCAGGGCTGCCACGAGACTCACATGAGGGACAGGACGGTCGCTGATAAGGACGCGACGCCAGCGACCACCGTGGTGGCGTAGGTGAGCTTCTGGCCTGTGCCTCCAGACATGGTCTCGCACGTAAACGGTACGAACCAAGAGTTAGGAGTGCAGGGACAAGAGGACAATGCCCTAAAAGGCCACCATCCTGAGAGGTGTGGTGGATTTGGTGGTGAGGATCATGTGCAGGATGGGGCAAACCCGGGTGACGACTACAGACGATGCAAGTGGCACATGCCATGTCGTCGTTGGGGAGAGCAGGGAGGTGTGCTGTGCTTGCACCACAGGGCTGGACCCCACTGGTTAGGTCAAGGTTGGGGTAGCACCAAGCAGCACCGATGCTCCAGGGACGTCTGTGGGCGTTGAATGACGTGGGGCCAGTGCCTGCTGAGCCACTACGTACAGAAACCCCTGACAGGATAGAATGTCAATCTTGCCTCCTAAACTCGTTAGAGAGCTTGGTATCAACTGCACCGCAACGACAGTAACAAAACAAAACAAACCGCGGCCCACAACACCCAAGCTCCCTGATACCACATCTCGAGAGACGCCCTTTTTCAATTGGACCTGGAATGGCATGATATGGGGGAATGGCGACGGTAGTCAGCTGTATGGGAGCAGTTGACAGAACCCGGAGAGTGTGGAGTGCCACCGCTGGCTGAGGACGACGATCATCGTTACGATGGACCGTAGCCCTATTGAAAGGAGTCCCTACGCGAACTCTGGGTTCAGCGGGTATGTTGAGTCCTCCAGAGGGGATTCCGGATTCTGCGGTGCGCTGACACTGTCACCTGGCAGCATATTCCTAGGCTACTGTATCGTTGCGCTCGTGCTATCCGTCTTCTTCCTCGCCTACTTCAACAGAGCGTTCGCGTCCCTGGTTTCACTGGTCATCCGAACATATACCTGGAGGGCGTACGGCATATATCTCGACATACAGGCCCTGCAGATTTCCTTGCTCGGCGGACGCGTCTTCTTCACCCGGCTGCGGTACCATGGCAACAATGAGACCATCCTCGTCCAGAAGGGCTACATTACTTGGTCGTACTGGCAGTGGAGGGTACGGGATGTCGGATTCACAGAAGAAAAGGACAGTGCTAGGGCGCAGGCACACGGCAAGGACGAGAGGAAGGCGAAGCTTCCCTGCCGAGTCAACGTTGTCGTATCCGGCCTCGAATGGTTCGTCTACAATCGCAGTGCGGCCTATGACTCTGTCCTCGAGGGTATGGTCAGTGATGCAGTGGAGGCAACTCCGGCTGCTGGTAATGGGGAGAATGACAGTCACGCCAAGTTGAGGAGGCGTGCTGAAAGGAAGACGAAGGAGCCACTGGCCGACAGTGCAGCCCGCGATCCGGCCTCGGACAATGGGCCCCCTGGTGCAGACAGCAGCGATATGGGCTTCGGGAAACATCATCTGACTTTCCAGTCTACCGCGTTAGGAGGAGATGGCGCGACTCGGCGAGAAAACCGCTACTCGGAAGACGAGCTTCCCCTATTGCTGCAGTTCTTTCCGATCCACCTGGAGTGCTCCAAGGCTGCGGTGGTAATGGGCAATGAGAACACCAAATCCATCATGATCATCAAAGCCAAGGGGCTGACTGGAGAAATCGATGCCGTGGCCACGGAAACGCCTGATCCATATCGACAATTGTACAAGATCAAGCTTGATTCTCCCGTCGTTGAGATGAGGGATAATGAGGATTACAGGGAGGATCAGGTCGAAAGGGCCCTACGAGAGAGACAAGTAGCTCAGGATTCTGAACCGCTGCCGCGACGCTCCGTGTTCCACAGATATCGGCGTAGGGCCTTGAATCGATTGCGAGATCTGGTACCCCTCTGGAGGTCTTCTGTCGAGTCTTTCTCTCCGGGGGAGAGGACGCCCACCGCAACTGCGGATAGACAAAACCCTGGACCTGGGTCTGACCACTGGCAAGGACTCACGAGGTACCTAGATGACCTCGAGAAGAACGAGCACCTGCGCTGGGCCTCCGTCGAGTATGCAGCGGAGAACACCGTCCTGGATACTCCAGAGGCTACAATCACAGTCTACTGGGATACACCTAGCCTGGTGGCGCCTCGACGATCGAACACATTTGATAAACAAGCCGAGTCAGACCGAGCGAGAAACATCAATGGTGACGAGCCGCCGGCCTGGGGAATCAACATATCGATCAAGGGAGGCTCTGTAAACTATGGACCGTGGGCAGACCGTCACCGTGCAGAACTCCAGCGCGTCTTCTTCCCTGGTCTCTGCAAAGATTCGCAACCAGCGAAACCGCTTCCCACCGGAGCCAGTCGGGTGCCTACCCAATTCCAGCTGTATGTGGAGCTCGACGATGATGTGATACTGCGAGTCCCAATCAGAGAAGAATCCAAAAACTGGAGGTTCAGAGGCAAAGAACCCCCTTACAAGACCGAAAAAGTTCGTGACAATCGAAGAACCAGGAATCGCTCGAAACAGAGCGAACAGGCCACCGCAGGTGGTTCCGAACGTCAATACGGATGGCTCGATGTCAGAATCGCGGCAAATGCTACAGTATCCTACCGTATGGACATGGTTGCGGGACCCAGTGGCTTTTCGAGTGCCCTAGACCTCGACTTCCCCAAGACGGAGATATCAAGCAGTATCAATCATGAAGTCTTGTGGAAATCTGGCAAGCAGCGCATCTCGTGTGATCTGTCCACACCCCTGAGGTGGAATGCCTTGCGTCAATGGAAGTTCGATATAGATACCGAGGAACTCGATCTATTCATACTCAGGGACCACATCTTCCTGCTCACGGACCTCGTGAACGACTGGTCGAGTGGACCGCCCGCTGAATACCTCGTCTTCACTCCCTTCAAATACTCCCTTGATCTGCACTTCCGGAACCTAAACCTCTATCTCAATGTCAACGATGGCAACATCATCAACAAACCAACCGACCTTGAAGACAATACCTACATTATCATCAAGAGTCCTCTGCTGGACGCAAGCACCTGCATCGCGATCGATAAGTATAGACCGTCCAAGAACATGATACCCTTTGATGTGAAGGCCGAGGAGGCGTTCATCGACCTCCACGTGCCGCCTTGGAACACCCAGGCCAGCTTTCTCAGGTCCACATCGATCGGTCATCTGGAGAACCTGGCAGTGGATGGCAAATATCACTACAACGCGATCACCTCTGCAGCGACTACAGACACACTCGTACTCAACATCAATGGACAGTCACCCGTAGTCCATCTCTACGGCTTCGTGGTCAGATACTTCCTGAAGATGAAAGACAATTATTTCGGAGACGATGTCCATTTCAAGACACTCGAAGAACATCAGGACATGCTGAAACTGAAAGAGACAGATCCCGATGCCGAGCTCCGAGCAAAGCCTCCTCCAAAGAAGTCCAACGACATGGATGTCATTCTCAGTGTCAGAGCAGACGATCCGAAAGTTTCCTTGCCTGCCAACCTCTACTCCGCTGAGCGAAATGTGCAGATCGATGCGTCAAGTCTTGCCATAGACCTGCGCTTCACGAACTACTACATGGACATGGACCTGGTCCTTAGCCCGGCCCACTTTGCTCTAGGACATGGTGATACGGGAACAACTACTCCTTTGAGCACAAATGCCACGACCGAACTCTTCATAGACGGAGCCAATGTCTACGGCCATCGTGTGTTCGGTTTGCCGCCTACAGAACCTACATATCTCTGCAATTGGGACATCTCAGTCGGCGCGGTGACAGGAGAATGCTCTGCAACGTTCCTCACAGCACTGATGTCAGGTGGTAAGGCTTTTGGCTTGACTTTCGATGACGAAGAGAATGCGCTCATCCCTGCATCTGCTATCGTTCTCTACGATGTCACATTCCTGCGGGTATTTGTGCAGTCTATCAAGCTTTGGCTTCACGTCGACGAGGCTGCATTCCTCTTCTCAACTGGTTCTATCGATGTTAACTACAATGACTGGGCGAGGTCACATTACTCCAAGAGGGCCAATATCAAGATCCCCGACATCGAGTTGTCTTGTGTGAACGCAGAATCTGTCTCAAGGTATCGAGCAAGACCCAATAATGATGGTGTTGATACCGATCTGCTAGTTAGGACCAGCGTCCACCTTGCAACGGTAGGACGCAAGTTCGACTTCTCAAAGCAGCGCAGGCTACAGCAAGAACTTGTCAAGCGCGAAGACCAGCGAACATTACGGACACCATTTCTTCTTTTGCCAGGTATCCCAGAAGAACACGTCCCGGTTTCTGTCGAGCCACCGGCGCAGTCTATACCACCCATCCCTCAGCCAGAAGCTGCAGAAGCCATGTCTAACGATCAAGTCTCTTTTTCAACCGGCAGCACATCGCGGCGCTCGCGGGGCCACAAGCACAAGACGTCTTTTCTGAGTATAAGTACCTCGAGTACAAGCAGTGTAATAAGGCCCGGCTCTACTCGTCGCTCGTCTGGACACTCAAGGATGCCAGAGGGCCTGCAACCTTTCACACCAGTGGACCAACCTCATGCAGGGCCGCAAAGCTTGCACCGGAGGGAAGCCTCGGGGTCGACTGATCACCACTCGGCGTTTTACAGTGCGCATGGGGATTTTGGGGACGGCAGGGATCCGGGACACAACACTGTTGCGTTTTCTAGCCAATACTTCGCGCCTTATTTCCCCCTCGAGACGATTCAGCCAAATACAGCGGAAACCCTCGTTTCCAGTATCGAAGCTGACGAGGCCAGTGACTCCACAGACAACAAATTTGATCTAAACGACGTCGACCCTAGTACACTGAAAGAGGATCGAGCCTATTCCAGCATTCTGGTCGAACTCCCAACAGGTCTCACGGGCTTCGTGAACCTGGCCGCTGCGAGGCATGTTGCAACATTGATGTCAGCATTACAGCTCTCTGAGCCAGAGGACGTACTCGATGCTGTGCAAATCGAAGTCATGACAGACATATTCGGAAAACAGAGCAAACGGAAAGTGAATGGATCTATCAGCGACCTGCATCTGCGAATACCTCGAGCCAACCTGCGCGTCGTCAACTCGTCTCAGCTGGATTCATCGGAACCACCGCAAGAAGAACAAGACCAGTATGACTTTCGCTTAGGTGACCTGGCTCTCACGACGAGGGCCGAGAAAACATGGGACGACCCCTTCGATGCCAGCAGCTTCCGCACCAGGAACTCTTTCCACTCCAGGCTGGGTTTATTCGAGATTTCTGCTGCAGAACGACTGGCTGCGCGACTCGACACCCACGCAGCTGGCAAAGCGCAGGTTGAGAATATCATGGTGTCTATGGGCTCCAAAGATGTCACCTACGTTGATGGTGATATTGGAGCCATCAATTGCAGCCTTTCATCCGAGAAAATCGAGTATCTCGCATCGCTTGTCCATAGGACCACCACCCTAGCCTCTGAGCTTGGCAAGATCTTCTCGCCCACTATTCCGAGGGAGGACAAGTTGAAGAAATATCTTATACACCGACTCGTTGCCGAAGGTCAGGGTGCTAGAGACCCGGCGTTCTTGATCAGACCATCCGCTGTTCTACGATCGGCAACTGACCATCTCCGAACATATGATTCGTGGAAACTCATGGGCCGACTTCGACAGATATGGACGACCTTAGATCCTGCCAAGTGCGATGGCCTGCGACTTGACTGTCTCAGACCATCACTCGATGTACCCAACGACGTTCGTCAGCAAGTCGTTAGTGGCTTCCACTCTTGGAGGAGCTGGGATCTTGGCGACATGGATAATACAGGACTCATCCAGCATGTCTTTGGCAAGGTTTCAACAGTCAAGACTGGCTCTTCAAATACAAACCTGCCTCGTCTCGCTGTGATGCGTCTTCGCGACGTTCGTCTTGTTCTTGATCCTGGTCCGAAACAAAACGAGATCATGTTCGCGGAAGTCACTACAAGGTTTCAGGATAGGGGCCTACCGGGTACAGAGCGCGACCCTGTCCTGAACGGCAACGAGAGTGCGGGTAGTGCCTCGGTTATGATGCTCAATGTCTACTGTGGAGAAGCCGCTATAAAACTGAACTGGGATCTCCTCGAGCTCGTCGATGATGTCCTCAGACTGTACACCAGACTCCAGAACAAGGACGAGCAGCAGCCCAAGGGGTCTCAGGAGCCCTCTTCCAAGGTATCCGGCAATATGATTCACGTTGCTATTGCTGTTGGCCGCGGAGAAATTGCTTTTGATGCGATCAATCTGAATGCTGCTTCTCTTGTGAGTGGCATGAAAGCATCTTTACTCATCAGGAAAGCTTCAAGCGAAACCCAAGATATGGATTTTATTCTAGGCTGCGATGCAGTCACCTCACGAATGCGCAGCCATGGCCAAGTTCTTGGGGGGTTCCAACTCCGCGATCCAGCTGTTATCGCGTCCCACACACTCCAAGCTACGGAAACAACCGACCGGCATACCATCAAAGCATCTGCAAACAGCAAGCAGCTCACCTTCGCAGTTGAGCAGGATCCAATCGGCCTTCTGGAAGTGCTCGATCTCTTGGTCAAAGATGAGGCAGCGCGACTGAAACGATTGCTTGGGCAGCTACCTTCCTCACCTCGGCCGACACGATCAGAAAGGAAGATTGCAGATCGTCTGTCCTCATTCAGGGTCAACGTGGCCATGTTTCTCGACGCATACTACATCAGCATCCCACTGCTACAATCACTTACGTATCGTATCTCTGGCGTCGTCGCCCGCGCTGCGATGGCAGCGAACTTCGGTAAAGAACTGATCTTCGACTTCGATATCAAGGAGAACTCCCATGAGATCCAAGCCCGAGTCAACAATGAACTGCGGTCGTTGTCGCTGTTTCAGATCCCACCGCTCAACGGCAGAGTGAAGTACCGCTTGAGCGAGGGTGAGAAGTCGATCTCTACAGTTGCCTCAGTCGAGCTCATCAATCTGGATGCATCGGCGGTATACAGTCTGCTCAGCGCTCTGAATCGTCCGGAGATATCGAACGCGGCCAATGACGTCCAAGAGCAAGTGAAAGTCCTCCAGGGGCATATTCGTGAGACATTCAACACCGATAGCCGACCAGCAATTCCGCAGGATACACCCACTGACAACCAACTCAAACCGCCTGTCGTCTACGTTGCCCATGTGACCCTGGAGGGACTCAAAATTTTTGGTAATTCGCCGCTCAAGTCTGATGTCGAGCCTCTGGCACATATTCTATTCGGCTTAGGACGCATCCACTTGAGAATGACAAACCGGCCCGAGCCAGCGAGGCCGATCTTGGACAACCCAGAAATCTACATCAATTTGCAGCAGATCGAATGGAAGATTGCTAGGGGCGTCGAAGGCAATTTTCGGACTTGCGGCAGTCTTGCGTTTGGCGCGCTCATCACGGCAACGGCAAACTTGGCCGAAGATGGGTCAGAGCAGAGGCACTTCAACATCACCACTGATGGCTTTGATGTGATACTTTCGCCCGAGACTATATCAACTTCTGTGGACGTCGCTGGTTATATGAATGACAAGATCAAGGACCTTGACACTTCTCGTGAGCTCGAACTTCTGCGGAAGTTGAGACAAACCAAGCCGAAGATCACGTTGAATGATGAACAGGAGGAAGAGGAGGAGTCAGACTTCTTCGACTCTTTTCTTTCATCGGCCCGGTACAACTTCGAGATTCGCAGGATGCAGATCGCCTGGCTTGTTCTTATGGATACGCGAGAGCCTTCGCACGGCAAAGAGGATCTGGTGTTCACCTGGGACAAAGTCCAGCTTGGGACCCGCACAAGGAACTCAGCCAGGCTGTCCGTTGAGAACCTCCAGGTCCAGACGGTCCCTGCCGACCAAGCCAAGAAAATGCACTCGGCTAACTCTGCTTTGATGCCGGAGGTCGTATTTAATGTGGCCTATGTGTCCACCGCAAGTACTCGTCGAATGGCGTTCCAAGCCGTCGGCAAGTCCCTCGATCTACGCCTAACCTCCGGTTTTGTTATCCCTGTGGCACATATCGTCGACTCGATCAAGCTGTCCGTTGACAACGCTAGGCAGGCGACTCAGCACTGGGCACCTCCTAGAAGGATCAGTCAGCAAATTGAGACTCCGGCGCAAAAAACTGCTGAGCCCCGTCGTTCGCTTTTGGGCAGTAAGCGGATGGAGTCACTCCTTCTCGATGCCGACTTCGCTGGTGCTAAAGTGTACTTGGTCGCGAAAAAAGACTCTGACGACCCATCGCAGTCATCTCAAGGTTCCCGCGCTGGACTTGCTGGCAAGTATGGACAATTCACAGCCGACGACAGTAGAAAGGGTACCTTGTTGAAGTCTCCTGGTGTCGCCTTCAAAGTTGAGTATAGGGATTCTGGGAAGGAGGATCCTTCACTCTACGGTGAACTCATGATTGACGCTTCTGACAATACACTCCACCCGTCGTTTGTGCCACTCGTGATGGACCTCACCTCGAGTATCAAGGAAATCGTCGGCAGCGATTCTAAGGAGAAGGCCGAGCCACGGGAGACTCTTGCTACAGCCAAACCTGCCCAAGAGGACTACCTTCTTGATCCGAACGTTGTCATCGGGCGGCTCAAGCTCAACCTCGGCCTTCGCATATGCAAACAGGTGTTTACTCTCAGCTGTCAACCGATTGCACGCGTCGAAGCCACCGCTTCCTTCGATGATGTGTATGTTACCATCAATACCGTGGTTTCTGTCGATCAAGGCAAATTCTTTGCCGTTTCTGGAGCTATCTCCAATCTCTACGCTTCCGTTCGACATGTGTACTCCCGAGAAGAGACTGGCCATTTCAAAGTGGACTCCATCGTGCTGTCGCTCATGAACAGCAAGCATGTGAGCGGCATCAGCGGCCTGTCCGCTATCCTGAAATTCAGCCCCATGGGCGTGTCGGTGAACACGAAGCAGTTGCAAGACTTCTTACTGTTCAGGGAAATATGGCTGCCACGAGATGTTCGCCAATCTTCGTCGACAAATCCGGTGGCGAAGCTGCAGGCGGAAACATCCCAGGGACACCTTGTTCAAAGGTATCAGCAAGTGGCTGCGACTGCTGCTTTTCCGTGGACAGCCACGGTATCAATGGCAGCTCTTGAAATCAGTGTCGATCTTGGCCAGGCCATTGGCAAGTCGAAGTTCGTAATCGAGGACTTCTGGGTGTCCTCGAAGAAGACAACAGATTGGGAGCAGAACCTCTGCATGGGATTCCAGAGAATCGGAGTTGAGAGTCAGGGGCGCATGAGCGGCTTTGTAGCCTTGCAAGACTTCCAGCTGCGAACTTCCATCGAGTGGCCAGAGAGACAACAGGCCCTTATCGAAACTCCTATGATCCAGGCATCGGTCACGTTCAGCCATTTCCGCGTCAAGGCTGCCTTCGATTATCAAGCCTTCCTCGTCGCCGACATCACATCCCTTGACTTCCTCATGTACAATGTTCGACGCTCACGGGATGAGTTAGGAGACCGGCTTGTAGCGACTCTCAACGGTGAAGCTGTGCAAGTCTTCGGAACTACGACGTCTGCTGCCCAGGGTGTCGCCTTGTATCAAGCTTTCAAGAAACTTGTGGCAGAGCGGCAGGCTAGCTTCGAGACATCGCTCAGAGAGATCGAGAAGTTCATGAAACGGGGTTCAGTCACATCGGCTGCTGCCATCGTTCAAAGACCATCTATCCCGAAGGCTAGAGGCGACGAGATACTGTCGAAGGCGCCCATTTCTCTGGACACCGACGTCGTGGTGACACTCAAGGCACTCAACCTGGGTATCTTCCCTACCACCTTCTCGGATCACCAGGTTTTTAAGGCGGAGGCAATGAACGCCCAAGCGCGCTTTGCGGCCTCTCTTGACGACCACCGGATCCACAGCATTCTCGGTCTCACGCTTGGCCAGCTACGTATAGGCTTAGCAGGGGTGAGGTCTGCTGGTGCGCCCAAGGCTCTTAGTGAGCTCTCTGTGGAGGACGTGGTGAATTCTGCAACCGGCTCACGCGGCGGGACCATTCTCAAGGTGCCCAAGGTCGAGGCTGTCATGCAGACGTGGCAGACTCCAGATTCCCCACAGATTGATTACATTTTTAAGTCAGCCTTCGAAGGCAAAGTTGAGGTCGGATGGAATTACAGTCGCATATCGTACATCCGAGGGATGTGGGGAAACCACAGCCGGTCGTTGGCCCAAGCCTATGGACGAGAGGTTGCGCTTACTAGCGCGATCAAGGTGACTGGTGTCCTTCCGGAGCCAGCATCGTCCTCATCTATCGAGCTACAACAGAACGAAAAGAAAGAAAAACAGCCGGAGGACGGAGATGGGAAGGGAGAGCAACAAGGCAAGATCACAGCCGAGGTGGACTTGCCACAATCCAAGTATGAATATCACGCCCTGGAGCCTCCCGTGATCGAGACGCCGCAACTGCGCGACATGGGCGAGGCGACGCCCCCGCTCGAATGGATCGGTCTGCACAGAGAAAAGCTGCCGAACTTGACACATCAAATTGTGATTGTCAGCTTGTTGGAGCTGGCGGGCGAGGTTGAGGATGCATACAGTAGCATTTTGGGGAGTTCGTAATGTACCGCATACGCATCACTCCAGCGGATATTGGGAAGCGACGGCGTTTTCTTTGGTTTGACTGGGCATAACCATACGCGGGATAGCATAGATGGGACCAAATCTGCAACTCATTCTGGGTAATGCACTAATCATGTTAAAATTCGGGCGGCTCTGGATCCTGCCTTCACCACTTAATGGGATTGCCAAACCTATCAACAAAACATCCGCTGGCCAGGTGGCCATCTCCCAACTTCTCAATCAACGGCTCCAACTCCTTTAAACTCGCCTCGCAAGTAATCGCGCTCTCTTCCCCTTTCATTGAGTCCGTCTCCACGGGGCCTGGATACACACTTGCAAAACACACCTCGGGCACATCAATACTCAAACTCCTAACCACAGCATTCAGCGCCGCCTTGCTCGCGCGGTATGCATAACCCCCTCCCGAGGTATTCGCACTGACACTCCCCATCCTGCTATTCATCATCACAATCCTTGGCGGTAAATCCCTGGATGGCAGCAGCCGTGTGGACTGGAGAGACGCCCGGCTGCCCTGCTTTCGCAGCTGGTCGAGCCACTCCGTAGCCCCTCCAAACGCAGCCGTCACCTCGTCCTGGCGCTCCCTGAGCCAGTCCGCGTAGAGCTGAAGGTGAGGAATGACAGTCTGGACAACCTGCAGCGTCCCGACTACATTGACGTCGTACGTCCGCCGCATCGTCTCGGCATCCATGACCTCCAGCGTCTCCGCGGCCGTGACGCCCCCCGAAGACGCCTGCTCCGCCCCAGGCACCAGGCCACGAGCATCCGCGCAGTGGACCATCAACGACACCGGGCGGGGGCAGCGCCTCGTCTTCCCGCTCGCGGTCGTCACGGTCGCGTAGAGGTAGTTCTCGGCCCAGGTGTCCAGGCGCCTGGTGCTGCCTGTGACGTCGAGCTGGACGAAATGCCCGCGTCCGCCGATCTTGGTCTGCCACCGGAAGCCCTTTCCTGGGAGGCGCCAGGGGAGCTTGTCGACACCCAGGACGTCGTACTGGAGATCTGGTGAGGATAGTTCGCCGGCGGAGAAGTGCTTGAAGAGGGCGAGCCCCAGACCGGAACCGGCGCCGGTGATGATGATTAGGGGTGGGAGTTCAGGTGTTTCTTCGTCCTCTTCGTCCTCCTTCTCCTCCTCCTCTGTATTCTGGACCTGCCCATGCACCGCGGCTGCCCTGGACAGGAGCGGCAGGTTCCCAGGCAGCGAGATCTGCTCTTTCAGTAGCCTCCGCTCGTTGGTGATGGAGCGGGCCGGGTGGTCTGAGTCTGGAGAGTAAGGCGCATACAGTGGTGGTGTTGATGGCGATGGTGCCATAAGGGCTTCCGAGGCTGATGGCGGGCTGGCTACCTGGCCTGAGGAGTTATAGTATGGATCCGACCGGTCATCCAGTCCTATCTTGACAGGCGGTGGCGGCGGTGGCCTATTGGGTGCATCAGCGATACTCATGGCGTTGTTGTGTGCCTCAGAATTATTTATGCTGTTTTATTTTATTTGTTGCCTTTTGGGGGGAAGGGGGCTAGATTGGCCGGAATCAAGTTGCTAGTCTCACTCCGGCCATAACTGACGCCGCTTTTAATATGTACGTAGACCCTTTCAATAAAAATTAAGGGAGGTAGGCAGTGAATACGGAGAAGCTCAAGGTTGTTGCCGCAGATCGCGTTTCAAAACGCTGGCCAAGGGGTCCACTCGCGGGCACTGACAGCCAAGACGGAAACAGCTTTGGTCAAGGACGATGAGCAGGGAGAAATGTCACGGCCGCCTTGGCATTGACTCTCACAACACTACCTCGTCATCTTTTATATATATACGATGCCAAGCCCGGAAGGAGGAGCCTTCACATCTGCTGGCCACGACTAGCGCCTCGAGCCTGATGCTAAGCCGGCTACAAGTGAAGTGATCTGCGCAGTATTTTTGGGACCATCAAGTCGAAGCCAACCTCTGGCTTTACCCCTGTTTATAGCCCGGAAAAGGGTGCAGGCTGCTAATATCAGCTCGAGAGTGGTTTTGTCCAAGTCAATGTCAGGTCTAGAGCTCAAACACAATCAGTGCTCACGGCCCTGCAGAGGGGGGGTCTTGACAACAGCGCGCCGAGTGGACCCGCTATATTCCCCTAGGAAGAAAACAAGCTTATTTCAACAGATGAATGTGATTTCTTGATCGACAGCCTTGGAAGGTAAAGGCGTCCAGCCGCAGTTTGAGCATGATAGAAAAGGGAGGTTATACGTCCTTAACGTGCTCGTCAGCAGTCTCGGACCGCACTGATGCCTTTGTCCCCCCCCCCCCCTTCCTTTTTAGTTTCGCCCGCTCAGGGAAGGGATAAGGAGTTTTCCTCGAGAGGTGCTTTCTGAAATCCTCTTAGATATGGGCATTATTGGGACGTCTCTTCCTGTCACTAATCTCCATTATAGAGGCATCTCCAGACAGACATCTTTGTGGCTGGTCTACATGTTTCTGTGTAAAGGAGAAATATAGACATTTAGTCCAGAGTCAGGTAGGAAATATTCAACCCATGCCATCTCTACCCAACACACCTTCATGGGCGCCTCAAGAGCACGTAAAGGGCCGCAGCCAACGGCAAACATGCTTTATGGTTTGTTGCAATCTCTGCCCCATCTTCGTCACCATTTTCGTGAATGTACACTGCATTACAGGTTTCTATGGGACATATCGTAAGTCATTCGATCACCCATAGTTTATGGCTGTCTGTGTTCATTGATCTCCACTGAGGCTGTACTCCATACGTGTTCGAAGGACCTAGAAGAGGTGTAGAGAAAGACCTTGTATCGTTGCGAGACCGTGTTCCATCCCTGCCATGACCACCAACTTGTCTTTTGGTCAGGCTTAATGTGTGTACCGATCGATCCACAACACCAAGGACCGTCTTCCCCCTAGTTCTTGCCCATGCCGGTGTCCTTGGTCTTGTTCAGCACAACGCCGTGGACGGCGAGCTTCTCGTCGGCGCAGCAGACGAATTGCTGTAGGGATGATTAGCTCTTCATCTGAAGCAGAGGCCGGGCAGAAACAAACTTACCCACGCGTTTCCATCGCAGGAGCCCACACCAGAGCCGCACGCCTGGTTGCTGCAGCCCCAGCAGCCTGGGATGCAGCACCTGGACTCGGCGGCGGCAAGGGCCGCAAGGGTGATTACCAGCATTGTATTGATGAGCTTCATAGTTGCGGTCGGTTGTCACTCTTCTTGATGTGAGACGTAGGTCTCTGGGTTTTGGTGTACGAGCGTGGTAGTACTTTGCGGAGTGGTTGATATCAGAGAGGTGCTTGGTCTGTGGAGTAGCTGATAGAGGTTGAGTGGTCTACTGGCAGCTTTTAACTTGTGCTGTAGCAGAAGAAGTGGTTGAAATATGGATTTAGACAGAAACTATTGCGGTGGTCAATGGGGCTAGTACCGGTGAAGTGCAATTCGGTGCCAGTGAAGTAGGTCGTGCATTGAAAGGACTGTGATTAAGGTTCTGGCTCCTTTCATTAGATCACTGCAAGTTGTAGTGAATTGTCTATGGTGAAGGTGATGCGCCCTGGTGAAGAATTGCCAGGCCTAACGGGTTGGTCTGCCAAAACCCGACGAGGTAAGGTAGTTGGTGACGGTTCGCTACCCAGGTATTAGCATAACAGGGAAGCTCAAGTTATCTCAAGTCACACAGGTCTTCGTCAATGCGGGTTTCATCCTTGTGAAATATGTGTATATGTCGGATGGTAGATGGGAAGCTTGTGTTAAGGGATGCAGGACCGTAATAAATGCTATGTCGTTGATCACTTTGTGCAATCTTCCTTTCCATTTGTTCCCCGAAACTCGAAACGGTCATGACAATGGCCCCCTGAAATACTGAACACGATCTTGAGACTAGACACTGACCTGTATGTCTGCATCATCTGCATGCACAACCGGTTGTCCATGCGAGTGTCTACAATTATTTCTAACACAATACACAAGCACTGACCACGCCCGTTCTAGAGGTGTAGTAATTGAATTGTAGTTGTAAACAGTATCGAGACATGCATTATGGCACTAGAAGAGAAAAGAAGACCCGGTTGATTCTTGACTCTCTGAGAAACACCCCCGGCGAGCAAGCACCACATGTCAACAGCCACCCAACGCAGCGAAGAGCACGATGGCTCTCATAATTACGCCACCCTTCTCGCGCCGCAGCACGGACGGCCACTACATTACCTAGTCCTCGGTGACGGCTCCGCAGCTCGAAAAATAACCCCTACCGGTGATAGCTAGAGTAAGACGAGGTTTTGTTGACGTGAAGTCGACAGTCGATTGTCGGAAACCCGGTACCCGACTGCAGCACCGAGGCCGAGCGCCGAGGCTCCCCGGCTCCCCGGCCACACCTCCGTCCATAATCTTATCTGATCATCTAGCCTCGCATGAACCAGGCTCGGGTCTGCTCGAAGCCCGGATATAACGACGGTAACAACCTAGACAACCACGAAGGATTCGTGCACAGGACTCTCCCCCGGGACATCAGACCCCAACGGCAGGTTGTTGCACCGAGCCCCCCGGGGGAAGCGGGGCGTTGGGCGGAGGAGCTGACGGCGGTGATGCCTATACCCTCGTCGAGCCGGTCGGCGCTCGGGCTGCTCGTGGGGCGAACAGGCACCAACGCGCTTGACACGACATGCGGGCGGTTAAAGGTGCCTCGTAAGCGACGTATAAAGCGTTGAGGGCCCGGCCTGCTGTGCTGTGTAGTATGTCGTCTGTTCCTCCCTTCCAGCTTAAAGAAAAAGAAAAAAAAAGAGCCCGTCCAGCCGAAGTCAGAGACGATGGCTGCCCACGCGCGGACCGCAGGGGTGACCGACGCCCTGAAATCAGCGACACCACCCTCTTCCGATCTGGAGATGAAGCCCGCAGAGAGCGATATTATTGGTGCCGCCGCCGCCGCCGCCGCGGTGGGGGAGCCTACGGCTGCGAAGCCTGACGAGGACCCCTTCCTCGTTGAGTTCAGGCGGCCCTTCGACAGCGAGAACCCCAAGGACTGGCCCGGCCGCCGCAAGTGGGCGGTGACCGACTCGCTCTCCGCGTCGGGCTTCAACCGGATCATGGTCTCGACCATCATGGCGCCGGCGCTCACCACGATCCAGAGGGACCTGGACATGACGGCCGCCGAGTCGGCCATGGCGCTGTCCGTGTACCTGCTGGCGACGGCGTTCGGCCCGATGGCCATCGGCCCGCTGTCGGAGGTCTGTGGGCGGAAGAGGGTCCTGCACGCCTCCAACGCGTGGTTCGTCCTCTGGAACATCGTGTGCGGCTTTGCCGATACCAAGGGGCTGCTGATCGCTGCGAGGTTCATGGCGGGCTTTGGGGCGAGTGCGATATACGCGCTCGGCGGTGGGGTGCTGGGAGATATCTGGAGGCCTGAGGAGAGAGGGAGGGGGCTGAGGATTTATTTAACTATCTCCGTCCTTGGTTCTGCTGTCGGTAGGCGGCCAGCGCCTCCAAGAAACTGCTTGTGTGCCGTCTCGTTAACATATGACAGGTCCTATCGTCGGGGGGTTCATGGCCGGAAGGGCTAGTTGGAGGTGGATGTTCTGGTGGGCTCGGGTCCCAGCCCCCTAGCAGGGAGTCTGCAGTCCTGACTAGAGCATCCAGGGCGACGTCCATCTTCCAGGTCATCATGACAGCCGTGACCTGGACCACGGTCCGCGAGACCTTCGCGCCCGTGATCCTCCGGAGGCGCGCCGAGAAGCTCCGGCGAGACACGGGCAACCCCAACTACCGGACGGCCTACGAGCGCCTGGGGGACAAGAAGCCGCTCGCCCAGTTGCTCAAGCAGGCCCTCGGCCGGCCGCTGCGCCTTCTGGTGTTCCACCCGAGCCTCCAGGTCGTCGGGGCCGTGCAGGCCTTCAACTACGGCCTCCTCTACGTGGTGCTCTCGCGGTTCGCCACCGTGTGGATCGAGCAGTACGGCGAGCCCGTCGAGACCAGCGGCCTGCACTACGTCTCGTGCGCGCTGGGGGAGATAGCCGGGTCGCAGCTCGGCGGGCCCCTGATGGACAGGCTCTTCCGGCGGATGCGGGATGGGCCCGGCGGCGGGGGCGGAGGTGTGGGCCAGCGCGAGCACATCCCCGAGTTCCGCGTGCCGCTGATGCTCCCCGGGGCGCTCCTCGCGCCCGCGGGCATCCTGATCTACGGCTGGACGGCGCAGTACCGCGCGCAGTGGGCCGCGGTGGACCTGGGGGCGTTCGTATACATGTTCGGGGCGCAGCTCTCCGGCCTTCCCATGCAGGCGTACATCATCGACGCGTGGCCCGAGCACACGGGCAGCGCGCTGGCGGCCACGCAGTTCCTGAGGAGCATGACCGCCTTTGCCTTCCCGCTCTTCGCGCCGAGTATATATGGTACGCTGGGGTACGGGTGGGGGAACAGCGTGCTGGCCCTGGCAGGGCTGGTGCTGGGGGTGGCGGGGCCGGCGGTGTTGTGGAAGTTTGGGCAGGGGATGAGGACGAGGGCCGGGGCGAGCTACTGATCATGCCAAAGTGCTGTCATCTATATATATATGTGTGTGTGTGTGTGTGTGTATGAGGGGAGTGTTTGAAGACAGTGATAAACAGAAGACGTTTTGGGGGGGGGGGGGGCATGTTTGATCGGTGGCAGGTGGCGACAGGTGGGGCTCAGCCGTCAGCTGGCAGGCGACCCAGCACTCGGGTCGGGTCGTCAATAGTGGGGAGGCCATTCCCCCTCCAAAAAAAGCCCCCCCTGTCTTAAGTACAACTACAAGAAATCAGCACTACCAGAGTAGAATGGTCGAGATAGTAAGGAGAGAATGCCGTGATCTGTACAAAATACTTCTGGCGCTGTTGCGCCAGACTTTTCCAGCCACGTCCGCGGGGAAAACACCGTTGAGGAGGACCCTATTCGATGATGCTGCTGGGGATCCATGTGATAAAGGCTGGATGTGGATAATCATACATACTACTAATTAGGAGAGGGGAAATAATGATGGAGGGGCGGGCCCCTCGTGCGTGGGAAGGGAAAGCTGCCCGCGCTACCTTGGGAAGAAAAAAAAAAGAAAAAAGAGATCGACCTATGGACCGCTTTCGCTGCCGTCGCCTAGTCGGAGGAGATTTCGCTACTCCATCACCATCACGCTCACACCCTCACTCATGCACCCGCACCCCTCTTTCTCCTGTGCCTCCCTCCCTCCCGCGAGCCCTCCTCTTCATGGTGGAATAGAGGAGCAGTCCGCCACAAGGGGACGTGTTGAGAGCATCCGGATCCCCTCGTTCAAGATTGTAGAGGTAGGCCGCGCCCCCCCACCTCCCTCCCCACGATAGTCTCCCTCTCCCTTGGTCTGCAGCCTCCCCCGGCCTCGCTCTCGGCCCTGACCTTGTGGCTCGGCGCCTTTCAAAGAAGTCTCCGAGCCACCAGCCCCAGCTTCCCAATCCCGCACGCACTCCAGGACGCACGCATGTGCCCCATACCTCGCCGAGGGTTGTCCCCTGTGGTACACCAATAACCAATTGCCCAGTCCGGTGTTTCTGTTTCTCCAGGCACCAGCAGTACATCTTGCCCGGCAGCTGCCCAGGACAGCAGCAGCAGCAGCAGCAAGCACCTCGTGGTCACCCTCGACTGACACGTCCTCTTCCTCCAGAGCAGCCACTCCCTCCTGATCAGCCACTCCCTCCTGATCAGCCCGGATCCTGTCCCCTCGGTCGTCTGGCCCGGAGAGCACCACCGACCTCAGCCTACGAGACCCTCCCGCCCTCACCCAGACCGCCAGGATGCACGTCAGGGACATGATAGCAGACGCCGAGAGGACGGGCCAGCCCTCCTTCTCCTTCGAGTACTTCCCTCCCAAGACCCTCACCGGCGTGCAGAACCTCTACGACCGCATCGAGCGCATGGACCACTTCGGCCCCAAGTTCATTGACATCACATGGGGGGCCGGCGGCCGCGTCGCCGAGCTCACCTGCGAGATGGTCAGCCAGGCCCAGGCCTACTTCGGCCTCGAGACCTGCATGCACCTGACCTGCACGGACATGGGCCTCGAGAAGGTGGACGAGGCACTGCGCAAGGCCTACAAGGCCGGCTGCACGAACATCCTGGCCCTGAGGGGCGACCCGCCGCGCGACAAGGAGAGGTGGGAGGCCGCCGACGACGGCTTCACCTACGCCAGGGACCTGGTCCGCCACATCCGCAAGACGTACCATGACCACTTCGACATCGGCGTGGCCGGCTACCCCGAGGGCTGCGACGACAACAAGGACGAGGAGCAGCTGCTGGACCACCTCAAGGAGAAGGTCGACGCCGGCGCCGGCTTCATCGTCACCCAGATGTTCTACGACGTCGACAACTTCCTGCGCTGGGTCGGCAGGGTCCGCGCCCGCGGCATCGACGTGCCCATCCTCCCCGGCATCATGCCCATCGCCACCTACGCCAGCTTCCTGAGGAGGGCGAACCACATGAACTGCAGGGTCCCCGACGTGTTCATGGCCGCGCTGGAGCCGGTCAAGAACGACGACGTGGCCGTCCGGGACCTCGGCAAGACCCTCGTCGCCGACATGTGCCGCAAGATCGTCGCCGCCGGCATCCCCCACCTGCACTTCTACACCATGAACCTCGCGCAGGCCACGCGCATGGTCCTCGAGGAGCTGGACTGGCTGCCCTCGGAGCGGAGCCCCATCCAGCAGTCCCTGCCCTGGAAGCAGTCCCTCGCCCTCGGCAGGCGGCAGGAGGACGTGCGCCCCATCTTCTGGCGCAACAGGAACAAGTCCTACATCTCGAGGACCATGGACTGGGACGAGTTCCCCAACGGCCGCTGGGGCGACTCCCGCTCCCCTGCCTTCGGCGAGCTGGACGCCTACGGCATCGGCCTGACGGGCACCAACGAGCAGAACCGCAAGAAGTGGGGCGAGCCCAGGTCCATCAGGGACGTCTCGAGCGTCTTCCTCAGGTACCTGAACAAGGACCTCGACTCCCTCCCCTGGAGCGAGGCGCCGCTCACCGGCGAGGCCAGCCCCATCATCCGCGACCTGATCGACCTCAACAGCAGGGGCCTGATCACCATCAACTCGCAGCCTGCCGTCAACGGCGTCAAGTCCAACCACCCCGTCCACGGCTGGGGCCCCAGGAACGGCTTCGTCTACCAGAAGGCCTACGTGGAGCTCTT
The DNA here is from genome assembly GCA_026119935.1 of Endothia cerciana. Classification (NCBI taxonomy): domain Eukaryota; kingdom Fungi; phylum Ascomycota; class Sordariomycetes; order Diaporthales; family Cryphonectriaceae; genus Endothia; species Endothia cerciana. Next base: position 888,640 of record JALRMH010000007.1, on the reverse strand, counting down.
CGTCTCGCCAGACGTGTTCCCCGAGCTCATCTCGCGCATCGAGAAGCACCCGGACCTGACATACTACGCCACCAGCAAGACGGGCGAGTTCAAGACCAACACGCCGTCAGAGGGCCCCAATGCCGTGACCTGGGGTGTCTTCCCCGGCAAGGAGATCGTCCAGCCCACCATCGTCGAGTCCATCAGCTTCCTCGCCTGGAAGGACGAGGCCTTCCAGCTCGGCATGGACTGGGCGAGGTGTTTCGACGCCGGGAGCCCCAGCCGCATCCTGCTCGAGCGCATGATGAGGGAATGGCGCCTGGTCAATATTGGTCAGTCCCCTACCGCGCAGGTGTGACCGGGTCCGTCGAGAGCTCGTGCTAACGGCTCTGAACCAGTGAACAACGATTTCCACCAGCCACGCACGATCTTCGAGATCACGAGCGATCTCAAGGTCAAGGACCTAGACGTCGAGGTCCAGCCGGACGGGCCCGCCCCAGCAAACTAACCTCGCCGACTGCGCAGGCACACGCATACAGACGCGTGCAGACAGCACGGCGAGAAGAGGCTTCAACAGCGCCTCGGCTCAACGTAATCAAATGACCACTTATACGACCTGAATTTAACACGACGGAGCGGATGACACAGTCTCCCCTAATCACTTTCGCCAGCGGCCATCCCGCCGCACCGGCAACGTCTTACGCAGGCCACAACAGCGGTGGGACATACATGAACGGATCAGATCAACTACCCTTTCCTTAACGATATGGGTTTGCATGGGGGCTCAGAGGGCAGGCGTTACATGCGAGATTCAACATTTCTTATTCCAATACACGGGAGAATGGAGAAAGGAAAAGGCGGGGAAAACAAAATGGAGCATTCGGAGTTCAACACGCTCCTGTGGAGCCGTTGGGGTTGCTGTTCTGAATAACAATAAAGTCTTATCGAATGGACGGCGGCATGGGATGGATGGATGGAGGTCAGCCTCGCTTCAACAGAGGGGACTTCCATTGGGGAAGACAAGCAGGGCAGCGCGGGGGCGAGCGTTGGTGTGAGTTGCGAGGCGGTCCGACAAGGGAAGGGATCGGGGGGGGCAAGACAAGGGGCTCGCAAAGTAGATGGCACGGGAGCAGGAATCACTCAGGAGTCTCGCTACAGGTAGAGGATATTCTAGACCTTACACAGTTGATGATCCCCTGTGCTTGGGTATTGACCCGTTTCGTGTCAGAAGCTCCTATGGTATGACATAGCATTATGCCCAACACTGTTACAGCCTATCTCATACATACAACACGCCATAACGATGCTATGATACCGAGGGACCACCGCTGTTCCCTTTTTCCTATCGAGCGTGAGAATTGGTCCCTCCCCCCCCCCCCCGAAAACGCCTGCACGCGGAAATAAATATCTGCTATGCTTGCTCGTATCGGCCAACTACCCGCGTCCCTAGGAAACGGCACAGACAGTATCGAGATGGAGCCGCACGACATGCCTCTGATCCCCCACCTGTCACGCCATGCTCGAGCTGAGCGTCAACGGCCGGCCTACTGCTGGCTCCGGCTTCCTTTGACCTTCAGGGCTGACACTGCATTCATATGATCAAGGCCACTGGACTCCACTCGAGCAGGCGTCCAACAACTTCCTGGAGGTGAAAGTCCAGGAACGTCTTGATGTCGTGAACAACATCGCGAGGAGAGGACGGCCTGCCGTCCTACTCGACATCCCACTCATTCTCGCCGGCGACATCATAATCGACCTCCGCGCCCACAGCATCCTGCTGGCCCTGGCCGCTACCCTGCTGGCCACCGCCGTTGCTGGCGTCTGCCATGGCCGAGTCGAGGGCGTCGTCAGCTGGAGCGCCGCCGTTAGCAGCAGAGGAAGAGAAGTTAACCTTGTGAGTGGAGCTGCCGGGGAGGGGGCCGGCGGTGTTGGGAACCCATGAGACCTGAACGTCCTCGCCCTCGGACAGGCCAGGTAGGGCCTTGTTATCGACGCTTTGGTAGAACTTCTCCGCCGCCTTGCGGTCGCTGAAGCTGATGTGCGTCACTGTTGGGGTGACCTGGATCTCAGCGGCGAACTCGCCAAGACTCTATGGGAAAGCTGTCAGTCCCTCATGTGTCAACGGAATGATGGATAGGCAAGGCTTACGAAGAGATGCTGTCTCAGCGCCTCATCCTTTTCAGGCGCTGAGAAATTTACACCCGCCATGGCGACCTTCTTGGGCCGGTTATCCAGCGTGAAGGCCGCATAGGCCGCATGGATATTGCCCCTGCCACCGCGGCTTCCTCTGTATGACGCCCGCGGCGTATAGCTCGCGCGTCCCCTATAGTAACCACCTCTGCCGCGAGGGGCATATCCTGAGGAGTACGTCGATATCGTAGCATCGTCCTCCAGGTGCGCGTCGGGGTCCAGGCCGAACTCCTTGGCCTCCTCCTGTAGCTTCGCCAATGTTGCTCGAAGGGCCTCGGTCTGCGCAGACGACTTCGGCCCCTCGGCGCCCTCCTCCTCCGTGCTCACGCCCTTGGCGGCTGCTTCCGATGAGTCCTTTCGGGAGCCGCCTAGTTTGGCTAGAAGACGCTGCTTCTCTGCCTCGTGCTTCGCCTGCAGCTCTTTCTGTCTCTTCTCCAGTTGCGCACGCTGCTTGTCAATCCCCTGCTTCTGGCGCTGCTTTTCCTCATGGATCTTCTGCGCCTCTTCCTGCTTCCGCCTGAACTCTTCCATGTCAAAGTCTTCCTCTTGGCCATCTGCTGATGCGCCAAGCGATCCATTTGTCGCCGTTGCGCCGTTCCCCGTCCCGTTCGCGCCAGCCTTCCCGATTTCGGCGTGCTTATCGTCCTTGTACCAGAAGACCTTAACGAATCGGTTTTCAAAGATCGCCTTGGGCGATTTGTATGCCGCGTTGGCAGAGGCCCAGTTGTCAAACTTTACAATCGCGAGTCGCTTGTATGGCATCATCGTCACCTCCTCGATGTTGCCGAACTGCGAGAAGAATCCGCGAACCTGCTCCTCGTCAAAGTTCTCCTCCGGTATGCTCTCAATCACCACCTTCGTCTGGGTCCTGTCATGGACAGGCCCGGCCAGTGAGAATGGAGCGCGAGGCGTACCGTTCTTGCGTTGGTGCTGACCCTGACGGTTGTCTCTGCGGTGGTTAGTGAGGCCGTTGTTCTGCTGCGGCAGCGGGAGCTGGGGCACCTGCGGAGGCGCAATCACCAATGCGTTGCTCGGATCGTACTCTGCTTGCTCCGTTAGACCTGACGTGCCGGATATATTGTTGAAGAACTCAAAGAAATCGAAATAAGGAGGCCCGAGTAGCACAGACTGGGGGATCAGACCCCCAATTTGACCCGGTGAATCCTGAAAAATGGACGGTAACCGACCTTCTGTTGGTAGCTGTATCTGTCCCGATATCTGCGGTGTAGGCAGGTTATACATCGCCTCTGTGCCGTTGCTGTGCTCATACAAGCAGTTCTGCCCCCTCGCGCAGAAGCCCTTCGTGTCGTAGTCGCGACATCGGCCTCTCTTTTTCTGCGGTCCAGACCGCTGCGCCGAGAAATCCTGCTGCTGACTGTAATCCGGGAAGGGCGCCATCTGCATCTGGAGCTGCTGCTGGAGCTGCTGGAGCTGCCTCAACGCCTCCACGGGGTTGGTCGGATCGAAGTTGGGCATCGAGGCGGCAGGGCCTATCGGCGCGAAGGGCGGCAGCGCATTCGATCCGGGGGTGCCAGGATATCCGTACTGGGGCTGCTGTACCGGCCGAGGCCTGTCTGGGTCTATGTAGCCTTTGCGCCCGGCGCGGCGCGGCTGCTTGAACGAGCGCCCGCCTCCCTGGAAGTGGTCTCGTCCGTTCGGCGCATCGAAGTCGCCGCGATCGTGAAAGGTGCGCTTGCGCGGGCCGGCTGCTGGACCAGCCGGGAAAGGTGGCTGGCCGAGCAGGGCATTATTGACTGAGGGCTGAGGAGCGGCGGCGGACTGCGGCTTCGGTGGAGGAGGGGCGCCGGGTACGTACGACTTGTACTTGATAGTCTGGATCAGGTCATTCGCGAACAACTTCGTATCTGTAATTGAAACGTCTCAGCGCGAGGTCCAAAATGCTCGAATACCAACAGTGTATCCTACCTTCCTTGAGGAAGGGTGTAATCTCTTCCTCGAAAACTTCCTGGATATTCGCATCGTCGTTCGCATTATGTAGGAGGGCGAGGACATAATCCGCGAGAACATCCGCATCAGCATCCGACCTATGAAGAACCCAATGTCAGCGAGACACGCGTGGAGGTTATGGTGTACTTGAAGTTCAAAGTCGCAACACACGTATTCTCGAGGCGCTTGACGATCCAGTCCTTGAGCACTGGGGAGTCCTCCTCGGGAAACAGCATCTTTCCCACTGGTGCAAGTAGATACTCGCATCAATGGAGTTCAAAGGATGTGGAGGAACCAGAGTGTCGAAAGTGGGATCCTTGGTGGAAAAGGGCACTGCCTCTGTAAGGATACACAGGTAGGCTTTGGATGGCAACTCGCTCGCCACCTGCACGTCGTTTGTAGGTGAGCTCAACCACGGGACAAGGGCCAGGGTAGGTGACGAAAGTCTGAGCGGCGAGGGTTAGGGCTGCATTTGCACTGCTAGTGCCAGGCGCTAGGCCAAACAGGTCATGACGAATCAATTAATATTCTGTAGAAAAGATCTCTGGTACGGGACGGGGCCAAGAATTCCTCTTAAGACGCGCGTAAGATTAGCCAGGTCGCTCGGGTCCCTAACACAATCATCTCGCCGTTCCATGACTTGCAGCTCGCCCCCATGCAGATGAACGTGTTGAGCCTGTTCAAGCCAGCGCGTTCTGCAGTGGCGAGCGGAATGGCTCAGAAACGACACAAGCAAATGGCTAAACAAACAGAGGAGGGAAAGCACACAATTTTTCTACGCCTTAATTCACAAGACACGGGTTGACAACTCATGGCTCAAACAGTTATAGCATCTGTGCCATATACACCAAGCTGACGAGTACTCGAAACCAAGAGTACCTTCAAAGACAAGCAAAGCATATCGAATGTCGAGACCAGATGTTGATCCAGTAATGAAGCCACACAAGACGAACAGATACAGGTCCTTCACGTCTATCTCTGAACATATCCCTAACTATTCATCCTTCATTCTGCCGAGTTACCCCTAGATACTGCTCCCTGTAGCCTTCCTTGCTGCCTGTGTGGATTAAATTCTGCTTCGGGGGGACCTTGGGAGGGAGTCTTCTCTTCTTTATGATGGCCCATATTGTCATTGCGCTAATGAAAACCACAATGAGCCCTATCCCGAGGCCAAGGCCCACCCCCAGCTTTTGGCCGTAGCTGAGTTGAATAGACGAAGAACTGTTAGCAGAACTTCCCGATGTGCTGGTTGCGCTTGGAGTTGCCCCTCCGGCCGTGGTGGACGCAGTAGTCGTCCCAGTAGACGTTGAACTACTAGGCTCGCCGGAGATACCGCTTGAACTTGTCGAAGCGGTCGTGCTGGGTAGAGCTGTCGGGGTGATTATCCCGAAGAAGGATGATGCCACCTCAGAAAGGGTCGCCTCCGCGGCAGCTTGGATGCCATTGCAGAATTCTGAGAACGATGCCTAGCCCCGGTCGGCGTCAACATCTTCTGCGCTCCGAAAATGCAAATCCAGAGGATGTTGCTTCAGACTCACATCAGATGGGCTCCCGGCACATAACGCGACCAACGCGATCATATTCGCGGTGTCCGCCACCTGGTTCGCCGTGTCGGATAGCCGGTTGGCTTCATCTGCAATCTGCCATGACAGTATACCAAACGCGCCGAAGAGTATGGCCGTCACCGCTCCGAGGACTTGGAGGAACCAGATCAGGATTGTTTCCGGCAAGCTGCGCTCTGCCGTGGCGGTAGCCATCGTGGAATTCCTCGGAGCGTGTGAGTCTGCATGTGTAGTCGTGGTCAATCTCTGCTCAATTACAACGTGTGTCAAAGCGTGGTCTTCTTGACGACGAGGTCAGCCTCTGTTCAGCTTGGCCTCGTTGCGAATCGCACCTCATCCTTCAACTTCAGCTCCGTCACACAGTCAGCATCCTACAGAACGAACTGTATGGTTGAGGCCTTGGCAACCTACTATAGTTGCCAGTGCCCCTGCCCCAAACCTCCTACCGAAGTGACGTGTCAGCTTTTACTTCTTGGTCCTTTTCTCCATCTCTGCACTTCTGCACTTGTTGAACGGAGTGAGGACACAGCCCGAAGGGTTTGCCGTGATGAAGCGCTCTTCACCGTTCAATAATGCCCTCAAAACTGCTTGCAGATAGTGCTTATTAGATTATGCACTTTGATATCATGCACCCAGGAATGATAAGGTGCTCCATGTACCTGTGCTCTAGGAAGGCAAAGGCTTGGTGGCTTGGCATAGTTGACAGGTAGCTGGCATCTGATGAAGACCACTCTAGGGAGGAATCCTCGCATAAAAGGGGAGAATGCGATTGGGATACGACAAGTCACGATTACGGAGCACCAAGGAGGTGTTGACGAAGGACCAGAGCATTGTGAATGGCCTAACGCAAAAGACAGGCTGTGATCACAGAGGGCCTCATCTTGGTTCAACGCGATCAAAATGGAATTCCTGCATGGCCACAAGCTTTCAGAGATGGACTTTCTCGTGTGTCCCGGTGCTTGCTTCTCAACATCCGCTCGCTGTCCACATCCCCAGATTCTCGTCATTTTAATATCGTAGACCGTCTTCCGGCTTCTTGCAGATGAGTTAGACCCTTGCCGAAGAATACGTTCTATGAGATGCGCCATGTAAGGCGGCGGGAAAAGTCTATGAGCATCGATGAGAGGCGTTTACAGCTTGTCGTAGTACTGCAGATAAGAGTCAGCAGATGTGCGTCACTCAATCAGGCTCTAGAGGAAGGCTTACGTTCTCAACACCGGGCACCTCAACCTTGATAGCCTTGCGCTTACGCATCTCCTGCACAAGCGTACCGACCTTGGAAGTAGGGTCAAGAGGCGAGCCACCGGGCAGCAGCTGCCAGTGGTCGAACACAGACTGGGGGAAGGCCTGGCCAGAGGTAGCGGCACGCAGATCGCCGTTGAAGCCGAAAGACTCCATGACGGGTAGGTAGGACTTGATGGTAAACAGAGGGGTACCGGGGCGCTGCTCCTCACCAAAGACGTGTCCACGTCTCCGGGTGAGGACACCGTAGACACCACCCATGGCCTGCTCGGGCACCTGGATCTCACACAGGAACACAGGCTCCTGGAGAGCCGGCTCGGCGAGGAGGGCAGCCGCGTACAGGACACGACGGGCAGTGGGGATGAGCTGACCACCACCACGGTGAATAGCATCAGCGTGCAGGGTCACATCGAGGATGTTCCAGCGCACGGAGCGCATGGGCTCCTCAGCGACAGGACCCTCACGGGTAGCCCACTGGAAACCAGAGACGACGGAGTCCTTGATTTCGTTGAGGTACTGGACGGCCTTGGTCTGGTCGACGAGCAAGTTGGCACCGGTGGTGTCGGGGCCGAAGGTCCAGATCTTTCGGGCATCGGTGACATCCCAGCCGAAGTCGTCAGCGAGGACACGCGCACGGGCCTTAAAGTCGTCACGGGGAGTGACCTTGCCATTCTCAATGGCCAGGGAAAGCTCCTCATCTAGAGGCTCGGCAACCATGTACAGACGGTTGTGTTTGTTGGGAGACTTGGACAGCGCAGTCATGCTAGACTTGGCACCAACAGTCTCACGGTACTGGACGACAGGATCGGAGATGATGAGAGGAACGCCAGCGTGGTCGTGCTCGAGATCGTTCAGGCAAATCTCCAAGTGGAGCTCACCAGCACCAGCAACGATGTGCTCGCCGGAGGGGGAGGTGGTGGTCAGGACGCAAGGATCAGACTTGGAAAGACGTTTCAGACCTTCGACCAACTTAGGCAGATCCTGGGCGTTCTTGACCTGCACCGAGCGCTGCACGACAGGCGACACGGAGAACTTCATGACCTTGAGGTTGTGGGCAGCCTTGTCGGTGGTGATGGTACCGGACTTGAGCAGGAACTGGTCAATACCAACCAGGCCGACAATGTTACCAGCGGGGATATCATCGATAGCCTCGACCTTACCACCCATCATCAGAACGACACGCTGAATCGCCTTCTCGTGAAGGTCCTCCTTCTTGCCAGGGACATAGTTGGGACCCTGGATGCGGACCTTGACACCGGACTTGACGGTGCCGGAGAAGACACGACCGAAGGCGTAGAAACGACCCTTGTCGGAGGTGGGCACCATCTTTGAGACGTAGAGCATGAGGTCGGCCTTCTCAGGGTCGGACTCGCAGTCGCGGATGGAGGCGAAGATCTTGTCATCCTGAGGACCCTCATACAGAGTCTCAGCACGGTACTTCTGGGCGGTCTTGGGGGAAGGCAGGTGCAGGATCATCATCTCCAGCAGGGAGTCAGCGGCGGGGAGGAAGGTCCGCATGACAGCCTTGAGCAGCTGCTTGCCCTCCTTGTCACGGTCCTCAGGAGCCAACTTGAGCTCGAGCTTCGTGAGAAGAGTTGCAATCTCTTCCTTCTTGAAGTTCATGACGGCGGAGAAGATCTTGAAGATGGGGTCCAGGATAAACTGGTTGAAGGCACGCTCGAGCTGCTGGCCCTCGTATGTTCCGTTCTTGGTCCACTTCTTGGTCTTGGGGTTGAAGTAGTTGTCGCCCCAGAGACGCTCCATCATCTTGTTGCGGTCGACACCGAACTTCTTGGCGTAACGGACGGCGAACTGGCGGATGGTGAAGGCCCAGCCGTGCAGACCAGATCCAAAGGCAACAGTGCCCTTGTCGGGGTAGACCTGGACATCACCGAGGGTCTTGTCGAAGTAGGTGGAAATGACGACGTTAACGGACTCGATGGTACGGGAGAAGGACTGGTACAGGTCCTCCTTGGAGACCTGCAGCTCGAGAAGAGCACGGTCGACCTTGTTGATGACCACAACGGGCTTGATACGCTCACCGAGAGCCTGGCGAAGTACAGTCTCGGTCTGCACACACACACCCTCGACGGTGTCGACGACTAATGTAAGGGTTAGTACGCTGAGTTGGTCTAGAGACTTATCAGATGAATGCTTACCAACGAGAGCACCGTCAGTGACACGCAGAGCAGCAGTGACCTCGGAAGAGAAGTCAACGTGACCGGGGGAGTCGATCAGGTTGATCAAGAAGTCGGTACCGTCGGACTCCTGACCATTGATGTCCTTGAGATCCTCGGCTTCGGGGAGAGTAGCGTACAGGGAGATGGCGGTCGACTTGATCGTGATACCACCTGCTTCATCGTCAGCATGCTGTCCCGCCCCACACCGGCCAAGGTATCAAGGCTATAGCAAGACGTACGCTCCTGCTCGTCGGCACGAGTATCGGTAGCACGGGCATCACCAGCCTTCCCGGTAGAGATGATACCGGCCTTGGCCAGAAGGGAGTCCGTCAGGGTAGATTTGCCGTGGTCGACATGAGCAATAACACTCATGTTACGCACATTGGACGGCTTCTTCATGAGACCGTGGATCTCATCGACCGTGAAGCTGCGGAGGGAGAGAAGGATCCAGGTTAGCAAAGTGCCACCCTCCAGATTGGTCGGTGTTCCTGTCCCCCCATGGAAGAGGACGTTGTTGGGGGGTGGTGATTGTCATTGTTGGGAGGATTGGGTAGCAGTGCTCTCTCTTGATCGGGTGTGTCGGTGTAGAGGTCAGGCATCAGCAGATGTGGTGGTAACAGGACTCACTTGACCATTTTGACGGTTTTGACAAAGGAACCTGTCTGAATGAAATCGGGTCTTGTTGTGTGGGATGGTGAATTGATGCCTCGAGAACGGCACCGGGAAAATATTTGGGTTGGCGGCGACAGGAAATTTCGGCACGCCGGGCAGACTCAAAACTCGAGAGTTTGCTCTGCGGGTTGAGAGAAGAAAAAAGACTGCGCGCGGGGTTCGTTAGCTCCAATGTGATGACTGTTGACCGGCGACCGAAGCTCTCGGCGGGTGAGTCAAACACCGACTGAGATCGACACGATAGCCTGTTGCTCAGTGGGAGATGGAAAGACTATGGGAGGGTACGTACAAGATCTCGCCGTCAAGGCTTGCGCTGGCGAGAAGGAAGGGTCGGGAGGGAGGAAGTGGAAAAGGCGGGTTGGAGGGGGAGAAACGAAAGAAAGTGCGTCCCAAGGTTGCCCCGCACCCAGCAACAGATTTTGTAATCCAATCCTGGCCAGACTTCCGGCTTTGCAGTGGGCACAGCAGGTCGACACTTCACTTGCAATCTCCAAACGGGACTGAAGGGCCACTGATTCAACCCTCAGGGTTGGCCCTAAGCTGCCCTCGTGGCATGTATTTGCCCCTCCATTAGCGTGGTAGCCCGTTGCTACAGTACCGTCTATGTGCGTAGCACAGGCTACATCGCAGCCAGATGGAGGCCTATCGACCGGCTCGTCCTCTCATGTTCAGAATGTCAGATACTAAAAAAAAAAACAGCCTCGATCCCATGTTCCTGTCATCCACCAGGCTCGGACATCCGTCGCTGTCTCCTCTTAATTCCGGTATCAGGCCAGCAGTGATCATCATACGTTGCACTTTCTAGCAGCGTATCGTCAATCTGCATTCTTTCATGGAGGAAAATCATTCTGCAGCCGTCATTGTCCACGAAGGTATAATTATGAAAGGGAAGTGTTTATTTTTTCAGCAGCAACTCCATCGAGGTCCGGTCTGGGCAAGTGGGACTGTCAAGTAGACAACAGGACAGACATAACTGGATGCCACTATCACCTCAACACATATCAAGATAAATAAGTACGAAGACTGTTCTGAGCAGTGACTCAAAAGCTCATGAATACCCCCGGCCGTGCCTTTCAAAGCTCGACCGCCCGGAAATAATGATGTCCCATCACAGTCATCCTCCCTCCAGATATGCTCCCACTTGCAGGTTAGCCTCTCCTATCGGATGACCTCGTATGAGGAACTGTTTGTTAAGTATTCTATGGCGAAGTGACCGTATTTGCCTCGGCGTATACCCACCTGTCCATTCGTTGCGGACCGGCAGCTAGCAAGTAGTTAACCTGGCATTGAATTTTTTTTTTTGCTCCTTTTTTCGGGGGGGGGGGATGGGGACAGAGACCAAAGAGCTTCCAGTAGTGTGTAGCTCGAGCTCGGACCGTGTGGGTCCAGCCGAGCAGACCAATTGTGTGGCTGCCGTTGACTGTTTGCCGCGCTGAACATTTTCTCTGCAGACGTCAGGTCGAACACCCTTCCACTCGCATCTCCAAGCTGCGCAGCATCCTCGACCTGGAGCTGCTGGAGGGAGCAGTCGCACTTGACAATGGCGACAGCAGGTAGGAGTCTGTCGCCCGGGGGTGCGCTTCTCCGAGCGTCACGCATGTTCTCCCTGCCCTCAGCAATACCACCGCCGCCCGGCGACTACCAAGCCGCGACCAGCTACAACTCCGACACCGCGACCGCCGCGTACCCAACCCTACAGACAGTCACGGTCCCAGAGACCTTCCGACAGCGCGGGGATTGGGGCTTCAAGAGGAATTTCCCTTTGAGGTCAACGGCCAAGACAAGCACACCCTATCTCCGTGTCAAGCAGGTCGACTCGCTAGAACATGTCACCGACTTCACCTCGGCGGCGGATCATACGCTGTCACTAGAGAAATGGCAAGAGATGAACATAGCCGTCTTGCTGCCACACAACGCGAGCATGGAGGGCCAGGGCCCACGCTTACTGATGAAAAATGACGACGCGCTGGAGTCGGTGTTCGAAGACAAGTACGATTTTACCGCAATCGATGATATGGAAAGGATTGACAAGGCCGGGCACAAGCGCTGGAAGTTCAAGGGGCCATGGCTTGCCAATTTGACCGAAGGCGAATTCCAGACCTATCTGAAGAGGGAAGTCCGCGGGAGGAGGGGAGAGTTCCGCCATTTTCTGCGCCCACATCTCGCTCTTGACCTGACCAAGAAAGCGAGGCAGCGCGCCATGGATGAGGGCCTTGACAAGGAGGTCCCAGATATGCGGCCGGAAGAGGTCACGGACGAGCACGTCCTCGAATTTCTCCGTGAGGCCCGTGAGTATCGCCAGGTACTCTACGAACTCGTTGGAAAGTTCCTCGACCTCGCGCCCATCGAGCCGACGAACGTGGCGGATCAATTGGGCACTCTGGCACCGGGCCAGACAAAGCAATACAGCACGCCGAATCCTTATGCGAGAGATGGACCGCCAGCTACCCACCCATCGGCTGGCCTGTCATATCTACGGACCAATGCATTTCTCGAGAACCATCCTGTCTACGGGCCGCAGCAGAAGCACAGGGCCGTAAAGGCTAGAGTCATGAACCTTGAGCAGGGCCAGAACGCGAGTTTGGGGGTGGGCGGGTTCGTCGCGTCATCACCCATTGTCAAATCGGCATTCTTCAACAAGAATGAGAAGCCCGACTTCAAGTTGGCTGGCGGCGCCAAGGTCTGGGTCAACGTCGTATCCGCCCAGGTCAACTCTGGTGGTCGTCCTATCCTGAATATTGAAGGGGCGGAGCGACAGGCGAAGATGGTGCAGGGGGAGATGGAGGGTGAGCGGCAGTTATACCACCAAGCAGTAGAGAACCCGGTGGAAGAGGCCATGCAGCTCAGAGTTCCGAGATCCGCGAAAGTACTCCGGGGAAGATCTACTTGGAAAGACGGTAGCTCAGCTACATACGGGTTAGATTGGGAAGAAAGACCGCGGCATAAGAAATCATGAGGATTTGATGGAGGGGCTGAAGTTACAGAGGAATATAAGCCATTCTAAATGTTCCGCATATCCATGCTACAAAAGGACCTCGACCTGTATAGTACGTAGACGGTGGGAATAGAAACATATATCTCGCAAATGAATAGCTCTAAAGATCAGCCAATCTGGCATTCCAAAGTTCCCTTGCGGTTCACCTGCAACCATGTAGCCCGTTTCACTGGAGCGAAGCCCGTAGAGGGCCGCGAGGGGCCATCACCTGACGGTATGTCACGTGCTTTTCTGCCCTTACGCACGGGCCCTCCATAGCCCACCCTCAGCGGCAGGAGCGAACTTTGAACCTAGCAATTGAACTCCCAAGAGAATCTTGATAACCAACGCTCAACACGACAACCCATCCAAATTTCTTTCCGTCGACAACCTCCAATCCCCCCCCAACACCGTCAAAATGGGTCGCGTTCGTACCAAGACTGTCAAGAAGTCCGCCAAGGTCATCATTGAGCGGTACTACCCCAAGCTCACCCTGGACTTCGAGACCAACAAGAGAATCTGCGATGAGATTGCCATCATTGCGTCCAAGCGCCTGCGCAACAAGGTGTGTTAGGACGATACCATTCAGGATGCGGAAATGGACCTGGATCCGCGGATGCCGCTGGTGAGGCGATGGAAATTGACAGACTTTGGAACAGATTGCCGGCTACACCACCCACTTGATGAAGCGTATCCAGCAGGGTCCAGTCCGTGGTATCTCCTTCAAGCTGCAGGAGGAGGAGCGTGAGCGCAAGGATCAGTACGTTCCTGAGGTGTCCGCCCTCGACTTCACCCAGACTACCGAGTCTGGCCAGCTTGAGGTCGACCAGGACACCAAGGCTCTGCTCAAGCACCTCGGCGTAAGTTTAATCCTCCAACTATCATCAGTCTTCGTTTGTGAGAGTGATGTGGGAGGCTGACTTGATTCCCTCTCTCTGAATAGTTCGACTCCGTCCCTGTCACTATCAACCAGGTCCACCAGGCCCAGCCCCAGGAGCGTGGCGGCCGCCGCTTCGGTGACCGTCCTCCCCGCCGCGACTAGGTGCTCTCCTCCACGATACCAACCCGAACATGAACGGTGCGACGGCGACGAGGATACCAACAACACAAACAAACATCACAAAATGCATGAGGGAAAATGATCCGGATATAAGGCTTGGTTTGGGGGGATACAGGGTTGTGGCGTCTCTGGCGTCCGCGGCACATCTACTGCTGCCAACATGGAAGGTAGTGAGCTTTACCAGCTAGATCCAATGCAGATCTCGTGCTCCTACAAGGTGTCGCTGATTCTCTTGGGTAATTCCGGAGAAGATGCTTGATTGCCAATTCTCTTCCACTCCTGCGACGTGGTGATCATGTCTGAATTCCATCCATACGCGGCTTGGATCTGTCACTCCTCTCGGTTCTCTTAACAGGGACCTGTCTTTACGGAAATCTGTCAAGAGGCATCGCATCCTCTCATTGATGCGTCTCCATTTTGGCCTCTCTATGTGGGTATCGTAAATTTGAAACGTATCTCCAGTGTCCCTTAATAGTCTGCAAGAGCCTATATCCGCAGCCCTACAGTCAAGAATTCTCCTTGGGCTCAGAAGCATCTCCAGCCTTGGTCCCAAACTTCAACTTGTAGCCCTCGATGGTATTGTCACCGAGAGATGGGGCCTCGGCCATGGTGGTCACCTTCTTTTCGCGGATGACAATGTCCACAGAGCGACTAGGCGCTTCCTTGGCACCATCACCTCTCTCGAGGGCCAGAGCAGCATCATTCTTCGCAGCCTTCCGATCCTGCTCGAGCTGCATCCTGGCCATCTCGGTAGCCAGCCTCTCAGGCTCATTCTGGCTGCCTCGCTGGGCGTTGCTTGTCTCCGAGCCACCTCCACTGGCGGTGGTAGAAGCAGCAGACTGTTCCTTATCCTCTCCCTCCTTCTCAGGATACAGTTCAACCCTCAACTCCGGCAGACCCACCCTCTCCCAGGCGGCCGTCTCGTTGAGCTGTACCTTTACCCAGAGGGCCCGGCGCGTACACCCCGTGCTGCACCACTTCTCCAGCTCTTTCGTCTCGACGATGTCAAAGTCCTTCCTGCCCTGGTTCACCAGCTTGTACGTCCCGGCGCCCTTGTACTTGCGACGTTGGTTGGGACACAAAGCGTAACCGCACTTGTTCTCGTTCACGTTCCGCTCCGTGATCAGGTCGTCGTAGTCGGACGGCTGGAAGATGCGGACGAGCGAGAGGAAGGTGTCGATATCGGAGGGGTGTGGGGACGAGGCTGGGTAGGAGGGGTGCAAGGGGAGGTCGAGCAGGGTTAGGATGTGATTGAAGATAAGCGACTCGATGTCCTTTCTGTCTTGGAGGAGGCGCGCGTGGTGAAGCGCTACGGCGCGGGCATCAGGTTGGGCTGATGATGTTCTTAGTTGCTCTTGTTCTGCTGCGCTGGTCTTGGACTTCTTGAGGATGCCCTTGACGGGCTTCGTCGCTCGTGAGGCCATTGTGGTATGGCGGGCGAAAGACGGGATGGCGGTTGCTGCGGCTAATGTCGCGGCCAAGACGAGGTAGACACTTTGTACCCAGCAGGACAGGATGGGCCAATGCCCTGAAGAGTTAAGACGAGAAACCACGTTGTCGCCCTAGAGATTCGGTGTCTGGGGTGGTTGAACGCGAAGCTGGCAATGCTTCTCAATCTTGGGACCGAGGCGAGGCTGTGGTGCACGACTTTCTTGGTCGCGCCTTGCAAACGTCAAATGGTGGGGCTACGTTAGCTATTTTCATGCGTCCTGCCACAGTGTCAGATATGCCCAGGAGACTAATGCACAGTCCTCCTCTCCGGTTGACTCCAGCGCTCCCCACCACCCGCCAGTCGCCCTCAACTGTTTCTGGATACAAGGCCTTACAAAACGCTGTCCTGCCGACTGCATAGTCAAGGGCGTCTGTCTTATGTGTTTTGCATGAGCTGATGCCGTCACCATAAGATCGGACGACGGTGGTAGCTGATTTTACTACCCCCGCGTGGACGACATCATCCGGTCCACTCCCCTACGGCCCCCTTTCCTTCCGCCGTCCTCCGCTCCTCGGCCCCTGCACCCAAGATCGCGCGGGCAGACGAACTATATTTGCTCACCGGGTGCTTCCAGAGAGAGAGAGAGAGAGAGAGAGGAGGAGAGGGAGACAGGAGTCTTCAAGAAACCTGGTGCTGGTGCGACTGGTGGTATGTTTGGCCCTTTGCATTTCAGGACTGTCATTGAGTCCGCTGCCGTCTGAGTGCAAGAGCGGCTCTGTTGCTCATATGGGTACCCGTGGTATCACAGTACACAAGACGGGAGGGATGTCGTCGTGTGGTTGGATTGGATTTGACGTTGCGCCTCTATCTTTTGTGTTAATGCGCTGACGTCGGCTCCTAGCTTCGACCGCAGCGTCCCGCCGTCCCGCCTTAAATCTGCCTGGAGCTCCTGACCGATCGGCCCAGGAAGCAAGCGTCTCCGTGGTTTCCTTTCTTCTGGTCAAGCTTACGGGCTGCTCCCCCAAGTCTCAGCGTTGCAGCCCGCGTCTTCTCGTCATCAGTCTTTATCACACCTTAGAATCATCATCGTAGACTTCTGTCTTCCGATTTGCTTGCCTGCGCCAGCCGAACGTCGCCTCTCGCATCTGCAACTACGACTGCAAGTGCTCCCCCCACCTCCCCGAGGTGCTCCTATATCAGAGGGTCGCATTACGCAGTACACCCCAAGGGCGGTGACAGCGCGAACGCATCACCTCCCTCACCTTGGCCCGGGCCGCATCATCATGTCGTTCAAGGTCAAAGCTATCTACGAGTACTCCTCCCCCCACGAGGACGACCTGCAATTTGGCATTGGTCAGATCATAACGGTCACGGACGAGGAGGACGCCGACTGGTACACCGGCGAGTACGTCGACGAGTCTGGTGCCAAGCAGGAAGGCATTTTCCCGCGCAACTTTGTCGAGAAGTATGAGCCCGTTGCTCCGCCGCGCCCAACTCGAGCGAGGCCGAAGAAGGAACCCGAGCCAGCTCCAGAAGAACCTGCCGTCACTCCCGAGGAACCCGGCTCGCCTCCTGCGCCGGCGGTCGACGTAGAGGAGGTGCTGCCCAGCCCGCCACCTCCGCCACCTCCGCCAGCTGCCGAGCCCGTAGCTCCAACCTCTCCTCCTGCGCCGAAGGCAGCTGAGCCCGTGCTTCCGTCTTCGCCACCTCGAGCCCCCGCCGCCGCGTTCCTCGCCCAGTCTCCTCCACAAGCAGCGCCCGCCAAGCGTGGCCCGCCTCCTGTCTCAGAGAAGCAGGCTAGCAGCTCCTTCAAAGACCGCATCGCTGCTTTCAACAAGCCTGCTGCGCCGCCGATTGCACCCTTCAAGCCTAGTGGTCTGGGGGGTGCAGGAGGCAGCTCTTCGTTCATCAAGAAACCCTTCGTCGCTCCACCTCCAAAAGGGAACACCTACGTTCCCACGCAGCGCAATGCTCCGGTCGCTCCTGTGTACCGTCGAGACGAGGACCCTGAGATCAGGGAAAGGGAAGCCGAAAACGTCGAAAATGCTCAGAAGGCAGGACTGCTCCCATCCGAACCGAAGGAGGGCGAAGAGGACCAGCCCAAGCCGATGAGCCTGAAGGAGCGCATGGCTCTTCTCCAGAAGCAACAGCAAGAGCAGGCACAAAGGCATGCAGAGGCTGCCGCCAAGAAAGAGAAGCCGAAGCGTCCGGCTAAGCCAAGAATGCCTAGCCACGAGCCAGCTGTTGAGGGCACCGAAGAGGAGGTCGCTGCTCCTGCGCCTACTTTGGAGCGCAGAGATACTAGCGGGACCGGCGGCAGGCGATCGCTTGAAGACGCCCATCCTCCCAGGATGCCGGCTCCACCCCGTCGCAAGCCGTCCAAAGATCCAGAGCCTAGAGATGGAAATGAGGCGGACATGTCCGGCGCAGGCGAGACGACAGAGGACCAGGAAGAGCATACGGAGCGCGAGGATAGCGATGAGAAGCCGCGACGCCCGTCTCGGGTGTCGATACCTGGACAGCCTGCAGCAGCAGAGGAAGAGAAAGTTGAAGAGGAAGAGGCGGACGAGGACGGGGACGAGGACGAGGAGGACGACGACGAGGACGACGACGAAGAAGCCAAGGAGTTCCGTCGCAAGGAAGAGCTTCGTGCGCGTATGGCTCGACTGGGAGGAGGTATGGGCATGCCCGGCATGTTCGGCATGCCCATGCCCGGAGCCGCCCCGTCATTTCCGCCCAAGAAGAAGTCCTCGTCGGAGAAGCGCACGGGTGAGGAATCTCAGGATCTTCCTTCTTCTCCACGCGCTGCTCCTCCGATTCCTATGATGATGCCGCTGCCTGGTATGGGCCGTCCCAAGCAGGCAGGGGAAGAGCCTGTAGCTGCAGAAGAAGAAGAAGTTGAGGATGAGGAACCTGCTCAGCGCAGTCCTCCAGCTGGTAGGATGGCTATCACCATGAACCCATTCTGATTGCGGTGCTGATATGGGTCTAGTTCCTGCTGCATCTGCCGCCCCTCCAATTCCTGGGGGACGACCTATTCCTCCGCCTATCCCGACTGAATGTATGTACAAGCCTCCGATCGCGAAGCGAACCCATGCTGATCATGTGCAGCACGGCCTCCGCCTGCCACTCCTGCACCCCCAAGTGAAGGCTCCGAGTCTGGTGACGAGGCCTCAGGAGTAGATGAGCCTATGGAGACGCCTAGAGGTGAGGAGCCTCCTGCGACCCGGGCCCCGCCGCCTCTGCCTCCTGTGACTGCTCCAGCACCGCCTGTGCCTACCTCTCCTCGAGTGCCGGCATCTCCTCGAGCGCCGACATCTCCTCGAGTGCCGACATCTCCCAAGTTCCATGACGACGAGGCCACTCCCGCGTCGCCTACAAACAAGCGGGCTAGTAGACCTCCACCACCCGTTCCCGGAACCGCTCCGGCACCTCCGTCGCAAACTCGACCGCCTCCGCCCCCACCTCCCGGCGGCCTGCCAAAGACCTCTACAGCCGACGACCAGCTGGACGATGAGAACGAAGAAGTCACGGAGTATGAAGGGGACTATGATACCGATATTGCTTCTTCTGTCCCCCACAAAGACGCTTTGAAGGCGCACGGAAGAGAGTCTAGCTTTGAGGATACATTCTCGATGGCCTCTCCAAAGGCCGCACCTCCTTCCCTTCCACCTCCGATACCATCCACTGCTGCTCCCAGAGCCCCTCCTCCGATACCAAGCCAGCCTCCGCCGGACACTCGAACAGACACTCGGAAGTCTGTGGATGCTCCTCGGGCAGCGCCTCCGCCGCCCCCACCAACCAAGGAGATTGAGCAAGATGACGACTACGACCCCTACAACTACAATGCTATGTCCTCCAAGGCAGGCGCGATGCCGGGTTTCTCCCAGTCTCCACCTCCATCTCGCCCAGCAGACGACGCGTACGCCGCGGGCGAGTCATCACAGCAGGCTTTCTCTGAGCAGAGAGGTCCGCCTGCGCCTTCAGCTGGTCGTGCGCCGGCCCCACACCGCGCCTCACTGGATATTCGTGCAGGTCGTCGGTCAATGGATATGCTCAGCAGGCCATCTATGGAGTCTGGGTTTGTTGCGAATGACATTGACCTAGCTCCTCAATCTGGATGGTGGATGCAGCCAAAGGGTCTACCGCCCCAGTTGCAGGGTCGTAAAGACATCTTCTTCGAGTCGGAGGAATCTCAGTCAACGCAGCGCGGCGTCAAGACGACTGTGACGCGAGATATTTACGTTTTGTTTCAGGATTACTCTCAGACAGTCATCACGGTGCGCTTCAATCCCCAGGACGCAAATGACGTTCACTTGGAGCAGCGTCATGAAGGGCCACCCCGCAGCCTGCGTCAGGATCAGCTGGAGGAATCCTACGAGCGCTTTGGCCGACCCGTTTCCGAAGCTGTCACTGGAAAGAAAGATACGGTTGTTGGAGACGGTACGCCACAAGCACTTGTCTTCGAGCTGGTGAAGCCCCTAAAAGACGCCCTCCTACCTGTCGGTACTCGCGCTTACGGTGCACTTGTCTACTCCAACCTGGCCAACGCAAGCACCACACAAACCGATCAGATCCGCCCCGGCGACATCATCAGCATTCGCAATGCTAAGTTCCAAGGCAAGCACGGCCCCATGCACGCGAAGTACACCATGGAAGTAGGCAAGCCGGACCATGTTGGCGTCGTGGCGGAGTGGGACGGCACGAAGAAGAAAGTCCGTGTATGGGAGCAGGGACGCGAGAGCAAGAAGGTCAAGATCGAGAGCTTCAGGCTGGATGACCTTCGCAGCGGCGAGGTCAAGATCTGGCGTGTCATGCCGCGCAGTTGGATCGGCTGGGAGGGCCAGAACTAGGAACTTGGTCAACCGTCGATGCCGATGAGATGTACAGGGAAATGGTGTCCTGGATGTCTCAATAGTTCCCGCGAGAGCCCGCGGTCGTCCGCTCAGTCGAGTATGAGTCGATACGACGCTGACAGCGCTCGCGGTAGCCGAGGCGGAAGTGCAAGCCCAAAAAGGAGCCCGAAGAGAGGGGCTTGGTCCTAGTGCTGCTTCGCTGGACGTGGTGCGGGCTATGTGGAAGATGATGCTCTAGAAGTGACGAAGGAGGTCGAGGTGAGAAGTTCGCCTGAGGCGAGGCTCAAGAAGAGGGCGGCGGCACATGGGTTATAATTGTTGGACTGCTGTTGTATCAGGACCCCACATGTCTGTTGGGATTACCGTACGACAGGCAAACAAGCATCGCGCATCCACGAATTTCGGTCAAATTACTCAATCGTTCTTGCATTGCTATCATCACTGTTACCTGCATCAGTCGAGTTGTGTCGTGTTGGTTGGTCACTGCAGGACGGGTTTGGAGGACCTGGTTGAGGCGAGTTGTGAGGTTGTGCGTCGTGGGTATCTATAGTCAAGTCGATTCGAGTCACATACATAGTCTTACTCCTTGTTCCTTGCGAATTGTACTTGCATCGCCGCTTTACAGTCTTGTTCTGAACGCCAGCTTCATTTTAGGCTCGCGTCTGGGCTATAAGTTTCTCGTCGCTGGCAGTCACACGAACAATAAGAGCAGGACTTGGGACAGATGGGACAGAATGTCGTCCGATCTGGAAGCAGTAGATCGATCTCATCCATTTTCAAAGATCTACATCATAACCGGAGAATCAACGTGCTCAGCAACAGGTGTCTTCTCTTTCGCTGAGGAAAACGAGCACACACAACCGCCCACATGTTGAGCCAGGCACAGACATATTTACCCTGACAACTGATACAACGTCAAATAGACCATTGTAAGCCTCCGGGCAAACGTCGATTGCGTATGTTGCAACTCCTTGTCAAGTTGAAGGCAACCTTATTCCTCGGGCCGAATGCGAATTGTGCAGACATGATGGCGGGAGCCTCGAGACGGACATGTTGGCAGCGATAATCTTTCATCGCGTCCAGCTGGAAAATCACTATATCGACACTCATAAAAGGGCGAGATGAAATCGAACCAAACGTTCCCATAGTAACACTTAGAAGACCGTTGTCGTAGAATACTCGCATACAAGGTGAACAAGGCACTGAAGATCAGAGAATTCTGCAAGACTTCAGATGACGCTAGACAAGCCAAGAGAGGCCCGACCTATTGGAAACTGAGCCCTGGTCATCCTGCTGGGTTGAAGCCAACGACGGGCAATGTTTTTGTTAGAAGAACCAATGCTCTCACGACTGGTGACTGACTGCTGGAGACGTAGCACCTAGGTGGTGGCGAGAACAAGCCCGGCTGTTGCTTCCTGTCGAATCTGATGATTCCTGGCCCTAGGGAAAGCAGACTGGTCGTAAACGACCCAGCACTCGCAGAGTCAGCTATAATCATGGTTGCCTACCTAGTGGCTGTCAACAGCCGATAGCGCTGGTTCCTCAACACCCTCTTCCTCAACTCATGTTGATCTTCCTGGGTTGGCTGTCCTCCTCCACCTGCACAACATCCGGCGCTCGTCTGTGTCGGGTGAGAATGAGTCGTCAATTTTGAACCGCCCAGGTACCAAGAACGATAGCGTGGCAGCATCGCAGTACCTAGGGGCTGACTTTGTCTTCCAATCATGAACAGCGACGCCCAAGCAGGCACTTCCCGATCCGATCACCTGCATCTCGTGACGCGCTGACAGGCCGTCTCGCAAGCACAACCACGACGGCGGTTTTCACTGTTTTGCCGTCATTGGAAAGAAGATCATGGCGTCAGACGCAGCACATACCTGAGGTGCCGGAGGTGCAACGAGGTGGACTGTCTGGGATGCTGTTGAGGAGAAGGAGTTGGTCACGCAGAGGCACGGATGCGTTGCGTGCCCTTTTGATGTCCCCCAACAGGCACCCACAAGGATGCCCCATCTTGACATCCAAACAGGACCCTCAGCGGCGGTCAGGTGTCCATGTTTGCGTCTGCTGTGGCACGCTACTACATTCAATAGGGAGTCCATCAGGTCGTCCATAGCTCCCGATGGTGTGGATGGCTGCTCAATCCCCCTTGACGTCGCAGGATGTGGTGTTCTAGAACCCCATCCTTGTTGTCCGTCCCGTCGGAGGGTGTCAATGGTAGCACAGCAGTGCAGCAGGACACAATCAGATAGCGGATGTCCAAGATTGGCCGAGGGGAGCATTGTGGCTGCTGTGCCGACTCCGTCAAATCCAGATTGAGGGCCACACGAGAAGGTACACATGACAATCGGACAGGTCGACCGCTGGAGTAGATCATCAACATTTTGTCGATCTTCAATGAATATCTTCGTCAGATGGTCATACCGTCGTCAACGGAAAGTTGGCCTATAGGCATAACCGGCCCTTGGGCCCAATGCTCGGGATACCAGAAGCTGCAAGTTCGCCCGGGCGGAACGGAAGAGAGTGGACATTTCCGCCCGCCTAAAGAAAAAGGGAACAAAGAAGAAAAGTAACAGGCCACAAATGGCCAATGTTATAATTCACCAGGTATCCAGCTTGTAAGCTGGATATTCAGAGCAAGGGGTTTGGGAATGGTCAATCCTGCGCCCGGCGTGGACCTCAAAATACTCATCTCCATAGCGGTGATTCTCACCTCCATAACAATGAGGACCAAGACCCAACCCGTCGGGCGAGGCCATCGAACTGCGCTTTCATGGACCTTGGCAATATCTATTTGCCCTTCAGAAATGCCCCGGCTTACGAGATGACCAGGCTCCATACTAAGTTGGTAATGCCGAGAGTTAAAACTCACAACCTCTGCCTTAGTAGTTGAACAGTTATAGCCTGCGGGAGGGACTTCGCGCCAACTCCCGCTGCACTAGGATATCAACGGTTTCTGAGTGTCAGTCACTGTTTATAACAGGAGACACGCGCTGGCACATGCCCACCGCTGCGAGTCGAATGCCCTAATGAGACCTCAAAATGAGATTTTTTTCCCCCCAAAAAAAAAATCAAAAAATCAAAAACCATAGTTCGGACCCGTGCTTCGCCTGGCACTCTTTGCGTGGGCAAGATCGCTAATGGTGTGGACTCTGTGCCAATTCATGACAGCAGCGTCCGACCGGGCCCCCCAGATTCCTCCAAGGACTGATGGACGAAGCGCAGATCGCGCGATCGGGTGGGAACTGAGGAATGGAGTCTTTCCCCCCCTTGGCGCACCCCAGACGAGCAGGATGCTGTTCCGGCGCAGCGCATGGTGTCGCGTTCCTTGACAGCGTTTTTAGCCGCGGGGTGGCCGCCTATGAGGCCTTGCCACAACTCCCCGACATGCCGCGACCGGTGCGGCGAGATACGGCGACAGCCTGCAGCATGCATGCATGATGGGAGGAGCTCTTGATGCCCACGCTGCTGCGGTCTCGCAGTGGGACCTTGCTGCACGCGCGCTGCCCCGTCCCGGCACGTTGAGCCTGCAGGACAGCACAACATGTGGGGTTCCCAAAGCAGCAAGCCGGATCGTCTGGGGGGAACATTTGTGGCCATTTTAAAGGGGATCATCGCGAACGCGTGGGCCACTTGGCCTTCTCCAGGACGATCCCCGATAAAACGATCAACGCCGAATTTCCGTATCCAAAAGCAGGGACATGAGGACAGAGCCGAGGTCTCTCTGTCCAAAAGACGCCGGGCCAAGTCTGCAAGACCCGAGGTGCTTGACTGGGCTCTAGTTGAAGGGTGGGATGGGCCGCTTGGCTGGCCACCTCTGCCTCTCCCGAGCCTCGCTGTTGACAGTTGCCTAATGGCAGGCGTCGACAGCATTTCTCAGCCACCCCGTGGTGAGCTACCCTCTGATGCGAGGCGACATAGGGTCTCTGGAAAGGGTCACACCTTCCCATGACCTCGGGAGACCAATAAGTGGGTGGATAGATATTGCGCCCCAGACGATTGGCTAGACGAGAGGACAAGATGGAGACATTGGGCATCGACAAGCGCACACGAACAGCTGCCAACCCCAGGTTGTCATTGACGCGGGCAATGACTACAAACGGCAGAAAAGACAGTAGCCGGACTTCTGCCGCGTTGCGTAAGACAGGCCTTACGAGATGCCTCAATTTTTGAGAAGACGTCGCTCAACGTCATCCGCGAGGGAGCTGCCACAAGGAGAATGAAATTTGGAAACGACGTCACCGTACTTTGCAGAGAGCGTCGGGGATATTGCGACCGCGCCTGCGGCCAGCCTGAGATAGGCGTGTTGACGGCGGAATCGTCTGGCGTCGTCTGCCGAGGTGCTGCTGCATGACGGCGACTCGGAGCACGACCTCCCCCCCCCCATCACGGGTTGCACGCACGAGGGCCAACAAATTATGCTGTCCGCCCTCGTCGGGAGCGTTTTCCGAGGCTGGTTCACCTGGTTCACCGCGTCCAGCAGGCAGCTTGAGATGGTTGTAGGACCCAGGGTAGACCAACATATGGTGCCTGTGCGCAGCCGAGAAGAGAGGTGATGCTGGGCGGCATGTCGGCCTGATCGTCGCATCTCGATGTGTGCAGCTCAGGAGACTTTCCTCCATAGCCGAAGGCCAGCCAGCCCCGTCGAGGTTCGGGTGCGTCCAAACGTTGCATATGGAAAAAGCAATAAGGACGACAAGGGGCCTTCCTGTGCGTTCCACCAAGGTTCAGGTGTGGTAGTAGTCACGGCGCCGTCCGGGGGTGGGAAGTGGTGATATCAGAGGATAAGAAGGTTGTTGGGTTCCCCCTGCTTCTTCAAGCTCGGGATCTATGGCGCTCCCGGGCCAAGTTCCTAGCGGACTTCTACGGACTGACGAAGGGGCTGGAAGAATCCCAAGATGGCGTATTCTGGACTTGCGTACCGGAATGCTGGCCAATGGCTGTTGGTAGCGTCCCTGCGCGGAGTATTCCGGTGGAGGGTAAAAAGGGGGAAGGAGGGAGATCCCGCGTGACTGACGAGAATAATACATTTTCGAAGTGGGGAGGGGAGAGGAAAAGAAAGGAGGAGAAAGGAAAGAGGATGGGAAGAGAGGAAGCTCCTATGGTACTGACAAAGCCAAATCACACCACCGCTGAGCCGTGGTGGAGTGATGGCACCACGACGGTCCGGACGTTCTGAAATCAGGGTGGCCTGTCAGCATGTCATTAACACGTCTTGCTGCATCCTGCCATTGCATCCCCACCAAACCTGTCAACGTTGCTGCTAGGACGGGTTTTCCCTCCAGGGCCTGTCAACTGATCTTGATCCCGCTTTATTCTCTTGGACCTCCCTCTTCCTCCAGGCCTTCCTTCTCCCGACTCGCCGGCTGGCCATCCCACATCACGGGCTGCCTATCCAGACCCTCTCTCACCAACCCGCACTATAGCCTATGCCAACCCACCCCCCCTACCGGCGCTATGGGACGTTAGCTGATTTTGACCCTCCATCGCTGGTTATCTGGGCCAGTCCCGTTGTCCGGATGGGCAAAGTCTGGG
Organism: Endothia cerciana; assembly: GCA_026119935.1. Classification (NCBI taxonomy): domain Eukaryota; kingdom Fungi; phylum Ascomycota; class Sordariomycetes; order Diaporthales; family Cryphonectriaceae; genus Endothia; species Endothia cerciana. Next base: position 863,014 of record JALRMH010000007.1, on the reverse strand, counting down.
CCTGACTAGGTACGAGGATGAGATAATGCCCCGTACGCTACTGTCCCTTTCTGGCCCAACCCGGGGTCAGCTTGGTCCTCTCGATTCTCGGATGCCGCCGGCCACCCGCGGACAGCCCACAGCCACTCAAACACAATATTGCGTCGCTCGAGTCCCTCCTCCTTCGCTGGAGAATGGAGGCCGATCTGCAAGCGAGTACCATAGTAGGCGCTATCGCCTCAGAGCCCAGGCTCTTCTAGCCTTGCAGACCACACACTCTCTCCCTCGGCGTGGCGATCCTCTTACCCCAGTCGTCTGTAACGGCAGGGTTGCATCCATGGGTGTGCTGCGACAGTTCTTGAGGAGTTCAGTGCTCGCTCAGCAGTTGTCCTCGCAGGTCTGTCCGGGACGATGCGGCGTCGAGGGGGGGGGGGGCGGATCTCCGTTGGTATCACATTCAAAAAACTAGCAGGACGGATGCTTCACGGCGGACGTTCTGATGCATGGTGGCAAGCAGGTTCTAGGTCGACCCGGCGACCACGTTGTTGAACTGTACCTTGGGCTTCTAATCACTCTCGAGTGACAAATCGCACGTTGTACGGGGGAGGTACCCTTGGGGGGGGGGGATCCTGATGATGGTCGCCAGCACTTCCCGTAGCCGCCCGATTTCACGCGAGACCCCAGCAAGGGCTCTGTCCGCTGCCACACCGGAAGCCTGTATCCCCCCCCCCCCCCGGGTCATCTTGCAGGGTCGCTTTGGGCCTGCGCGAGCCTGTCATCAGTGCTAGAGCTGCCATGCCTCCTCTGTCTCGGCTCTGTGCCCGGCTCGGCTCCCCATAATGGGATGTGGACGATTATGTGCTCGTCCCATGCCTGCTACTACACCGGGGGACAGACAGGGCTGCTTCGTATATCACTCCCACACTTTCCTGACCCGATGTGATCCCCCACGCTCCTGACAACAGCTCACGAAACATGTATCCTCACAAGACCATTCACGTCCACCGATTATAGCCTGTCAGTCACACGGGCCCCACCAAGCCTCATCGAAGCCCCTGACAGCTCAGTCTCAGCCGCCCAAGGACTTACACGTCTGCCTCGTCTGAAGCTGGAGCCACATCAGCTACCGGCATCCAAGCGCCGTCAGAGCCCAGGCCCGCAGCCTTCCTACAGCCCCAGCCGCTCCCCCGTCCTCGAGCCTGCCTGCTGTCCGGAAACCGTCCGAGCACTGTGAGGCAACAGGTCTCACATAGGGCCCTGGAACCCCCGCTTATTCCACACTTTATATCACCTCGCCGCACTTCGAGGCCTGAAAACGAGACGTTCACAACCGGCGTCTCTTTGTCTGCAGCGGAAATTCGAGATGTCTCCCCTGTCAGATCACCACGGTCAATGTGATGACCATGACGCCAACAGCCGAGAAGACGACCCGATTAGGGCACCTCTGAGGTCTTCAGCTGGGGATAGGAAGCCCTATGTGCACCACATTGAGTACGATGAGGACCTGTCACCAAGCACCGCAACAATACCGCGGTCATCAGTAGATACCTACGCATCTACCGACGATTCAGAGGATGATCTCACCCTGGAACGAGAGGAGGATCTTGCTAGAGAGCGCGAGCACGACTACATCCCGCCATTACCCTCGTATTACCACGAGATAGCCGAGCCCAATGTGCGCGCTTCGACACCCAAGGATTTCGCCCAACTCTATCCCAGCATGAACCGGTTGTCGATACGGCATGACGACTTCACAACCGATGGCAACATGAACCTGCGAGTGGACACGATTGTTCCCGGCCGGAGGAGAATGGCCGTCCAGCTCTTCCACCTCCGCATGTACGACTTGGCAAAACGAGAGTTTTCCCTCCGGCGATACTGCCGCGACTCTGGTCGCGAAGTCTGCAATTCGAAGCGCAGATACGACCAAGAAGCGTCCCTGAGCCGGCCAACCCTCCAGCGCTCCATGTCAACGGCCATGAAGAACCTGGCGAAGCCACATATCCGGCGTCACAATTCCAGTGGCTCTGCTGCCTCCGGCAAAGACAAGCGCCCGGCCACCTCTCACTCCGACACCAGTATAGACGTCGGTAGCGTGTCCTCCCGGTCCTCGGGTGGTGATCACAAGCAGGGCCAGCCACGCCCCACCAATGCTATCAGATTGGAGTTCAGCAACTATGCGCGCGTGGATGTGGAGAGGAGAGGATCCAAGAAGAACACGCGGTACGAGTTCGACTGGTGGGGCCATTCATATGCTTGGAAGCGTGTGGTCGAGAAGCACCTTGACGGCGTGGTCTCCTTCCACCTCATCCGTGACGGCCAGCCGAATCCCGTGGCACATATCGTGCCTGAGACACGATCACCAAACCAGGTGGAAGACGACGAGAGGGCCGGGGGTTGGATCCCACCTTGCTTCATGTGGATCAACGACAATGACGTCCTCGATGCTGCCACAGACGTTGCCGAGTAAGTCCGCTACAGGGATAACACAACCTCATTACGCGTCGCCCTTGCTAATATCACCCAGTGTCATCATGGCAAGTGGCCTCATGGCTCTCGTCGACGACTGCATCATAGAGCGCTGGCAGACAAAGAAGGCCCGCATGCCCGTCCTGGGTGACGTCGAGTCTATCGGGCCCCGCGCGTTCATGCACCGCGTCTTCACTCAGCGCAGGCCCTCATCGGAGCATCATCACCATAGTCCGCTCCGCTATGCCAACCCCATCCCAGCTTTCTAGACGACACCGAACCATCCAGGCTCTTACATCATCATATTTTACGACCGACGACCGACTGCTCGATCTCAGTATTTTCGCGTTTTCTTTTTGCTGTATCCTATATTGCGCTATCATCGCACGGCTTAGGCATGGCGCAACGGGACACGCCTTTATGAAGAAACAGGCATGATCATCATCATTCGGCTTCACAGTGGCACAAGCATTTTTTTCTTTTTCTTTTCTTGAGCGTTTTGGTTTACCTTTGCCTTCCCCCTTGTATTGGCACGGCGGTGCACAATAAAGTCTGCAAACGACAGTGTTTAGCGAAAGAGCGTTCATGGTAGCCTTTTCATTATTGTACGGGGGGTGTACAGTATCATGTGTTGCGCCTCCAATATCCGCTTGCGAAGGTAGATAATTGCTGTATTGAGACGAATTATAAGACTCACGCATACTATGGTGCCCCGATCACATATTGAAGACCTGAAGCTTGCCTTCCCAAAGCCCGCCCCCCCCCCCCCCTTTGTCTTTGTTCTTTTCTTCTTCAATAGTCGCCGATGGCAACCTCGTCGCCGGCAGATCGGTCTAGGCGCAAGGTGAGTAACGGACCGGTGGGGCTAGCAAATCCAAGCCCATTCTGACCGCAACGTACCCTTTTTCAGGTGGTACAGGTTTACACACTTTTCATCCAGATCTCGGGGGCACCTGAAAACCTATGGCTGTGAAACAACTCGGCCGTGCACTCCAGCAGTGCCTCGGAACCAAGTTGCGTAACCAACCATCCGCCTCCCTCCGAGCTACACGGGCAGACAGAATTCTCAACGCCGCCCCCCCCCCCCCCACACCATTCCAACACACCCCGAAACTACCTCTCCCTATGTTTGTGGTATGGGACTTAGGTCCTCGAGAAGCGCAGGACTAGACGGGATCATCGCCCTCGCCGCCCGCCGATCTTCCTGACACCCCCTTGGTTCCTGCGACGGGCTGTGCATTAGGCAGCTGTGGGAGGGGGGTCTCGTGATCAACCGTGCGATGCCACTGGAGACGTCGTATCGACTGAGCGAACCTGCTAGTGTTTGAACTAGAGTGGCGGTCGTGTCTGGACGGGGCGCTCGCCCGGGGGCAAATTTGCTGGCTCTAGCACGGCAGCTCTCGCAGCATCGCAGCCGCTTCGGCCGAGGACTGCTCAATACAGCCCTGGCCAACAGCGCGGAGCCCGCCACTGAGAGACGTCAGGAGGGTCACAGATGCCTGTCTCGTCGGCGTGCCAAAGCTGAGACACTTCGTTCTTGAGTTTACGTACCGCGAGGTATGGGCTGTGGACCATGGCTTGCACCTGTCTGGTGCGATCCATGACAGTCGGGCTCCGCCAGAATGGCCACCTGAAGGGGCGCTGGACAGCAGGTTCTGGTAGGATGTCCAGCGGTGAAAGAGAACCTTCCGTGTCTCAAAGCCACCTGCAAGCGCTCGAGTCTTGCTCAGCCCTGGGGACGATCTTCTCCAGCTTACCCGTGGGGGGGGGGGGGGGCATACGACCCAGGGTAAGCTGGACGCAGGGCCGACTTTCTCGGTATTTAGATTGACTCTCATGACTGCTTAAGGGAAGGAAAAGCGGCGGCATACTTGGCATTACATAGTCACATATTTCCATTTTCAACGTAGTTTTATGTGTGGCCGGCCAGGTTTTTTTATTATTACAGATATTTGGACAGGTAAGTGACGTGATTGAGAGGGGATACAGCAGACGCCCACACCTCGCTACAGTAACGCCCCCTTGTAGTCCTTGAGAAACGCCCAGCGCCCCTTGGTCACCCACCCCTTCGAGGCAAACCCGTTCGCATACTCCGGGAAGAAGTCGAGGACACCAAGCAGACTGGTATCGTGCGCGATGACCACCAGCACTTTCTCCTGCGCGTCCGCCTCCTGCAGCTTCGCGATCGTCCTCTCGGCCTCTTCCACGTCCATAGAGACGCCCCCCGTCGCGACCCTGTAGAACGGCTTTGTCCTGTCGCCGTGCTGGAGGAGGTGCCCGAACAGGGAGCCCGGGCAGGGCATCACCGCATGCGCCTCCAGTGGTTGTGGCGAGATGGTCTCCGGGAGGGGCAGATAGGCGGACGGGCGGAACTCGCCCGCCTGGTGGCTCGCATCGCCGCCCATGAAGATGTACGAGTCGGGCTCGCTGGTGACCCTGGCGAGGGCGCACAAGTGCCCGACGGCGTGGCCGGGGCTGTTGAGGAGGTAGAACGAGCCGTCGCCGAAGTAATCGAACGCCTCGAAACGGCCGGCCTTCCTCTCCGGGCTGAACGCGATCTCCTTCAACTCTCGGCCGGCATAGTCGGACTCCAGGATCATGGACTCCGCGTTCGCAGGATAGCCAGGGACAAAGGCGTCCTTGAAGCCCGGGCCGACGATGAGGGCAGTCGACGAACCGAAAGTGGAGGGGTCCCCCGTATGGTCAAAGTGCCTGTACTCACATTAGACCTCGCAATTTCAGGGTATGCACTTATACCTTCCAGTGAGACCAGATGACGCCCTCGATGCTTGAGGTGGGAAAGCCGTTGTCCTCTAGTATCTCACGCACGTCCTTCTTGACGGTGAGCTTTGTCTCGAGGCTCTTGATCATGTTCACTGAGGCCGGGGATAGATTCTCCCAGTCCTTGCGGACACCGAGGTCGAACAGGAGTTTGCGGCCAGACGGATGCTCGATCAGGAAGGAATATGATGGCCCCTCAAGCGTGTCATACCCCTTCGTGACGGGGTGGAAGAAGAACCTTGTCGGAATATTCCCGATCCATGAGGTTGTGTCGATGACTGAAGTCTCCAGTCAGTTGACAGAAACGACCTCGAGGGCACTGCGTGAGGCACGCAGCAAACTCGTGTTGAAAGAGAGGGTTGGTGTTGCCCACTTCGAACGTCAACCGTAGCCGAGGAGGGCTCGATGTCGAACTTTGGGGCAGGCTGAGCCATTATAAACAGCACTTTCCCGTGTGAGGGTATTCACTGAAACAAGATTCTTGATACACAAGCATATATGGCTGTCTCTTCAATGTATTGGCTTTTCAATTCAAGGACCTAGCCACTTTTTCTCCGGCTTGCACGGAAGCAATGCTTCGACAGAATAAGCCCGGGACAACCCCTCACTGACGATTACCAATGATCGCCCGGAAAACCTTAAAGTCCAGCCCTGTACCCCAAGGTCCACGGCAGAGGTAATTGGATCCCACATGGTGGCGAGAAGAATGTTACACGGCATCGCAGTCTTGTGCCTGTCAGAAGCGTAGTGATCCAACCCGAGGCTGGTGTGCAATTCGGGTCTACCTGATCACCGTCTGCTCCGCAAGCGCCCGGGACAACCGAGCACGGATACTAAGGCAGGCACATACTATAGACATCCGCGTCCTGTATCTTGTGCTGTGTTATCCAAACTGAGCTGCAGTGTGAGATGCTATTTCTTCCTTTTTCTGTTTACTGCAGCTAGCTTTGACGGATGTGGTGTTTAGAAAGTAAGCCTTCATATATCATCACTGTTCAGGACAGTCAAAGATCTCGTCGTTCTGCATTTAGACAGGTGGACTCTACATGCTTTGGACTGTGTAATCACTGCACGTGGCCAATGCTTACAACGGCTGGACCGGGTAAAGCAGGATTTGAGGATCGTGACCAGGCATTTTGATAAGCAATGCATAATTACGAGGCCGCCACAGGTGTTTGGAAAGATCATAGTCTGATACCTTTCAGCGGGCCTCTTGTTGAAGCTGAGGCTCCCGTGATAACTGGGCAACCAGGCGTTGTATTTTGACTCTATTTTGCCAATGTGACTATCTTGAGTGTACTAAGTCCCTCTCTGTAACTTTCCTGATATCGTCCACAGGGCGATTGTCATTTACACTCGTCCACTGCCACAGCTCTGTAATCAGCTGTTATATTCCTTCCTTCTGTAAGATCTGGGAACTTACCAACAACTCCAGCTGCCAGTCGATGCTATTCGAGACCTCTGAAACAGGGGTGTCTGTACGAAGGAGATGTTGTGGATGACGAATTGGAACACCTCCATGTTGACAAAAGCTGATGGACAAAATGCATGACTCTCCCAGGGCTATTCTTTACCAAGTGCAGTGAAAGATTGATTCAGTTCACGTAACGGCAAAATATTCTATTGCCAGTTCTTTTGCCCCAGTGCCCACGCATACCGACCGTGACGTACTCCTCTACAACCTTCACTAGGCGCGTCCCCCGGTTGATCTCGCACTCGTACACGAATCCCGCCCGGGCTTCCACGTCAACCCGGGGGTGAGTCGCGTAGCGGGCTTCGGGAAGTCGATACTGCTTGGGCTGCGTAGTTTCGGTATAGCTGTGAAGTAGCTGTTTGCCGAGTATGGGCTGATCAGGGGCATTGGGACGCAATTTGTGGGCAACGCATGCCTGCGGAGATGCTAATAGTAGCGAGCAGTATCTCGTCTGTAGGTGACAGTAACCCAGAGGCTGTACTCAGCAGCGCGTCACTGATATAATAATCTGCGTTGTTGACTGCCTCTATTGACTCTCGAGCCTCTTGCATTCGCTCAGTAATTGTGATCAACCGCCCCCCCCCCCCCCCGGGTCCGACCTCTAATAAGTGAGGCCTCGTGCCTCACGTCAAGCTGACCGTCGTGTCCCCTGCCCCTTTCATGTATGTCATGCAACATTTTATAATTTATAGAAGCAGCAAACGAAACGAATGAGTCCTTCAAAACGCCCTTGGGAGTGCATTAGGGAAAAGCCATCCACGTTAGGCACCAGGTAGTACACTCGCTCTTATTACACGCCTTGTATACTCAGCTATCTACTCGAGCTTGGCCAGAGCGATGGCAAAACTCTGTGTCTCCGCATGAGAGATGGAGACACTGACATCCGACACGCCAGCCTTCTTAGCCACCTGGGCAGCGCGGCCATGAAGCTATCACTCTAGTCAGCAAATCGTGTCAGAAGATCATCTGGCTAGTCTGCACTTACATGGACGACAGGGGCACCGTTCTCGTTGTTCAGCACCTCAATGTCAATCAGGGGAGCACCACCACCCCTACTGGGCACGTTCAAGCTCTTGAAGACGGCCTCCTTCGCGCTCCACCTGCCGGCGAAGGAACTCCTTGGCGATGGGCTCTGCTTGCAATACTTAATCTCTTTTGCCGTGAAGTTTCGCTCAATGAACGTGTCGTTCTCAATGTTGAAGCTGGGAATGTCCTCAACGTCGACACCGACGTTGGAGTTCTTAGTCTGGAGTTGCAAGGCAAGCTGTTGTACCGTCTCGTATGTGGTCTTTTCCCCCTCCGCATCGACGGTCTTCTTAGACAGCGCCATGAAGTTAGAAGGGAAACTGAGCTCAGCCGACTTCTTGTTCTCGGTGACGCGAGCATCAGGGTTGAGCAAGACCGAGCTGAGCTGCTCGTCAGTGTAAGGAGCATGGGTCTTGGCGACGAAAAGGGTGTTGTTGATCATGCCGTTATGGAAGAAGCGGTAGGCCTTCTTTTGTCTGGCGGCGAGCCTGGTGCAGTAAGACCTGTAAGTGGCCTCATCAAGAGTCGCAAACAGGTACTTGGGATGGACGCCAATGGCTTGGGCACCCTTCTGGCCGAAGCCGAAAGAGGTGACGGAGAAAGCCTTGATTCCATCGGTCTGAATGCTGCGGCTGGGGTATACAATGTAGTCGAATTTCTCCATGACCTCGTCGACGTTGTCGGCGTTGCGGTTACCGGGGACCAGACCGGTGTTGAGGACTTGGAGACAGCCGTTCATCATCCATGCACCTGCAGCACCCTTGGGGTGACCGGTGAGGTACTTTTGGAAGATACCCAGGACGGCATTGCCCTTCTTACGACCCAAGTGCTCAAGCTGCTGGCAAATGACAGAGGACTCGTTCTTGTCGTTGGCTTTGGTGGAGGTACCGTGGAAAGAGGCAACATCGAGGTCGTCAATGGTGAGACCCCAAGTAGCCAGAGCTCCACGGAGAGGAGCGATGCTGGTATCTTGCTTCCAGAAGTTGTTGCCGAAGCTGCGCAGAACTTCCTTCTCCTGCCTCTCGGCCTCCTTCTGGATGTGCTGAGCACGGTCGGAAGTGTAGGGCTTCTCATCGAACCCGATACCCTGAGACTTCATGGCTTCGACCTCTTCGGCGAGATATTCCAGCTCACTGGCAGTCCATTGCTTGATCTGCCTCTTGCGAAGCTCGATCTGGCGCTTCCTGTACTTGATGTCAAGCAGCGGCGACGGGAACTTGCCAGGGTTCTCACGAGCTGTTGTCAGCACACCCTGGCCGGGCGCGGGCACGGAACGGCCAATCTTGTCCGAAGCAGTCGTAGTCAGTGCGAGGATACCGTGGATGGGGACCCCCATATTTAGAGCAAGCTTGGCAGTCATGATGACCTGGACACCACAGCCTTGAGACTCCATGAAGCCGTTCCTGGTAGTGGTTGTAGGCCGAGACATTTCCTTAGGTGTACGACCATGGGCAAACTCATCGACAGCGTTGCTGGTAGCCTTCATATTGGCGAACTCGTACGAGCCTTCCTCGCCGAAATCATCAAAGCCACCAACGAAGCAGACACGAGCCTTGCCTTCCATGATGGTCTCGTAACCGATATCGACGGACTCAACAGCCGTTGCGCAGGCACCGACGGGAGTCTTGATCGGACCAGACGAGGAGATCAACAACATGTTGACCCATGCAGCCATAGTGTTGATGAAGGACTCCTGCAGGATATCGTTCTGGAGTGGCTTGTCGAGGAACCGGTCCCGGTGCATACCTCGGAGGGCTGCAGCTCCTCCCATACCAGAGCCAACACAGTTGCCGACCTCGGAAACATGGACATACTTGTAGAACTCGTACGGGTCTGTGATACCCGCAGAAATAAGAGCCTCTGCCGTAGAGACGAGGACGAAGAGGGCGACAGGGTCGACTTGCTCGATGATGTCGTCAGGCACACCATATCGCTTGGCGTCCCAGCCCGTAGGGATTTGACCTGCAACCAGACGGTCGAATCGCAGAGCCTTGGGAATCCAGAGACCAGCACCCTTCTTCATGCGGACAGTGTACTGGCCGGTCTCGGTGATCTCGAAGATGTCAACCTTCTCTCCGTGCTCACGCTTGAACTCCTCGGCAGTCTCCTTGGACGTCTCGAAAGGATCCAGGTCCTCCTCGATGACGACCTCGTGAAGCAGCTGCTTCTTGTTGGGGTCGTAGCCGCCGAAAAGTTCAGGCTCGATGAGTCTGATACCGGAATGCTCGAGAATTTGCTTCTCGTACTTGGCCTTGACGTCCTTGTCATCCACTGGCTCACCAGTCTTGCCGTCGACCCAGCCAGAGTACGGCTTGCCCTTGATGGGGCTGTTGTGGTTCTTGATAAGACCCATGATCCAAGCCATCTCTATGCATCCCTCAAGCGAGAACTGACCATAAGCCTCCATCTCCCATCTGGTACGAGAGTTGCCCCAGGGTCCAACTTCTGCAAATCCAGTGACAACGACCACCTTGTCCAGGTCCACCATACCCTTGAGGTTCTCGTTGAGAGGAGCGATATCTTGCTGCCAGTCTGGTAGAGCAGGGAAGTCGAACTTGATATTGGCGCGAGGCTCAATCTTCCTCGATCTATGGAGCGCTTCTGCCTCTGAGCCGTTGACGACGGCAAATTCCAGAGCATTCTCCTTGCTGACAGCCCTGCGAATCTCACTAGTCTCCGTGATATCCTTGCGGAGCTTGGTCATGACCTTGTTCAGATCGGGGATGAATTGCAGTCCGCCGTTCAGGTCTGCCATGACTGGCTCCATTTGGCACAAGTCGACGACCTGAGGGGACATCAAGCCGAGCAGGTTGAAAGCCATTTCTTGTTGTGAGAATGTCCGCACGCCGAACTTCTCGACTCCCTCGGCGACAACGTTGTTCGCCGACATGAGACCGGTGCCACGGGTCCAGCCAATGATGGCGCCGCAGATGGTGAGGTAGCTGCCCCAGTCCTCGGCGTGCCATCGATTGAACAAGGTCTCAAGTGCAAGCTTCGATTCAGAGTAGAGACCATCGCTGCCGAAGGTGCCGTGGTTGGGGGAGAGAGGAAGCATGACTTGTGCAGGGCGAGTCTCAAACCCACGAGCCGACTTTTGTGTCTTGACACAACCCAACAGACGAAGAAGGTTGGTCAGCATGATACGATGAGCCAGCTCGGACTTGGAGTCGATGCCATCAATCTGTCGACCGTTCTCAGGGATGGCAGCGAACGGGACAATGAAGTCAAGGTCCCAGCCCAGCCCGTTCTTAGGATCGTAAATGTAGTCAACCAAAGCCTCAACATCTTGCTTGCTGCCTTGGTTGAAGGGGACAACCACGAGCTGCGAACCACGAGAACCATAGCGAGCGTACATTGCCTGGTAGTATTCGGTCACCTGGCGAGAGAAACGACTGGTAGTGACGATAACGTGGGCTCCACCCTGGATCAAGCCTTGCAGAACTTCGGCACCAATGGAACCAGCACCGGCGCCCGTCATGAGGGCGTACTTGCCAGCGTAGCTAATACCATTTTTGGCTGCGTCCGCCATACAGTCCAGGTAGACATTGCTGAGCTTCTTGCTGTAGTCCCAGCCGTTCATGGACTTTTGCTTCAGGTGAAGGAAGGGGATGCAGTCGGTCTTGCCCTTGGGTTTGGCGACCTTCTTGGCAAGAAGGCCAGGCTTCGCGTCCTCCTTCAGGATCTGGTTCTCGTTCATGTTCAGGGAGCGAATGACGTCGCTGTATATGTTCCTGAGCTCCACCTGAGAGCCCTTGGCCATCTTGTGCTGCGCCTTGATCAGCTTGTAGAGGCGGCCGAGCTCGCTCTGCACTTTAGACCTGGCTGGGTACTCAGAGATCTTGCCGCCCAGAGCCATTTGTTGGACGTAGGTCTCCAACTTTCGGCAATCTGGTCGTGAGACTTCCTCATAGCTGAGGTTACCCTTGAGGTCGATGGTTGTGCGAGGTCCTGTGGGAAACTCGACATCCTTGTAGACAGGATCAACAGCCAAAGCTTCCCTGCAGTTCTCGAGCAGTTGTGTTGCGAGATCCTTCGCTAGTTTATACGTCTCTCCACGCTCTGTCGGACAGTGGTCAATATGGTACTGCATAAATTCGAGGAGTGTCGGGTTGGACTTGTTCATGAGGCGGATGCACTGGCTGACAATTTCACGGTCGACAACCTGCAGTTTTCCGAAGATGATATCGTAATACATGGTCAATGCATCTTGGCGGGCCCAGTTCCATGAGGAGTCGTAAGTCCTGGCCTTCAGAGGGTTGAAAGATGGCTCGATTCCAGCCGCGTAGAAATCGCCATGCTCCGTGCTCCACAGGTCCAGTTGGGCCTGCAGGACCTTGGTCGATTTCTGCTCATCGATGAATGCCTTGTCGCCAGCTCGCAGATCGAGCTTCAGATATCGTGCGATCAGCTCAAGCTGCTGCTTGAACAGTGCCCTCTGGTCTTTGGTGAGAGCGTCGATGGCCGCCGGGTCCATCATCATGCCACCGCCACTAGCCCCAGTGTCAGCAGCCGCAGCCGTCGTCAGGCTGATGCCGGCATTCGAGGCGTATTTCTGTGCGACATCATCGAGGAAAGCCTTGGCATCAGAGTCTGAACCCAAGCGGGCCGCTGGCTCCATTGTGATTCCGAGCAGCAGAACACCATCCTGGCGGCCCGAGGCCAGGCCCCAGCGGGTCTCAAGGTATTTGCGTGCAGACGTGACGTTGAAGCCACCAGGCATCTTGGACGAGATGAGACGAGCAACCAGGCCTTGGGAGACCTTGCCAAGGTTGCCGTCGAATGTGGCCTGCATGGACGCACCGAGCTCGTCCAAGGGCGTGTCTTCTGGCTTCTCGGGTGTTGTCCCAAATTCTTTCTGGAGGTCACCCAATATTTCGTTCTGGAGAGTGGATTTGCCTGTAAAATGGCGTGAGCTCCCTGGGCCCGTAATAAGTAGTCTTCCGGGCTGAACTTACCACCGACGAGGTCCTTGATGGCCTTGCTGAGAGGAATCTCGGCATATGGCTTCTTCAACTTCTGGGCAATCAGAGACCTCACAATGTCCATAGCAGTGACTGGTGCATCTGGAATTTGCGCAGCTGGGCCAGCACCCGGCGCTGGTGCTGCAGCAGCCACAGGAGCGGCGGCGGCGGCCGGGGCGGAAGCTGCTCTGCTTGAGCCGGCGGCGGCGGCAGCTGGTGTGGGCTCTGGCTCCTCCTCGATGGGGTCGACATCGTAGTATATCTCCTTGGCGTCCTTGTTGTAGCACAGAATCTGTCGTTGTACTGATTTCGCGGCATCGAAGGCTTCGTACTTGGAGGCGAGGGTTCTCTTGGCCATCACGCCGAGAGTATCGGCGGGACCGACCTCGACAATCCGCTCGGCGGTCTTCTCGGCAAGGAAGACATCTTGAGTCTCAATCCACCTCACGGGAGAGGCAAACTGATATGCGAGGAGCTCAACGAGGAGCGTGTGGGCGAGCTCCTGCTCAACTTCGGGTCTCATTATGGCGGGAAAGGAGTCTGTCTATGCGTCTGCCGGAGGGTGAATAGGTGTCTATTTGATCGATTCTTGTGGCGATGAGAGGTATGTTCAGAAATCGATAGCGGGTATCTTCGAGAGTAAAAGATTGCGGATGCAACTAGGGCTGTATCCGAGAGGTTCGTCTGCTTCAGACAGAGCAGTGACTGTAAGCTGCTCTGGGAGTGTTCAACGGCTCCGAATTTCCGGGGGGAGGAGGAAGCGGGACTCGGAGGTATAGTCGAGAGATAGAGGCAGGGAAAATGGATACTGCCAGCGTGATGTTAGATCAAGCTGAAGAGTTTCGACCTGATGGTCAAGATGCGCGGTGTTTGATCTGGGGCGGTGGAGGCAGGAAGAATGAGGTATGGGAGGGGGTAAATGAGGTCGTTCGACTTCAATAACTTGGACTTCACTCACCAACCCTGAAGATGGGAACAATCGCGGGCTAAGCGGTTCTCCTCCTATCCGTCTGTCACTCTCGTTGCTTGCTGGCCAACAAAGACTTCCGAGAGAGGGTAGTGAAGAAAAAAAAATAAAAAAAAAAATAGATGAACGCATAGCATTGTTGAGGAGGTCCCGCGATTGCCCTGAGAAGAATGATCCCTGCTCCTGCCCAGCCGTTGTTGGGAGCTAAGTTTGGGGAAATTCTTATTTTCACAGGGAAGCCCAACCAATCATGGGCCGTCCTTTCCTCATTATGTCCCCAGTACGAAGGTCAATCTGGAGCCATCTCCAGGGTCCTGACAGCGAGGCAGCCCCTGTTAGCGTCCCTATGCAACCCCACGGGTGCAAGGCTCGCCCCACCGAAACGCTGTTATCCCACTCGGCTGCAAGCCTGCGGCGACTTCACGACAAGCGCTTCACCAAACTCCCCGTTCTCGATCCTCACCAAATTCCCAGCCGAACCTCGCCGGTACACACACCACACCACCAGCGCCGGTCAGCCTCGCCATGCCTGTCTCTTCCGGCTCTAGCGCCTCAACGGCTACGTATCTCGATAAGCTGGGCCCAGACCCCCGGATCCCCGGATCAGCGATGGACGGGCGTCCTGCTGGGGGACCCTAGGCACGTTGTCTGGTTTCAACCGTGAACACCTCTTGCTGACGTTCAACAAGGCTCGTCACCTCAGAGTCATCTTTGTATACTCGCCAGCATGCTGCGCAGGTGACTCGGGTCGAGACCTCGGCTGCCGCGACGGAGCTATGATGTACCCGAGCCCTAGGGGGGACGAACATGGAGGGGCCTCAGGAGCCACCAGACGCGGGGGTCTCTTTGGTGTCCAAGCTTCTACCTTCGCGACAGCGTTACGGGGCTCGCCTCGTCAAGGTTCAAGCTTGAGCTTTATCGTTATCGCTATCGACGCGCAAGTACTCCGTATAGGCTTCCTGTTCGGCCTAGTGCCGCAGGATCATGGCCCGAGTTCCTTTTCCCCTCCGGCCAGCATCGTCTCGCAGCAAGGCTGAACACGTGAGGGCGGGGAGAGGTGGGTAGACAATAAGCAAGACAACTAATGCTGGCCAGTGACTATTGAGAATCTGCGACAAGCGTACTATGGTACTCGATAGCTGATCTCCCATGGGGCGCCCTAGTTTGGTCTAGGTCCATGACAGTCACTCCATATTGGGTTGACTCCCGCTTGCAGCCCTACGCTCAACCCTTGAAGAGCCTTGAAATCAAATGCTGGTTCTCATTGTTACTCCTGACGAAGCATAGCTGTGCACCTCGTCTTCTCCGCGGCCCATGTTGGCGGACGGACGAGAGGAGATGGACTGTCGGTAGCTTGCCTTACCAAATTGGTGGTAGCCGATGCCAAGGTCCGAGGACTTGAGCAGGAGTTTCAGCGCCGCAAGGCAAGGCAAGATGCTATATCATGTTGAATTACCTTGTCACGTTTCTCATTTTCTCTCCTCTTACTTCGTGATGTGTATTACATGATCAAACAGACCTCTCAGCACAATAATTTCCGTGGCGGGAGTGTTCACCCATGTGTGCCCTGAAGCCTCGCCCGAAGTTCATTCTATAGCATTCCGGCCTACCATGCACAAAATGAAAGGCGTCTGCTCTTATTCCAGAAGCAACATTTTATAGTAAGTAGAGAATGGAAACTGATCGAAAGATCACTGTCTCCCCTTCAGAATGCTGGTGTCGCTCACTACCACCAGAAGGGTGGACTACAAGGCTCGCAGGCCTGACGCCGTCACAAACGGCGAATCAGCAAAAGTCCGTTACTATCTAACGCGGTGTCAGGTAGCCTAGCTTCCCACAGCTCTAGGCAAGAACCGTGCAGCGGATAGCGCGAAGTTCTAGCGAGGTTTTTAGTAATTGAGAATCGGGGCGTTGAGCAGTTTCGGTTTGAACCTTTGAAGTAGGACGCTGCTGAACTGTTCGGTTTCGGGTGATTCTGCAAACAATGCATCGGTTTCCAATTCTGGTTACCCATCCCGCTATGCCGCCAAGGTACCATCCTTCATGCATGCTTAGTACTTGCTGTAGTGTAGTTCCGGGTGCCTCGAGTGCCTCGTCCCGGCCGGTCGGGAAGTATTCTAGGCCGTTGATAGCATATCGATCGAGGCGACTGCAACGTCGCCAGGGGTAAATGTACTGGATACGTTGGCCTTTGCCTAGTACCATGACGCAGTTGTGGAGATGATCCGGTGAGGATAAAGGTTCACAGCGACGGTCAATATTGAAGAACCTCGACGTGCCTGGCCCTCAAAGGGAGGAAGAGAGGCCTCCCTCAGGGGCATGAAAGGTAAGGTCGAGTCGAGTCGAGATCCCCGTAACGACGCGGTAATCTCTGTCGTAAGCCTATCTGTACAGGCATTACTAGTAGATTGGCACAGACCTGGTGATTTTTCGACCAAGCGGAGAAAATCACACAGAGGAGGGGAGGGGGGGGGGGGAGTTGGAGTGGGGGCGAGACCCGGCTTGAGCGGCTCCAGTTTTAGTGGCATGAACCCTTGGCTAGGCCGGCAAGGTGAAAGGACCCCTGCGCCTGAACGCAGTAAAAAGAACTGGACGAATTGTTGGGAAATTTCTTGAAAATCGAGGCTCGATGTGTTGGATTGTCGGTTCAACGACTGTGAGGAAAGCTTCATCTTGTTTAGATACGGATTGAGAACTCCGGGAGAGCCAGGCTGACACTATCATTGAATATTGACCAGGTGTCCCGTTCGCCCTTCTGCCCGATTCAAGCTCCTGGGCCGCCGGTCAAGACTGTCCCCTCCCAATCAATAAACACCAATTCTAGCCTCCACTTCCCCTCCATCGCACCTTTTACTCCTCCACAAGAAGAGGTTCTGCAGGGACCACTCTTCAGCTTCAGATTTGGAAATTCAAGACTTTGCATCTTCACCGGCCAAGAGTCACCTTCCTCCACCCCACGGCCGCCCACATCCAACCTTTGTTTATACCGAGAGATTTTTGCAAGCCGGCGCACTCGTAGCTCTTGACTGAGTATTTCGAGTTTTGCTGAGGACAAGACGGAGAGAATACAGAAAATGTAAGTCGGCGGCAGGCGTGACGACATGATCAGATCAACTGGTCGGGGGAGCAATCTCTGACCTCTGCTTCTAGACACCCATAGATTCATAGACGATACCCCTTTCCCATCCATCATGTACGGCACCGGCACCGGCCCCCAGACGGGCGTTTCGACCCCTCGATCTTCCGCCTCCCTCCGCCCTCTGACCGTCTCCCACGGTTCTCTCGAGACCTCTTTCCTGATCCCCACCAACCTCCATTTCCACGCCTCGCAATTAAAAGACCGCTTCAGTGCGAGTCTGCCGCCACCCACCGACGAGCTTGCCCAAGATGACGAGCCATCTTCCACAACCGAGCTGGTCGGTAGATACATGGGCTTCATCGCCCAGGAGGTCGAGCGGGGTGAGGACGATGCTCAGGGCTCCTACGAAGAGGTGCTCAAGCTCATCCTCAACGAGTTCGAGCGGGCTTTTCTCCGCGGCAATGATGTCCACGCTTTGGTAGCTACCCTCCCGGGCATTGACTCTAAGAAGTTGGAGGTTTTGCGCAGCTACTACGCCGCAAGGTCAACACTGAACAGGACAGTCCGCCCTCACCAGTCTGCTCTGTTCCGGGCCGCTGAAGAGGGGGATGCTGTCATCTACAGCATCTTCGGCGGTCAGGGCAACATCGAGGAGTATTTCGAGGAGCTGCGCGCTCTGTGGCAGACATATCCTTCCTTCGTCGGGGAGCTCGTCATGGCCTCGGCCGAGCAGCTGCAGACCTTGGCCAACGACCCTGCGGCCGAGAAGCTTTTCACAAAGGGTCTGGACGTCATGAACTGGCTGCAGAATCCGGACGCCACCCCAGATGTTGACTACCTCATCTCCGCTCCAGTCAGCTTCCCGTTGATCGGACTTGTCCAGATGGCGCACTACGAGGTCACCTGCAAGGTCCTCGGTATCCACCCGGGAACCTTGAGGGACAGGATCTCGGGTACTACTGGACACTCACAGGGTGTTGTGATGGCAGCGGCCACTGCCGCCGCCGACACCTGGGAGTCTTGGCCTGAAATTGTCAAGTCTGCCCTGACGGTCCTCTTCTGGATTGGTGCGCGCAGTCAACAGACCTTCCCGCGGACGTCAATGACGCCCTCTGTCCTGCAAGACTCGATCGACAACGGCGAGGGCACACCAACGCCCATGCTCAGCATCCGCGACCTCTCGCAAGCAGAGGTCCAGAAGCACATTGACGCGACCAACAAATATCTCCCGGCAGACCGCCACATCGCCATCTCCCTCATCAACAGCCCTCGAAATATGGTTGTCACTGGCCCTCCCATGTCCCTCTACGGTCTCAACCTGCAGCTGCGCAAGGTCAAGGCCCCGACCGGTCTCGACCAGACCCGGGTTCCACACACCCAGCGAAAGGTCCGGTTTGTCAACCGCTTCCTCCCCATCACCGCCCCTTTTCACAGCCAGTACCTGGCTGAGGCGACGGCTTTAATCGACGAGGACCTCAAGGACATCCGGATCGATGTCAAGCAGCTGGGCATTCCTGTCTATGACACCAACACTGGTAAGGATATTCGAGAGGAGACCAAGGGCAACGTTGTCCCCACTCTTGTCCGCTTGATTACCCGCGACACTGTGAACTGGGAAAAGGCGACAGTCTTTACCAAGGCCACCCATGTGCTTGACTTTGGTCCAGGCGGCATCTCTGGGCTTGGCGTACTCACCAGCCGCAATAAGGAGGGCACCGGCGTTCGCGTCATCCTTGCTGGCGAGGTCAACGGCTCCGTTAATGAGGTCGGGTACAAGCCCGAGCTCTTTGACCGCGATGAGGAGCATGCTGTCAAGTATGCCATTGACTGGGTGAAGGAGTACGGTCCCAAGTTGATCAAGAACTCCAGCGGGCAGACGTTTGTGGATACCAAGATGAGCAGACTTCTTGGCATTCCTCCAGTCATGGTTGCTGGTATGACCCCCTGTACAGTGCCGTGGGACTTTGTTGCTGCGACTATGCAGGCTGGATACCACATTGAGCTGGCGGGCGGTGGTTACTTTGAGCCAAACTCGATGACCGCCGCACTCCGGAACATCGAGAAGGAGATCCCTGCGGGTCGTGGTATCGGCATCAACCTGATTTATGTCAATCCACGCGCAATGGCCTGGCAGATCCCGCTCATCGGTCGGCTGCGAGCCGAGGGTGTGCCGATTGAAGGTCTCACCATTGGCGCAGGTGTGCCCTCGATTGAGGTTGCCAATGAGTATATCGAGACTTTGGGTCTGAAGCACATTTCCTTCAAGCCAGGCTCCTCTGAGGCCATCCAGGCCGTGATCAACATCGCCAAGGCCAATCCTACATTCCCTGTCATGCTTCAGTGGACTGGAGGACGTGGCGGTGGCCACCACTCTTTCGAGGACTTTCACCAGCCGATTTTGCAAATGTACGGACGCATTCGCCGGCAGGAGAACATCATTCTTGTTGCAGGAAGCGGTTTCGGTGGTGCTGAAGACACGTACCCATACATCACTGGAGAGTGGTCCAAGAAGTTTGGCTATCCCCCCATGCCTTTCGACGGATGTCTGTTCGGCAGCAGGATGATGGTCGCCAAGGAAGCCCACACTAGCAAGGCTGCCAAGCAGGCCATCATCGAGGCTGAGGGGCTGAGCGACAGCGAGTGGGAGAAAACATACCAAGGTCCAGCCGGAGGCGTCATCACCGTCCGTTCTGAGATGGGCGAACCCATCCACAAGCTCGCCACCCGCGGCGTCAAGTTCTGGGCCGAGATGGATAAGAAGATCTTCAGTCTTCCGAAGGAGAAACGTGTTGCCGAGCTGCAGAAGAACCGGGCCCACATCATCCAGAAGCTCAATGATGACTTCCAAAAGGTCTGGTTCGGCAAGAACAAGGCCGGCGAGACGGTTGATCTGGACGAGATGACGTACGGCGAGGTTGTGAGGAGGCTCGTTGAACTTCTCTATGTCAGGCACCAGTCGCGCTGGATTGATCCCTCATTTGCCAGGCTCACTGGTGATTTCATCCAGCGTGTCGAAGAGCGTTTCACTTCCGCCTCGGACAAGGTGTATGTCTTGCAGGAGTACTCACAACTTGACAAGCCTTTCGAGATTGTCGAGACAGTCCTCCGTCACTACCCCGAGGCCGATAAGCAGATCATCAACGCACAAGACGTTCAGCATTTCTTGATGCTGTGCTCGAGACCGACTCAGAAGCCCATCACCTTCATCCCTGCCCTTGACGACAACTTCGAGTTCTACTTCAAGAAGGACTCCCTTTGGCAGTCCGAAGATTTGGATGCTGTCATTGACCAGGACGTCGGGCGGACGTGTATTCTCCAGGGACCAACCGCGGCGAAGTACTCAACGATCGTTGACGAGCCAATCAAGCACATCCTTGATAGCATCCACAATGGCCATATTGAGTATCTGACTCGCGACAGCTACGCCGGCGATGCATCTAAAATTTCGACTATTGAGTACTTTGGAGGCAAGCTTGTCGATAGCGAGATACCCCTTGATTTTGAGGGTGTCACTGTGTCTTACGATAGCAACAAGAACACTTACCGCATTGCGAACTCAACTTCTACGCCATTGCCGGCTCTCGAGGACTGGCTCTCCCTGCTTGCAGGACCCAACCGGTCTTGGCGCCACGCCTTGCTCCTGTCAGAGGTTCTTGTGCAGGGCAAGAAGTACCAGACCAACCCGATGAAGCGCATCTTTGCTCCTGCCCGTGGCCTATTCGTGGAGATTACATACCCGAACACTCCTGAGAAGACTACTATAATTGTTTGGGAGCAGCCCCGTCATAACCAGTACGTGGACGTCCTTGAGGCGAAGATGGTCGGCCAGAACAAGATCCTGGTCAACATGATCAAGGACACGACGGCTCTTGGCAAGCCCGTGGCGCTGCCTCTTGAGTTTACCTACCATCCTGAAGCTGGCTATGCTCCTATCCACGAAAACATGGATGGACGCAACGATCGCATCAAGGAATTCTATTGGCGTGCCTGGTTCGGTGACGAGGCTCTGGACTTGGGCGCCAATGTCTCTGGCAAATTTGACGGAGGCAAAGCTACCGTTACCGGCGAGGCTATCAATGACTTCGTCCATGCCGTAGGCAACCACGGCGAGGCTTTCATTGACCGCCCGGGCAAGGTCATGTACGCCCCGATGGATTTCGCTATTGTCGTGGGCTGGAAGGCTATTACCAAACCTATCTTCCCCCGCACCATTGACGGTGACCTGCTGAAGCTTGTCCACTTGTCCAATCAATTCCGCATGATGCCGGGCGCTGAGCCCCTGAAGAAGGGCGACGAACTCTCCACTGTCGCTCGCGTCAACGCCGTCATCAACCAGGACTCAGGGAAGATGGTTGAGGTCTGCGGCACCATCCGCCGTGATGGGGAGGATGTGATGGAAGTCACCTCCCAATTCTTGTACCGCGGCAACTACACCGATTTCGAGAACACCTTCCAGAGCAAGACGGAGACTCCGATGCAGATTCACCTCGCCACGACCAAGGACGTCGCTGTTTTGAGATCCAAGGAGTGGTTCCAGCTGGATGATAATGCCCTTGACATGGATCTGCTCGGCAAGGTTTTGACGTTCCGTCTCGAGACTTTTGTCCAGTTCAAGTCAAAGACTGTCTTCGAAACGGTTCAGACAAGCGGTGAGGTAGAGCTTGAGCTGCCTACCAAGGAGATCGTTCAGATTGCATCTGTCTACTACGAACATGAAAAGGCGTCTCACGGCAACCCCGTCATTGACTACCTGCAACGCAATGGCTCCTCTATCGAGCAGCCTGTCATGTTCGAGAACGCGATTCCTCTGAGCGGCAAGACTCCTCTGCAGATGAAGGCGCCGGCATCCAACGAGGGCTACGCACGTGTCTCGGGAGACTACAACCCTATACACGTCTCCAGAGTCTTCGCCAACTACGCCAATCTGCCCGGTACTATTACGCACGGCATGTACTCAAGTGCGGCAGTGCGAAGCCTTGTCGAGACGTGGGCGGCTGAGAACAACATTGGCCGTGTCCGCAGCTTCCACGCTTCGCTGGTTGGCATGGTGTTGCCACACGATGACATTCAAGTCAAGATGCAGCACGTAGGCATGATCGCTGGCCGCAAGATCATCAAGGTCGAGGCCAGCAACAAGGAGACCGAGGACAAGGTCCTTCTTGGCGAGGCCGAGGTCGAACAGCCAGTGACGGCATACGTTTTCACTGGCCAGGGTTCGCAAGAACAAGGTATGGGTATGGATCTGTATGATAGTAGTCCTGTGGCCAAAGACGTCTGGGAGCGGGCAGACAAGTATCTCATGGATACCTACGGTACGTTGTACATCGTCTCTGTATGTCTGATCAAGTGTCTAATTCGTATCTTCAGGTTTTGCCATCACCAACATCGTGAGGAACAACCCCAGGGAGCTCACCATCCACTTTGGCGGTCCTCGCGGAAAGGCAATCCGAGCCAACTACATGGCGATGACCTTCGAGACAGTTGCAGCAGACGGCTCTATCAAGTCGGAGCGCATCTTCAAGGACGTAAGCGAGAATACACCATGCTACACGTACCGCTCACCAAACGGCCTGCTGTCGGCCACCCAGTTCACGCAACCTGCCTTGACCCTCATGGAGAAGGCAAGCTTTGAGGACATGAAGGCGAAGGGTCTTGTTCCTCGCGACAGCACATTTGCTGGACATTCGCTGGGCGAGTATAGTGCTCTTGCTGCGCTGGCTGAGGTTATGCCGATCGAGTCTCTGGTCTCCGTCGTCTTCTACCGTGGCCTGACGATGCAGGTCGCTGTTGAGCGCGATGAAGCTGGCCGCTCCAACTACTCCATGTGCGCCGTCAACCCGAGCAGGATCTCAAAGACATTCAACGAGGATGCTCTGCGCTTCGTCGTCGCCAACATTGCTGAGTCCACCGGCTGGCTCCTGGAGATTGTCAATTTCAACATCGCCAACATGCAGTACGTGTGTGCTGGTGACCTGCGTGCTCTCGACACACTGGGCTACGTCTGTAACTTCTTGAAGGTGCAGAAGATCGATATCGACATGATGATGAAAGAGATGTCGATAGATGAGGTCAAGAAGCACTTGCTGCAGATCATCAAGCAGGCTGCCTTGGAGACGCAGAAGAAGCCCGAGCCTCTGGAACTGGAGAAGGGCTATGCCACAATTCCTCTGAAGGGTATCGACGTGCCTTTCCACTCTACCTTCCTGCGCAGCGGGGTCAAGCCTTTCCGGTCGTTCCTGCTGAAGAAGATCAACAAGACGACAATCGACCCGTCCAAGCTGGTCGGCAAGTACATTCCGAACGTCACGGCCAAGCCATTCGCCTTGACGAAGGAGTACTTTGAGGATGTCTACAAACTGACCAACTCGCCTCGCATTGCGAACGTGCTGGCGAACTGGGACTCGTATCAGGGAGATGGCACTGGACCAGCCGCCGGCCTTGATGGTACCAGCGGCGTGAATGGCGTGCATTCCGACTAGACTACGATAAACCGGTGGGCGACGGCTGCGACGCTGTCTTGGTCCCAAAAAAGTCTGGGCCTTCAAGGTTTTCTGGGCGGAGCGACGGCTGCGGTTATTTAATGGGTGGTGTTCATGGCAACGAATGAATCGTATTTCTGAGTGTGGGTCCGGCATTGATAAGCTTTGAATGGGACTAGGCGGTTTCCGCTTTGTTTGTGCGGGTGCCGGCGTTGGCCGCGTTTGTCGGGTTTCTTTTCCTCTTATAACCAAAGTCCAGGCGTACACGGATTACTTGTAGCTATGACTGTGAGCGTGTCAATGCGGGAAATAAAGCCAGTGGTCTTAGACATCCATATATCTTGAGCTGTCCTGCGTCCTGACGTGCATGTCCCACCAGTCTTCGTGTTCCCGTCCGAAAGTGAGGCAGTCTGGTGAAAGCCGTCACAAACTTGAACGTGATCGTGGTGAGGCTTCTTTCTGTACAGGCCTACAGCTGCTGAAAGGACCCGGAGTGAAACCGCTTGTCATACAGAGATAGCAACTGTGAGGCTCTGGCAGGCGAGTATCGACACGGGCCTCAGCGGACGAGCCAGGAAACGTCTCAACCAACTAGTGAATGCACTGTGCTCAACGTTTCTCATCGCACGCTCGGCCAATCGACGCCCCCCTTCGGCTTGCAGCACAGCAGCAGCAGCAGCCGAGACAACCCACACCATTCCTGGATCCCACACACCTGCATGCACTTGCTCTGTCATCCACACGGTACCAGGCATTCTCGTTTGACCTTGCCTCTATCGGCCCCTCCATTCCAGCGACATGAGCACCAACAGCCCCAGTCACCACACGCCGCCAAACCAGCTCTTCCTCGGCACCTTCATCTACCCCAGGTCACGGGATGAGCTCGAGTACCTGCACAACACCGCGGTGTTTGTCGAGGGCGCTTCGGGGAACATAGTTGCCGTGGAGAGGGATGTCGACCGCACGCGGACGGTGGATGAGGTCCTCCTCCGGCTGGGGTGGAGCGCCGCGGAAACCAAGATCCTCGACACCGCAGCCGGCCATCACGGCAAAGGAAAAGACGGCGGCGTCCGGTTCTTCTTCCCGGGCTTCATCGACACGCACATCCACGCCTCGCAGTACCCCAACGCCGGCATCTTCGGCAAGTCCACCCTGCTCGACTGGCTGAACACGTACACCTTCCCGCTCGAGGCGTCGCTCGGCAAGGACCTCGCCAGGGCGAGGAGGGTGTACGGGCGCTGCGTGCGGCGCACGCTGGCCCACGGCACGACGTGCGCTGCCTATTTCGCCACGAGGGACGTCGCGGCGACGAACCTGCTCACGGACGCCTGCCTCGCCGCGGGCCAGAGGGCGCTGGTGGGGCGGGTGTGCATGGACGAGGGGAGGATGTGTCCGGAGTGGTACTGCGACGAGAGCGCGGAGGAGAGCGTGCTGCGGACGAGGGAGGTCGTCGAGCACGCCAGGGCCGCCGACCCCGCGGGGGCATGGGTGAGGCCGATCGTCACGCCGAGGTTCGCACCCAGCTGCACCGCCGCCGCGATGAAGGGGCTCGGGGAGCTGGCGAGGAGGGAGGGGCTGGCGGTGCAGACGCACATCAGCGAGAACACGAGCGAGTGCGAGCTCGTCGCGGAGCTGTTTCCCGAGGAGTCGGCGGGCGGCCGGGATTACGCCGGGGTGTACGACGCCTTCGGCCTGTTGGGCGAGAGGACGATCCTCGCGCACGCGGTGCACCTGTCGGAGCAGGAGGCCAGGCTGGTCGCGGAGCGGAATGCGGGCGTGAGCCACTGCCCATGCAGCAACACCAGCCTCACCTCGGGCGCGGCGAGGGTGCGGTGGCTGATGGACCGCGGCGTGAGCGTCGGCCTCGGCACGGACATCTCGGGCGGGTATTCCCCGAGCGTCCTGGATGCGGCTCGGCAGGCGAGCCTCGTGAGCCGCCACGTCGCCATGGAGCTGGACGGGGATGAGAGGGAGCGTGCGAAGCTGAGCGTCGAGGAGGCCCTGTGGCTCGCCACCCGCGGGGGGGCGAGGCTGGTTGGCCTCGGGGGGGCGGTCGGGGGGTTTGAGGTTGGTATGGAGTGGGACGCACAGCTCATTGGACTGGGCGGCGTTGGCGAGGGTGGCGAAGGCCAGGGGGACGCTGGAAATGTTGACATATTCGGGTGGGAGAGCTGGGAGAACATAGTCGCCAAGTGGCTGTTTGGCGGCGATGATCGGAACACGACGAAGGTATGGGTGAAGGGAAGGCTCGTCCATGAGAGGGCTTAGAAGGGCCTCTGGTCGTTGCGTGCCGATTCATCCGAGGGAGATGGAGTTGGGCGGTATTCGTGTTGTTGAAGTCATTGCACCGTGTTCTATCAGAGGGCACTGAGGCAGCTCGGCGATGCTACAGGGCGCCTTGAACTTGATGAATGAGCAAAGATTCCACCGCCACCATGTCTTCCTCCAAATTAAAGGCCCGCTGAGCTTCAAGACTGGGTGAGAAGGAGTGTCATCCAGCTTCACGGACGCCTCGGCCGGGAACAGCTGATCTCTACACGTCTCTGACTAATTTGAGATTTATGTGTGTACGTCTGAAAGACATGGACGTTGTGATAGGATGAACGACCATTCTGAGACGAGTCTCTGATAAGAGAGGGGTACAGAGGGGATCAATCAGAGATCAAGAAAGGTCTTGCGGAGACCGCATGATGAAGATCAGCGCAAGCAAGATGGCGAGGGCGCAACAGAAGTCTCACAGGAAGATCAAGAGAGGTGGTCTGAGCATAACAGCAGAAACCTTGGAAGAGACTATGGGAATATTTTCTTGTCCGCATTCCTGCTCAGGTCAAAGGTCCAGACAGACTAAACATTTTTTGAACTCGCATCGTGGCGAGGATGCCTGGATGATTAGGCTGGCATTCATCTAAGCCATAGACAACGGCCAGATTCATACAAGATGTGAAGAGAGCCTCTCATAGAGATGTTGATAGACCCGATAGATTGAATGTGATTTTCCTCTCTGATATGATAGTATATCATTGGGGGGGGGGGGGGCCACCTGACAGACTTTCGTGGAATAGGTCATGTTCATTCTTCTACTTCACAGCTCGGTCGCGACTCATCAGGTAGAAATACGTACGAAAGCACTTGAAACACAAGGGAGGTAAGCCACAATGGGCCAATAGTCGTGAGAGATCAGATGTGACTCAGACACAAGCAACTGGGACAAGACTAGACAAAGGGATGAAAAGAAGAAAGACAAGGAGAACATCAGACGAATTCTGGGGCCACAGAGTTTCATTCTCAATGGGCCACAACCCAGCCGCCATCTAGGCCCAAAAAAGAGCCTGCCGAGTGCAAATCCATCGTATGCAATCCACCGTGTGCTGTCACCAAGCCAACGCCAATTTCTGGCCCCCCCCTCATTTTTCTTTCTTTCTCTCTCTCTCTCTCTTCTCTTTTGTTCTCCTCGCTACCCCACCCGCCTTTTTTGTGTTCTCTATTCTCAACTCTCAAAACAACGCAAAATTTGGGGTATCTCGGGTATCGTGCTGCCCTGCCAAAAAGTAAAAAAGATAAAGGTCCCTGCTAAGAGGACCCCCAAAGTGCCAAAGTAAAACCTACAATGCCCAAGTTGAAAATGCTGTGAGGATGTAAAGCTCGCGCTGTGAAGGGAGGAGAGCCGGAATGCCGTTGAGGAGGGTGTCCATAGTGCATCGGTATGTGTAGGCTGGCACCACCAAGACTGAAAGGTCGGCTGTTGGTTTCTTGTGTCCTGGACCTCTGTCTCCTCCCATCCGCGATTTTCTGGGACGATAAGAGTTGCTTTATCACGAGACTGCTGCTTCCCCATGACGTGCTCCTACACGTAGTCACCCTTGAACCCATCCCAGTCTACTTTGTCCGCCTTCTTATCTCCCCAAACGAAGTCCTGACTGGGCTCCTGGTCAATAACGCGACTCTGAAGCTGATTCACTCCGGAAGGGGCATAGAGGACTGGGGCTGTCAAATTGGACATTGTGGAGGCAGAAGGCTCATTCCACGAAGAGACAGCAGTCGACTCTCGACGGGCAAGTGCTGCTTGATGACCATTGCCGCAGCCACGACCACGAGTCTGCGCTCGAGTCTGTGCTCGAGTCTGAGGACGACGAGGGGCAACCGACGAGGTGTTGTCCTGGCCTTGGACAGCCGCCGGTGTATGACTCGTGGCGGCACCCTCAAAGGCCGGAAGAGCCAGCTGGCCCGGAGGCAAGAAGCTGGGAGGGGGAAGGTTCGGAAGAGCCCGGGTTTGGGGATCCTCGAGGACACTGGCGGAAGAAGCCCATTTAAGCCGCATGCTGGCGATGGCCTCCTGCGTCTCGTGAGGAATCATGGACTCACTCTGGTACGCGGGGTCCTCGGGATCGTAATCAAAGGGAACGTTGGGGGCCCCAGCGGCCAAAGCAATTGTCTTCCAGTGTTTGACCTCGTTGTCCTTCCTCGAACGAGACTTCTTCGCAGACACGTTGTTGCGAAGCTGGTCGCGGCGCTTTATATACACCGCGCAGTACTTCCAGACCGCGCGGGCATCGCTGGTGTCGTACGGACCGTCGCCGATCAGAACGGGGAAGGGGTTGGAGGGGTCCTCTGCCTGGCCGAGCTTCTCGCAGTGCTTCCTGATGTCGTTGATCTCGTTCTTGGAGATGAAACGCAGGAGGCTGTGATCCTCGAGGATGTCAACCCACTGGTTTGGGCCGTATGGGCGGAAGTTCGGGTCTGGATGCCGAGTCCATCCAGCATCCGGAATTCGACTTGGTTGCAGGTCGATGTGGACAGGCCGGACGAAGCCGATAGGCACAGCATCGGGCCCACCGATGGGGCCTGGGGTGGTTGCAACATTCGCGTTGCTGACCATTGTTTGGACGGTGGAAGGTATCTCAGAGGAGATCGTTCCGGCCGCGGAGGCGGGTTCGAAAGGGCCTTGGTGATGAGGCTGTGAAGTCCACGAACCTAAAAGTAACGTGCCCGTGGTCTCGGAACCAGGAGGACCACATCCAGGGTCTAAAAATCCGGTGCTGATCATCGCGGATGTGGCATATCCGGGATGACTAGCACTGGAGTTTGGGTCGGAGGGCCTAGGAGCCATGGAGCTGTACTTATTCACAGAGTCCATGTTGTTCACGTCCTCCTTTCTGGACCCGAGACTACCCATCTTGCTGTTGATTTCGGGCAGCTAATTCGGAGTTATTCGTGAAGGCACCGGTGTGGCTTCCGGTGCCTGGAAGACCGTCCAAGGGGGATGTGTGAACGGTCTACCGCTTGGTAAGAGTCGGATATCAAAGTTGGCGAGGCCCGGAACTCTCAAATCTCGGGAATTATGGCTCCGGGGAAAACGGCGGACGGAGAAGTCTGAACAGACAATGTGCTGGGGCCAGAAACCGGTCAAGAGAAGAGACACGGCCTATGACAGACGATGGAGGAGTCGCTGAAGATTGATTGGCCTTGTCAGTATGTGTGATAGTATTGTTAGTGGAGAGAACGGGAAAATGGACTGTACCTGTCACGGTCGTCGTAAAAGAAAAAGAAAAAAGAGGTAATGTCCAGCCTGTCAGAGCCTTGGCTGGCAGCAGGGCTGCTGGAGATGGGGCGGCGGGCAGTCACCCCAAGAGGTGACGCAGAGGGCCCGTGCGCTGAACTGCAAAGGGACGGACTGAAGAATAATCAGAAGGGATGGCCGTCGTCAAAGTCAAGAGGGAGAAGAGATGCCCAGCCGGTCGAAGACCTGACTGGTATCAGGACTGGATATGGGATGGTGAGCCAGTCCATCCATGAGCATGGTGCAAAGGACTCATGCACTGAAGAGGAGGAGGGCGGACTGAATAATCATTAGAATGGATGGCCGTCGTGAAGGGAGTGTAGGAGGAAAAGATGTCCAGCCATCAGAGCCTTGGCTGGCAGCAGGGCTGCTGGAGGTGGGGCGGCGAGCCAGTCACTCCATGAGCGTGACACAAAGGGTCCGTGCGCTAAATAACAGGGAGAGGGACTGAAGAATCATTAAAAGGAACGATTTCGCTTAGGGTAACTGGGAGGGGGCGGGAGAATGGGGGAATTAGACGAGAATGGGGGAGAGGGTGCAGTTTGAGACATCACAAGGCCATGATGGGACCATAGTGGTCTACAGGAAGGCCATCGTGAATCCCAGTCCTATCAGACCAGCAGCACAAGGAACACATGATCTATGATAGGATTTGTGAACTATTCGCCAATCTCTATCACAGGTGTTCGGGGTGCTCAGAGGCACTTCTCTCGTGATGGTGGAGGAGTGGTTGTGGCAATTGGAGAGGGGAGCCTCGAGAGGAACATACTCTGGGTCCTGAGAGATATAGGTGCTTGCCACTTCTTCAGCTGCATACCTCGTGTCTCTACACAAGTGCATATCATATGGGCATTGGAGGGGGGAATCGTCATAAAGGGCATCATCTTACTCACCTCTAAAGGGGAGGCCGGGGGTGGGCCACACGGCCACGCAGCTACTTTGGAGCTGCCATTGCTACCCGCGAGAGCGGGTTCGTTGTACCTTGAACAGGAGCCGTGCTTCAAAAGAGCGGTTACTACTTGCAATTTCTCGGAAGTTTTCCAACGAGGTCTTAGCGCCAAAAACTTTTGGTTGGTGAACAATTCTGCCATAGCACGGACGGCCGGGACAAAGGAGCCAGGGTTTAAAAACTCACCAACAGGACGGAAACTGATCGTTGTTTCCATATATCATGGCACCATTATCAGTATCTGATAGTGATGAGGATTGGGAGAATGACCCTTACGAGCGAGGCACTTGACAACCTCCGAGGCTGGGCAAGGACTAGTCGACCTAAGCATAAGACTGAGAAAGAGAAAGCTATGACACTATTTCACTGGACATAGGTAGGAGAGTCCCTTTGTTTATATAGTTGGTATTTACTTCTTGCTAGTAGGCAGATCCCTGCTTGACAAGACAGAAGAATCCTGGAGAGAAGTCAAGATTGTCGTTGTAGTTCTATAGCTTCTTTATGATCTGACGACGAGGTGAGATCTTCCTAAACCCTACAGTAGCTGATCGCTGCAGCAGGCAGTGGAGCTTGATACTTACCACCCAACAAAGAGCTGCAGGGAGAACCTGGAATGTTGTCGAATTATGCACTCCTGCTTTATTATAGAATGAGAATCTTCGACAATACGGTGCAGGTTGAGGGAGGTGCTGTGATGATTCTGGACGATTCGACAAGACCTAGCGGCAGGGTGAACAACATGCACTATAATTGTTTATATAATATAGGTGAAGGGAAAAAATAAATCCAGAGGCTCTTGGCTTTATGAAATCCCATACGGCTAATGTGAGCGAAGGTCAATAGTATTCACATCTTATCCCGTGGCCATGCTAAGTTATACTCTGGAAGAGCTGGAAAGTTGAGGTTGGTGGAGGAGGGACAGCGCTGTGATAGCTCCATAGTCTCCTTGGGATCTAACGGCAGGGTGCATCTGGCATGGCTTATGGAATAGCTATCCACATAGTTGCCCGGATTTTTATTCAATATAAACAATCAAGTTAGCTGATGACAATTTCAAAATCTAACTCCATGAGGACTACTGATACAATAGTTGTCCAGTCTGAGTGGGTTTGAGGTAGCTTGGGAGTAGGAGATAGCCTTGCTGACTCCTGCTCGAGCCCCGAGGTCTTGCAGTGATAACTGGGCCTCCAACTTGAGAACAGACTCGAGATTCTGGTGACCCCTCTGCAGAGCGTACAACCAAGGACATGATACTAAGGAATTTTTTTTTTATACTTAAAAAGATCATAAGATCATGGCTCACTTTCTCTATGCTCTGTAACCTTTGTTGGTCAGGCCTTACCTACTGGACCTGATTTAAATTCTGCAAGCAAGGAACCAACTAGGCCTCACAATGCTATCAAGCCGACCTTCGAGTGATGGAAGTTCTTTCAGCACAATGTGAGTTTATAGATACTAAAAACAAAGAAATGGGTTTCTTTTACTTTTTGCTGCCATGTGCAAGCCAAAACTGCAAAGGTTTGTGCCTGAATGAAGACATACTATTGTCTGCAAGCAGTTTTCGTCATAAAATTGCGAGGACTTGTTGTCAGCAGGGTAAGGGTTGCATGACTAAGCCACATGCGACGCGTCAAGAGTCTAAGTGGGAAAGCCGACGCGTTGCTGCACACCAGATCCAAGACAACATCCCACCCCACTACCAACTCTAAGAACTTCATTCGAAGGGTACAAATTTCTCCATGCCGACTTCCAAGCCATAAACTCAACGAATAGCTTACCTCCAAATTCGTCCAAAATGGCTGCGCCTTCATCTCCCATCGCATATCCGCCCAGTTCTTCGCCCGTGGTACCAATGAAACGTCCTCCCCCAATTCGAGATGCGCCCAGGCAGCCCTCTAGACCGAAGGCGAGAGGGGGCTTCCTTGTTGAGGATAGCTCCGATGACGAGGAGGACGTGGGCGAAGGACCCAGCCCGAAGAAAATCATGCTCGACGACCCACGAATAATGCCCAGTGCAGAGACGCGTCCTGTCCACGATACCGAAACTGTCGGGGAAGGAGATAGGAGGACATTGGAGGAAACGCTCGACTTGTCGGATGCGCAGCCTCGAGAGCAAATTGAGGTCCTCGATGCAGA
The DNA here is from genome assembly GCA_026119935.1 of Endothia cerciana. Lineage (NCBI taxonomy): Eukaryota > Fungi > Ascomycota > Sordariomycetes > Diaporthales > Cryphonectriaceae > Endothia > Endothia cerciana. The sequence goes on along the minus strand of JALRMH010000007.1, from coordinate 831,157 downwards.
CGAGGAGGCTCGCTATGCCCGGCTTTTCGATCGCACACAGCCACAGATATCCACAAAATCCCACAAACAGATGAGACTTGGCCACGATGGCTATGCCTTCACCACATGCTCGGGAAGGTCAGATGGCATCCTCAAGCGAAAGGCCGTTGTCAATACCTCGTATAAAGACATGGTCGCCGATCGGTCCAAGACAAAGGAAGGCCGTGCAAAGCGGGCGTATTATGGTGTTGATGTCCACCAGCTCGTCACTGCAGCCACGAAAGAGATAGAGACTGCGAAGAAGGCAAAGAAGGCATCACTGGAACAGAAGTCTGTCGTTACGTCTGTGGAGAAAGCGCCTACGAACCTCAGAAAGCCCAGGAGAGCAATGCTGTGGACAGAGAAATACCGAGCTCGCAACTTCGTGGACCTTGTCGGTGATGATCTCACGAATCGACAGGTTCTTCGGTGGCTGAAACGCTGGGATCCAATCGTTTTCCCGCACTCATCCAAACCAAAATCATCAAGTACTAGGAGACAGCAACAGCAACAGCAACAGCAGGAGGAAGAGAAGCCACATAGGAAGATCCTGATGTTGACAGGGCCTCCGGGTCTAGGGAAGACGACACTCGCACACGTATGCGCGCGACAGGCAGGGTATGAGGTCATGGAGATCAACGCGAGCGATGATCGAAGTCGGGACGTCGTAAAAGGCCGAATTCAAACCAGCCTAGGGACCGAGAGCGTCAAGACTGTCGAGCATGCTAAGCCAAAACCGGGAGAGAAAGCCAAAGTGGCGCGCCCTGTCTGCGTGGTGGTGGATGAGGTTGACGGTGTCACGACTGGATCTGGTGCCTCAGGCGACGGCGGATTCGTTAAGGCTCTGATTGATCTTCTTCTGGCAGACCAAAAGAACAGTTCAGCCGCAGCGGCGTCGACATCAGGCACGCGGAGGAAGAAGAAGGGAGACGACTTCCGACAAATGAGACCTTTAATCCTGATTTGCAACGATGTGTATCATCCATCTTTGAGGCCATTGAGGCAGTCAGGGCTCGCCGAGATCATTCGCATTGGCAAGCCATCAATGGAGATTGTTGTCAACCGACTAAGAGCAGTGTTCGAGAAGGAAGGAATTCTATGCGAGAAGGATGCTGCACGCAAACTCTGTGAGGCTGCATGGGGCATGTCGAATGGCCTTGATGCGAAGCGAGGAGCGGAGAGTGCTGCTGAGGGGGATCTCCGCGGGGTGATGGTCATTGGTGAATGGGTCGCAGGACGACTGAAGGCGACACATTCCCAAGGCGTACTTCAACTCACCCGGCAGTGGGTCGACAAGAATATCATACAAGACCTGCAACATGGCGGTGGAGGTGCACGGGGACTTGGCAGAGGTGGTACGAAGGAGATTGTTAGCCGTGTCTTCCAAGAAGGAGCCGGATTTCCTAGACATGCCGACGCCAACTCCGACAAGAAAACGCGACACGAGCAACCGCAGACACAACTGGGCTTCACGGAGCACCTCAAGAAAAATGCCATGGAGCGTCTACGCGAGATGGTTGATACGAGTGGTGAGGTAGACCGTATCATCACGGAGATCTTCTCGGAGTACCCAAATCGCGACTACAACGACGACTGCTACCTCTCTAAACCTGACGAGGCCTATGAGTGGCTCAACTTTCACGATACCTGCTCTTCACGCCTGTTCTCGAGCCAGGACTGGGAACTCGCACCCTACCTCAGTCAGCCCGTGCTTGCGTGTCACCACCTCTTTGCCAGTCCGCATCGACCACATACCAACTTCAGCTACGAGAAGCAGTGGCGCGCCGCAGAAGGCGATGAAGAGGGCTCAGCGCCGTTGCCTTTCACAGGACCACGGGCTGACTACTCTGCGTACGAGGCAGAGAAACAGAACCGGGCACTGCTGCAAGGTCTACAAGGACAGCTACCACCAACCTTGATGCGAGCTTTCAGGAGCCCAGAGGATATTGCTACCGACTTTCTGCCGTTCCTCGTACGACTAGTTTCGCCGGATGTGAAGCCTGTTGTCGTGGGCGGAAGCACTGATAAGGGATTTGTTGCGAGCGTACGAAGAGATACAGAAAAGGAGATGGTGCGCCGCGCTGCGGAGGTTCTGGCTGAAGTTGGCATATCGCTATTGAAGGGAAAAATCGAGTATGCGAACCCGTCCATGGCCGGCCGAACACAGTGGGTGTACAGGATGGATCCGTGAGTCTCCATAGCGAACTTTCTCGATGAGGTGAAAACGTCCTGCTAACAACATCACAGCGACCTAGACATGCTTTCCACTTTCGAAACTGCCGGAGTCTATGCATTGGCTGCACAAATTCCAGTGCGCTACGCCGTACGTCAAGTTCTCGACCAGGAACTTCAGAAGACGATAGCTCTTCACGAGGCAGCAGCTCGGCAAGCACGGTTCAAAGCCGGCGGGACGATCGACGACGTTACCATTGATCATATTCTTTTGTCCGACGACAAGGAGAACGCCGGCCCAAAGACGCTTTCCATTGTACCCACCATCAAGAGGGACTTTTTCGGTCGTGTCATCGTCGACACGACTCTACCGTTGTCCGAGACCGACGGTAATAGTGGCAAGAGGCAGGCCAAGGAGAAAGCCGAGCGCAAGGTGTGGGTTACGTATCACGAGGGCTTGAATAACGCTGTGAGGAAGCCTCTTCCTCTGGAAGAATTTTTGAGAGGATTATAGGAGAATTGGGTACTAGATGCATCGTTGTTGCATGCCTCATGAAGGTTGTTCAGGTATCTTTGGTGACAACAGCACGCCAATTTGAATAGTACACCTTATTGTCTCAGCTTTTGCCACCATCCTTCCTTGCAAGGTGACACTTAGTTTGTCTACATCCCCGGTTCTTATGACACTCATTTTGAACTTGTGCAGTGTAGCATATTGGACTCGGCAGCCCATCGTCCAACATCATTGCTTATTCTGGGGTCGAAAAGAAGGCTGACAGAGAACAGATAGTCCAGTCCATGGAGCACATAGGCTCTCGCCATCGGTCGTCGGGCTGAGCCAAAAATCTATTTTGATGGTACCTTGTCATTTGAGGATGACATGGCCGGAAAGGGTGCAGCAACAAGTAGTGGTTGAAATGAGAACTAGCAACAAGGATATCAATGGCAACTACAACTCCATTGAATCCTTGAATCCTAAGCCACTGCACGTTCAACTGTCCGTTTCCGGCCAACTGCTAAGTTCTCGCCGCAGGGCTTTGTTCGCGCACCCCAGACAATGAACGGCCTGGGCAGCACTTCTTATGGAATTTAACATGTCCCTGCTTGTGGATCAAGGTAGGAATCGAATGTTCTCAGTATCTCAATTTTTCTCTGAGAGAGCTCGGGCATCTATTATTCTGCAACAAGGCGCGAACCCAGCACACTACAGCATGGCGGCACCCCGGCCTCCTCCGCATGGCGCCCCTGAGAATCCTACGCTTATGGCTCCCGCTACGACAAACCACTGGCGTAACACTATCGACCGGATGCCCTCGGCAGCCAAGGCTCAATTTCTGTACTACAAGGTTTATATGACCACCTACTTTGATAGTTTCCGTAATGGAACGTTCATGGAAGCTTTGCGAGAGAACCCTCCACCATGGGAGAAAGCGGCCCAGGATACCCTCAACACAGCGGCGTACACCAACAGGCCTAGGCCGTTATATAGACTCCAGGCCCGCACGGGTCGGTGGGAAGATATGTATCTCAGCAACGAAGGAGTAGAGCGCATGCTGCAGATCCAGCAGCGATATCTGTCAATTATACAAGTTAGCGGTGGGATGAGGACGCCGTTTCGAGGCCAACAACTTCGAGCGCGGGACCAAGAGGCCATCCTGAGAAAGCATGGCTTGAACATTCGAATACGCCGCGTGCTTGGTGAAGGGGGGGAAGGGATAGTGTATCTCTGTGAGAGGGGCGCTGGTAGGCGCGTATCTGGGCCTCAACACTTCGTGCTGAAGGCGCAATTATCGCAGCAAGGTGTAGGTCTGGCGCAGGAGAAGCATCACATGAGGGTTCGTGACCACCTAAGGCGCACGGTTCAGTCCCTGAAGACAGCGAGTGAAACGAGGGCTAATTTTGCAAGAGATAGGTGATGAAGCGTACGGGGCATGTCACGCAATTTCTCAATCTCAGAGAGGTCATGGTACGTAATTCCGAGGAAGAATTGTCCTGCTTCTTACCCACTTCGCGCCATGCACGGTCTTCTTCAGTACAAGACTTTAGAGTCCTGGCACCTAGTCAGTCTTTGGAATTTCACGTTACAACTTGTACTAACAGAATTTCGCCCAGCCAAAAGCAACAAGCGAGCAGCGAGATCAAATGGATGGCGATCCGAGCCTACTCCTGTCGGTAAGCTTCAAGACCGGTTCGATAGTCATCTTACGCGCATCTGAGACAAGGCTCCGGGACGTCGAGATATGCTGTTGGGCGGCCTACCCCCTATCGCCGCGTCCTGGAGCAAGGTTTGGATGTAGAAAACGTGGCGTGCATTTCCTTTCAAGCAAGCTATTGACCTATTGACATTATACTGCGATAATCTAGGAGTACATGAAGCACGGTGATTTACAATCCCTGATTATTAAAGCTGCAGAAATGCCCAACAACGGAATCAACTCTCCGATATTGTGGAAGATTTTCTGCTGTCGTAAGCGATATGTCCAATGCGACATGCTTCCACACCCGATCCAACAGGGTCAAAGTGCTAACTGAGTCGTGTTCTCTGTTCGCGTAGTTGTGAGAGGCTGCGTTGGTATGCAACATCCTGTTTTAATGCAACCCAATGGCGGTGAAATGGACAAGGTGCTTCCCGAGACCCGGTCTCGGGGAATGACATACGACCTCATTCACTTTGACTTGGATCCTCGAAATGGTAAGAACAATCCCTACATCGGCATCTGAGAACTGTCGATAATTCAGAAGACCGCCTGTTATGCTAACGAGGCATGTCCGGACATTAGTTCTCATTGGTGACGTAGACTCTGGAGAGCATCGAATCGCACCGGTGTGCAAGGTACGATGCCTGATTCCAAGCTCCTCATATTATTCGTATGTGCTAATATCATTGTTTAACTAAGATTTCGGACTTTGGTTTGGCTCAGAGAAGTACAGACGATGTTTTCAGCCGTGCGTAAGTCTGGACTATTTCCTGGTACCCCGTTGTTGGCTCCAGCTTGGATAGAAGCTCACCGTGATACCTGGTAGTGAGACTGCTTGGGGATATAGGACGATAGGGAAGCCTCCTTACTTCACTCCGGTGAGTTACGACTGTGCTAGGCTCGTCGACTGCGGCTACCAACAACGCCTCCTTATGTATCCGGGACATACTAAGCAAAGTCACCTGTGCTACAGGAGCAGTTTCACAAAGAATGGGACTACGTCGACATTGTTCCCTCAACCCAAAACCCACCCCCACAAGTTGCCGGGAAATATGGTCCAGCGAGCAACATCTTTGGCATTGGTCTAGTAAGTTATAATGCCCGGGCACAACATGATGCGGACCTCTGGGGCATCGACGTTCGAAGAAGATCGATCACTACTGAAACTCAGCTCACCCAAATTCTAGTGCATGCAAGCTTTCATCACTCGACATTATCCAATGATCCCGCCGACCGCGGTAGGTCCCGTAAATGCCCCAGTGGAGCACCCCATCTTCGGCCCGGCAAACCCAAGCTGGCACTTGCCAGCTGGATTCCGCATTACGGATCTGGACAACAACGATGTTCCTCCCTTCTACACTCATGGGCATGAACTGGCGACCCTGGCAGCGGGTGTTTCAGAATATCCCTTGGCATCATTGCTTAAGCTCCTGGTCCGGTGCCTGGCAGACAGGCCCGGGGATCGACCATCGCTTGACGAACTGTTGAGATTCGTGGCCACTGTCGAGTCCGGTATGGGATACGATGACAATATCTATTGGTACAATAACTTTTTCAACCAGCCCCTCGCGGTAAGTCTTCATGCCGTGCTCCGTCGCTACCAGTATTGGAGAAATAGGCTGATTTGAACAGCCCCCTCCTGGTCCGCCACATCAAGTGGCAGTGCAAGCAGCGCCTGGCCCGATGCCTGGTCCTACCGACCAGCAACTTGCGCAACTTGGTCCTAGCATCCAGACTCCCAGTTCTGCCGGTGAGATGCCTCAGGATGATCCAGGATCCTCTGACCTGAGCTCTTGGCTGGGCACGAGAGGTCTTACTGGGCACCGAAGGCTATTAGGTATGCACTCCACACCTTCAACTCTGAGCCAAACAACTCCGGTTCCTCCGCCCCATGAAGCACCAAGATGGAAGGTATCCCGGGGAGTATCGTCCCAGGGACCATCTTCAGGGCCTTCAAGTGGAGGAGGCACTGTCATATTTCACGGCGGGGGATCCAATGCAGACAGGAGCAGAATCGAAACTTCCAGTAACTTCACTCCACTGGAGCTCCCAGGTGGTGGACGCTTGAGACCAGGTGGAAGAGTAACTGCTACTGCAACAGGAAGTGCCGCAGGCGGAGGAGCCGATCATGGGCACAATAATCTCTCACAAGGTGGACGAAGCCGTGCATTTTTTAGAGGATCAAGTGGTGCACAGGCCACCGCCTGGACAGCCAGCAGGCAAGCTCTGCCGGCTAGATTCAATATGCCCTCCACCGAAGTAATCACCCCTATCAAAGGCCAGAACCCATCACAAGTGCCTGGAGGGCCACGTCCGGCTGTGTACGACAGACCACTTCCCCCGCTGCCACCAGATGCTGGTGCGCGTACACAGGCGAATGACGTTCCAGGGTTGAATGCGGGTGCAGCAGGCCGACAACAGCGTAATCCAAGGAATGTGCGGGATTATATAGGTCAGTTGCGTCGTCGCGTCGGAGGTATGTTTCAAGACAGAAGACGCCGTCGTAGTCCTCGTGGCTCTCGCAGTCCTCGACGACTTTGAATAGCCTCGGCCGGATTGACAGGGAGAAGCAATTTAGTACTGTATATCTTATATTGGTGGTGCATTATCCATGTTAACAGGCGCAATGTCAAGTGGCTAGTCCTTGCCTTGTGTCCAGTAATCGATTCGGATTGGGAAACGTGCGAAGCGTCAAATACGAGTCTAGAAGTCTCAATGTTAATTGGAATTTTGGCAAGCCGTGTCGTAAATTGTGAGAACTGAGCAGATTTTACGACACGTCCCGAGAGAAAAATCAGATGAAAAAACAAAGAAAGGCACCGTTTACTTGTTGGTTCGCGATCACATATCTGGCACTAAGAATAAAAAGTCATCGCCAATTCAATGCTACGGACTCTCATCTTCCGACCTGCCCGGCCAAAAGCAACTCCTGGAAGTCCAACTCATCATCCCAAGATCCATATTCCATTCCAACCTCGATGTCTTAGGCTTCCGCCACCAGACTCTCGTGCCCGGACATGACCACCTTCCCGTAGAATTTAGTTGGCCTTTCGTATCTTGTGTTCAACCAAGGCAGGCTTTGACTTGGATACAGACTCAGAGGCGCTACCTTTGGGTGCAATGATGTGGAAGGGGTTGGACCACTGGAATACCGATGTGTCGGCATTCCAGAAGATTTGGATGCCGTACGTTGCGTCAGCACCGAGGCTGCTGTCAACGGTCCACTCAAATTTTCCTTTGGAATTGTCATAATTCGCTGCGCACGTCAGTCTTTCAATGGAGCCTTATGATTCACCAGACCTTGCCGAAGATAGTTCAAGCCTACATGTGAGGTTCTGGATAGGACTCAGAGTCGCGCTGGAAGTGCCACCGATGAGCGTGATCGTGATGTCCCCTGGCCACTTGGCGTCGTAATCCCAGGTGATGATGGTTTTCGAGTCGGTAGTGATGTTCTGGCCTTTGACGGGATGCGTGATGGCATCGAATCCCACAGTCTGGGCTGGGATGCGGCCAGTCAGTTCAGAAGTAACTCGGTTGAAACATGGGGCACACCTGAAGCAAAATCGACAACGAAGCACAAGGCTTGCAGCATGGTCGGTTCAATAACGGAGAAACGCATCTTGGCGAAGCGAGGCGGAGAGAACTTTTCAGCAAACCAGGTGTCAGAGGCCGAGCGTTTGCAGATTGAGATTTGTTGACTGGTATGTGCTGTTGAATAGGGGTTTTTGAGACTCAAGGAGTTGAGGATGATGAGAATGTCGGAGGTGAAAGCAGAAGGTATTAAATAGGATTCTAGGAAGAGAGAGAGAGAGAGAGAGAGAGAGAGAGAGAGAGAGAGCTTGTGAGTTCGTGTTCTGGTCACTGCAACCCGTGATTCCCACCCAGCGGGGCCCGTGACGGCCCAATCACCCGCATTCATGACAACAAATCAAATCCTAGAACAGCGGTTTCCGGATCGTAGTGCTTCGCAGCGAAGAGCGTCAGTCACGTTGGTTTGAAGTTGTCAAGCCAGGGCCCAGGCCGGGTCATGACCATGATGGACCTTCACCAACACGTCGCAACCAAGTATATGACTGGGGCACTTCGATGAACAGTTTTTGGGGGCAAGACATTGTTGGTTCCTGCTCTCGGAAACACGCCTATGCAAGTAAGTCATTGAGCCCCCAACGTGGGGGGTCGGACTTCCAGGTCAGCGTGGACCCAAGAAAACAGCCACAGGGCGAAAATATCTTTAGTGTCCGGAATACTTCCCATAGCGTAAAGGCTGAAACTAGTCATACGTACAGGAAGACATCTCAGAACCAACCGCACTTTTTTGTGTCGCTCCGCGTAGCCCTCCCTCATGTGCCCGGCGGTCGGCAGCGATGAGATTCAGGCGAATACATTTACTGTCATTGACAAAAGCAAGACACCCAGGTCTATCGACCATATGCAGTAAATTGAATTGTTGATGGTCTTTTGACTTGAAGAGACTTCGGGCGACTACACTAATGCATTGAGAAAGGTTTGATACCGATGTCAAGAATATGGATGAAGGCATCTGTGTCATGGCATTGGCTTCCGCTACACGTGTCGGCCTCCAACATCAATCTCTAATGCCATGAGAGTCTCGGGGATCCTGCTGAGCTTGAACGCGCTCAAAGCTCGAAGGGAGGCACGAAGTAGGAGCAATAGGCCCACCACATTATACCTAGGTAGGTAGGCAGCTTTTCAAAGTCCAGCGCAGCGCTATACAATCCCTGCATTCCCTGAACACTCAGAAAGTCTCAAGTGCAGTGCTGTCTTGGTACAAATGCTGCGACTGAACCAAGAACTTACAACCGGGACAACTTCCCAGGGCGAGTCCGGTCTGGGGAATTTCTTTCACCAATGGAGACTCAGTCGTCTCCAGAATCAAGCCGGGCGAAGCCAGATCTTAGCCGCTTCTGGAAATATAAGCACTAGATCAGTACTTTGAAGGGGTGGAAATGTGGCAGCTGAGACCCTCAGCTCAAGCCTCATGCATAACGCAACCTCAATTTTCGAAGGTTCGATTGTCATGATGTGCCGCTTCCATGGCGTCTTACCGCAGATCTATCCCCTCTTGCCTCCCAATATAAGGTTATCGCCTTCTGGTGCTCAAGTAGGCCTAGACCGGCAAGGTGCAATCGCGGAGTAATAGAAGACCATTTGAATTCAAACTACGGGAGAGTCAGTGCACATCCTGAGTGATATGCCTTGTCGGCGATGGGCCCACTTCTAGTTCTATGTTACAGTGACAAGTGAGTCATGGCTGATTACACAAATGCCAGCCAGTGTCTCAGAGACAAAATCTCTTGGTATCGATAATTACTGCCTCTCTGACCCCGCTCATCCCCTGTGAAACGTGGTTTTATCAACCAGACGCCGTCACGTAGTTGGCTCCAGGTCCATGTAGAATAGGCACTGGACCCACACCTATCTTTGGTACATATAGCGAGCATCCTACCCACCCCGTTGAGCACGGGCTCGGCACTGAGTCTTACACCTTCCATCTCCCAATCTGTTGCCCACTGCAAATATGCTGATTAGTCTGTGCTCGGCTGATAAACCCACTCACTATCCTTACCAATCCTCGCCCTACTACTCGGAGAAATGTCGACACTAGCCCCTCGTTTCCCTCGTGACTCCTATGAGATAGTCTCTCCACGTCTCATCATCAGGACAGCTCAAGATTCAGACGCAGAAGGCCTTTTGCGATTCCTTCAGACGCCGGAAAACTTCCCATATTTCCCCTGCGAGAAGGACCTCTCGCTGGAAAAGCTACAGGCCCGCATCGGCAGATGGAGGGCAATGCAGCCCGAAGGCAAGAACGCCTTCATGATCATTGTGTTAAGGCAGACGGGAGAAGTCATCGGACAGGGCAGCTATAACTGCTTCGAATGGACGGAATCCCCAGAAGCTGCAGGGGGCGAGGGCGCGGACGCTGGGGAGAAGAAGCTGTTGACGGATCTGGGGGTCATGATTGATCACAAGCACTGGCGCAAGGGCCTCGGCACCGAGGCATATTTCTCACTGATGGAGTTTGCCATCGCTGAGTTGGGATGTGGTCTGTTCAGAGCTGAGACCGCCGCGGATAACGAGCCGTGGACAGCTACTATGCGAAGTCTTGGCTTGGGTGATTTTGAGAGCTTCGGTCCCCAAAGTTACGATGCAAATGTTTCAGGATGGATTTGGAAGTATGGTGCCGAAGACTGGCGGAAGGTGAAGGGAGGTTTGCGGGAGAAGGACAGATGGCCCATGTAGATGTATATATATATAAATATAATGTGTGAGTCTTGCTCAGCATTCAGTCTAGGACCAAAGGGATACCTATGGCTCCCGATCTGGATATAAACCCTTGTCTCAGGTATTACGAGCATCCCTATATCTGGTTAAGGTGAAGTGATGGATACCTCCCAAACGCCGTAGTCTGCTCAATACGGCGAGCAAATGCTATCAACGTGAGGATACGACCTCAACTTCAAGGACACGGCATTCGGTCTCGTGACCCATCCAGTCCCCTTTGCACAGCCTCCAAATCTCCGAGCATGCAAGGCCTCGATTATAAAGCATCGCCTATATGTACGAAGACGATGATCTGGTGATTGCAAGCACAAAATAGCCCCAGGGAGTCCAGAGAGTGATTTGTTATCACCGAGGACCTAGAAGATATATCCCGGGAAGGCGGGTTGCTTGGTATCAAGACCACTAAGTACGATGGTATGACATAGTTTTGGAAGGCGTTGCTGTACACCCTCTTCAGAGAATGACACATAATAGCGAACAGAAAGCCATCCTAGCGGTCCCAGCACAGAAAGAAAGCCACCCCGGTCCCATTGCCTGCGCAGTCGGGAGTCGGGCCAATCCCATGCTCATCATACACCCACGATGAACTTATCAACCAGCCCTACATAGTAGTCTTATGTACACGATGTTGTCTGCATCGGAGTACGCCCGCAGCCTACTTCTCAGATGGCTGATGCTGAATCGATACAGTGCTGTGGATATGCACATCGTTTCCTAGTCCCTCTCGCTGCGGCCTATTGGCATTCGGCATCGCGTACACTTCCGCCTTTTGAGCTTCCACGTCGTTGCGCAGCCTACCGGAAGACTCGCTAGGTCGTGTACTGCCCGATGTGCTCGCCTTTCCAGTGCCCGGAGGATGCGCAGTGCTGTCGCCGTCGCCGCTCCGGCTGCTGCCGCGGCTGCGCAATGAGCTGATTGAAATGACGCTGCGGATGCTGCGCATGACCTTCTCCGGGGTGACAGAGGTAAAGAGCATCCAGAGTGAAGGAAGGTTGGCAGCGATGAGGGATATGCCTATCTCAAGCATCGCGAAGAAGATGGATTTGGTATCGATGACTGCAAGGCCGATTCAGTTAATACTGGATCTCCCTTGGTAACTCAGGGAGCAACTTGACAATGTACTCACGGTCTTCATCATGAGTAAGGAAATAAGTCGGTCCCCCGTTCTCAACCTGTATGTATATCACCATTCGAGTGATGGAGGCGCCCAGACCAACAAACGCTAGGGCGAAGACACCGATGAAACCAGACTTCTGCGACGTCGTTGCGTGGAGTTGCAAGATGCGGGGGATCGGAAGAAACAGGATCCAAAAGTCGAGCAGGAAATCGGATATGGCAAGACCGTAGAGGAATGGGAAGGAAATGGTGCAGTATTCCTCGTAAGTCCCGTCCCAAAGGGCGGAAAAGTGTGTGCCGCACTGGAAGCCGGGCAAGAAGCTGAAGACAACATCCCAGAGAGCGACCAACACGATGGTGACAAAGGTAGCTATGTTGAACCACTGGAACTGAAGCCATCCATGAATGCAGAAGACACGCCGGTAGAAGAAGAGGGCGCAGAGTTTGGTGCAGCCCAGGCTTGTGAGGCCCAAAACGTCCCAGGCGACATTGAGCTAGGTTGCGTTAATGTAGACATGCGAGCAGGACGAGAAGTTCCCTACCTTGGCCGCAATTTCAGCTACTTTCAGTTCCTCTGCTACTGTGAAATCTGTACTGGGGTACCCAACGGTCTTGTATTTGACCACTGTGAGGGATTTAGTAATTTATAATGAAGCTGTTACACTGTGGAGCGTGAGAAAAGCAACCTACTGAGAAAAGTACATGCCGCCGTCCCAATGAATGCGACCTACAAATACCATCCTCTATTAGCAAGCCTCGCTGGCCATAACGCGTCTTCGAGGCAGATGCCTACCAGACTCAGGACAGCCAGTGCATCGTCGGCCATCAACTTGGCATTCTGTTGCTTGCGAGCACACAGTCTGAGCCCGACAACCAAGGCCGACAAGCCAAGAAGACTTCCGCTGACTGCCAATATTCCATCCTTGGATTCACTCGACATGTTGGGCTTGAGAATTTCTGATCAGATTGAGAGGCCAGTGGTTGATGAAAGTCGCACAGACGGGATCGACAAGGAGATACGGAGATGGAGGGGTGCTGAGGGGTTTTGCATGGTCTAATTGTTCGACATAAAGCTTCCCATCCTTTCTAGTTCCCCTCGAGTCTCACCTGCCTCCGCCACCATTGCCTTATTAATCAGTGGCACAAGAGGCGCCCAGCCCTTCAGCCTGCATGCTGCAATACTGAGCGAGAACGGCTTAACGCAAGCTATACTCGACCGAGGAGTAAGGCCATACCTGCGACCCTCGATCCAGTTTCATACAGCAAGCGAGCTCGCTTATGCCATCCCCTGTTACATTGCCGTGATCGCCTGGCCAGATTCTGATCTCTTAATTCTCAAGGACTCCAGGGCAGAATGTAGCGGGCGTATGCGGATGCCTGTCCGGTGGGAGAACGGGACAGCTTCATGACAAATAGCAGAAGCTCTTGCTGGGGAAAAGGATCAACGAGGAGGAAAAGGCTCGGGGCAAGGGGCTAAGATCGCCACACTCAGGTACGATAGAGCGACATTCGGAGTAATGCGCTCATTGAGCCGGTGTGCACTCAATTGTCACTAGCACCCGAGAGTGTTGCTACCACGGTTTCAACCAGTGTTAGCGGGGTCCCTGAAAGCCCAACTTGTTTTCCTCATACATAAATGGTCACCCTGAAGTTCGGCCTAAATAGCCTTAAGTTGCCTATGCCTACCGTCTATCCTGGTCACCGGTCAGAATGCAACAATCAAACCACTGCATTCAATCTCGGACCCGGAGCGAGCGCAGGTGGCCCAAGCATACCAATTCCGGTATAGCCACCAATGACTACGTCAAGACACGATATGTATGTGCTAGGATGATAGGCAGGTAGCCATGTAGTAATTATTAGAAGCAATATGTAAGCCGCCTGCCGAGTAGCGTTTCATGGTAGCACGGCATGTCCTAGCCACGAAAAAGCCCATTTAGCAACATCTCAATCACATGTCTAATCAGCAGAAAAGCGGAGGAATTAGTAGAACTTAATGTTGGACCAACTTCTCATAGCCTAAAGTATGAGCATTGACCCTTACTCTTGGGAATCCGAGTTGCTATGGATTTGGAACTTTGTGGTGATGAAAATTCAAGAGTCGACCGCATCTGGTAGGAATACAGGTTTACTGACTAGGCTAGTTTCTATGGGAAGGAGGGGGGGCGGCACGGGATCCCTCGCCGCTATGCCGTGGACTAGTTTCTGACCGCATATGCACACCGTCTCAAAGGGGACTTTAATCTTAATAGTTAGGTGCAAGGGCCTATCACACTGAGAGCAGTACGCAGCATCACCCCAACAGTCTCGGACGCACATGTAGTCACATACAAGTACATGGTAAGGTCAAGGTAAGGCCTCGGCCGGTAACGGCAGAGAAGTGAGGATAAAGGGAGGCGAACAGAGAAGGATTGCATCTCTGTGGGTGATTTTCGGCCAAATTGATGACCAATCTTGCCGACCTACCTAGGTAGGTCGACATGTTACATGTATCCATGAGGAGCATGGCCGGCTTGATGTGTATATTAATTCCTTCGTAGCTTCAAGACGTATCGAGTTGCTTTTTCGACAAGTCTCTTCTGAAGGTCTCACGTTGCTGCGCCCGGCGTTACAAGTTGACGTCGCAACCCGACATTGGGTCTAGAATAGATTGACTCTAGCTGGGCTGAGGCTTTGTCGTTGTAACACGGACTTCCACGGTTCGGGTTGCATTTTGTTGAGATCATACCATATCATTCGGGTCTAGCCGGCCCTCATCTGCAGGGTCTCTAAGCTGATCCAGAGGATGGAAGCTGTTCACATACTTTGTACGTATCCAGCATGCCTAGGTAGTGTGCATCGATGATCGGTCTACCAGGAGTTGGCAAAAGGAACGATGCCGACCATGAACAGGGACACGTCGTACAGCTCTATCTCCTTCCCACTAGCAGCAAGATCAGTGTCTAACGAACTTGAGTTTAGACAACAGCTAGAACTCTTACGACTACCTACAACAGACACACGGCTTCAATGCTCGTGCAACCCTCAGGGATTACTTTTACGTTGTCGCCACCAAGGCTGTGCTGGGAATTTGTATATGTAGCCTCGCTGGTGAAAAGGAAAAGTAATCCCTGAGGATTGTAAAGTGTCCAGTGCGCGGAACTGGTGAGGCGCGACGCCCGAAGGCTAATCTCCCGTGACGAAGCACATGTCGAAATGCTTGCACAAAGATATCGGAATCTCGCGACGCGAGTTGCATCCTGCAGGGGGCCTCATCCTTCTCTAGTACTACAATATGTACAGTGGCGCAATGAAGGACAAAGACTTATACATAGTAGGTGGGCCCAGGAGGCCGATACATGCACGCGGCCCGTCTGGAACGGTCCGGGTAATCAATGAGATTACGTGGTAGCACAAGAACAACATTCCACAAGCGCTCACCACACGATTGACGGCTTGCTTGCTTCTTAGCCCTTTACCGAAGCGTCCCATCACCACAATATTCCTGGAAGCGAGGGCGGGCTGAGTTACAGGACTGACAGCTGGGGGCAAAATAAAAGGGCCCCCAATCTAAACGTATGCACTGTGATACGTAAGTGTCGTCAAAATTTGCCTTCGCCGAGATGGCTCGGAGCTTCTTTTTGTGACACTGGCTAATATGCTCGCTCAAAAGACCCACGGATTGTCGGCCACGAGTCGATGATGTCTACGCTCGTAATGAGTATGCAGCCATTCTGCTTCGAGGTGGACCAAGGGGGCAAAGAAACAAGACTCACCGGCTGTCAGAGCACCATCCTGCAGGTACGCGAAGGGTATTATTAGGCTGCGGTAAGCCTGGTTTCTGGCTGAAATGCAACACAAAAATCCAGGTTCCGGCTCACATGCAGCCCCAAGCATTTCACCTTCTGTTAATGTCAAGCTCAATGTAACGAAGCCGGCAGAAGATCGCATTTTTTACAACCGACAGGCTGCCATCATCGCTGCTGAAGCGCCGCGGCGCATGTTTGCAAAGACGCCACTGGGGGCCGCTGGGGGGCTGCACCAAAAGACAGTCATTAGATGCGTCAGTCGAACAGGCTAGCACAGGCCAGGGGACGGCCCGGGTAACTGTAGCGTGAGGGTAGGGTACAAGAAAATAAGAAAGTTGCAGTGTTTCGGCGAGACCTGACATAAAGATGCCACTGAATCCGCCGTCCCTGATCCATTTCCGTATCCAGTTTCCCCAGTGTCACGCGACTATCGCAAGCAGAGCACCGCTCTCGTCGTTACCATGCGTGTCTCGACTTCAACTCTTGCGGTCCTCGCCTCGGTGGTGGCCTTGAATGCCGCCTTGCCCCTTCCTGTGCCTCTCTGGTGTGAGTGATAAATTGCTCTTGTGACCACCCAGTATTACCTGCAGACTAACTCGGAAACAGTTCGAACAGCTCTCTCTATAAGGGATACTGAGACGGATGCTGCTGCTGTGGTCCCCGCTTTGGAGTTCAAGGACAAACGCGATCCAGAGATAGATTGCGAGGAAGAGGACATGAACATGGAGACTGATGCACCAGCGGGAGTCGCAGCCCTGGACTACAAGAGGGACGAGGGTCTGATAGCTGATGAGGGGACTGATGCTACTGCCGTGGTCCCCGCTCTGGAGTTCAAGAACAGACGTGATGCAGAGGCGGACTGCGAGGACGAAGACATGGACATGGAGACCGATGGCGTCGGCGGAGTCAGAGCGTTGGACTTTTGATGTGCCCATGAAGAGGTCCCAATGAGGCACAAGACAACGTAGACAGTATAAGCTTTCTAGATTACCCTTCAAATGATGTTGTATTCTTGATTATATTGAGATTCCTCGATGCTTTGGGCACTGTTGTGATTTGGCAAAAACATGGTGTTTGTATAGAATTTCTGTTCTTTTGTAAACATATTTGACCGAGTCATGTGTTAATTTCCGGAGAGCCTCAGGATTGAATTGTTAACTCTCAAGTGACCAACCTGTTGCTCTATAATTACTCACAGAGAAGACAAGGGTAGAGCGGTAGACAGGATGGTCCTAATAGTCACTGGGCATATGCATCTGACCTAAAAATCAGGTATTGGTTCAGGAAATAATGTAGAATTCATTTGATAGAGTCACCACGTCGAGATTCTAATGTATTCTAGGAGTTTCTCTACTTGACATGCATCGGCGCCGGATATAATGAACATAGGAAGCTAAGTCTAATGCATTCTCATCATGGACCACGCATCCTTGGTGCTCAGGTGGTTTCCCAAGGCCGACTGTCATCCGGGCAGTGTTTGTAGCGCTCGACCTCAGGATAACTTTTATTGAACCAGTCGTCGGGATGATAGCATGCGCTGCGCGCCCGTGACCATTCCAGCAGCGTGTTCCAGTTGCGGCACATTTTGATTGTGCCAATACCAGCCCTGGGATCGCTAGAGTGCGCGTTCGCATGCAAGCGCCCGATATACAACCTGGCACCATCGTCAGTCAACGTGTGTACTATTAAAGGTTTCAAAAGGGTGCAAAAGAATGATGTCAGAGCCGGAGGCTCCCATCGAGACGGCTGGCGCCTCTCAAGGTAACCCCAGTGACAGCTCAAGACCTTTGGGAGCAGGATGATTCCTTACGGCGTGTCATCAGCGTTGCACATAACACTATCACGCAGCACGTTAAGGCAATGGATCAAGTGTTCGTAGACCCACGTCTGTTCTTTTTGGGGCACGCCGTCGTGATTTTCGTTGATGGCGACGCGAAGCACGCGCTGCACAAGATTTTGATTAGTGGTGATAAGCTTCGTCAGCCTGCTTCTAAGCACCGAGTTGTGGCTTACGACGCAGTGAAGCTCGTGTGCTGCTGTCAGGATATAGACGCCCTTATTTGAATCCCATGGCCACCTCTGCGCATGTGGCAGACCTACGTTGATGGTATAGTCTTCGTCGAGGGCCACGAAATGATTCCACGGTTCGATGTCTTTGGCATTCCAAGCCGCTTCTTGTCGAGTGCGGTTCGTGGTGTCGAACTCGTTGTGGTGCACAATCTCGGTGGGAACGTTGCGGACGAGGCCAGCTAGCTCAAGACAATGGTCAGTGGTGACTCGCAGAGGGAGGGAAGCATGAAAAGATCGGGCATGAAACCATATTTTGTAGGCAACTCGTTGTACAGATCCCATGGCCTCACGAACTGTCGATACACGAGAAAGAAGTTTGTTATCAAGGAGACGACCAAAAGAGTACCCAACGTGGCCGAGGCCAGGCTGCATCGCTGCAGCAGCAATCGACGTCTTGGCGGCCGCAAGAGGACTTCTTTGGCATCTTCGTTGACTTCGTCCCGCGACAGCGCGGCATAAACGCTGTTTGCCATGCTGACCAATACGTTGTCACTCAAGAAAGCCAGTTGTAGAAAGAAAGGGAACTTCGAAGAGGAACAACTCCCCGGATGCGAAGTAGGAAGACGTTAGAGATCCCGTGAGAATCTCGAGCGATCACTTCTAAAATTTCCTGATGCCTTGTTTAATACTACTTAATTAGCTCTAGCCTGAAGGAATTACGGTGAACAGACATGCCGC
This sequence comes from Endothia cerciana, assembly GCA_026119935.1. NCBI lineage: Eukaryota > Fungi > Ascomycota > Sordariomycetes > Diaporthales > Cryphonectriaceae > Endothia > Endothia cerciana. Next base: position 812,811 of record JALRMH010000007.1, on the reverse strand, counting down.
ATGATCAGGGCACTTTAATTCTCCCGTTGAGTACTCGGCTTAGCGCCATAAACGCGGAAGACGGGACAGATTCGAAAACGCATTGCTACCTTAATTTATGCAAGCAGACCATCCGAGTAATCAGTGCAGACTGCCACGAGCTGAAGCAATATACGACCCAGCGGCAAGGCCTCGGCTGCGGCACAGCAGCACCACAAGGCACCACAAGTCACACCCGTGGCGGCTGCAATACTCCCACGAGCATTGAGGCCGCGAAACGCTGGTTCTGCCGTACTGCAGCAACCTGATACGCACCTACATGCGCCTTACCGAGGATCGTTGGCCCCCACCTGCTGCTTTAATCTCTGCTGCAACCAACGTGCACGCACAAGTCCTGGAGAAATGATCATGTGGTTCCACATGCCAGTGAAGCCCCTACTTCCAAAAGCACGCGCATGGTATTTACAAGTCCGAAGGGTCTTCTTGACTGAGAAGCAAACATCAGACACACCACCACATCCTCGTCATCGACTCACTGCTACATCCTCCGAAATCCAGCGATGGTGCAAGTCCCCACGAAGGAGGGCACACTGCCTTTCGAGGTCCCCGGCAGGAGTGATATCTCGTGTTCGACTTATTACAAAATCTTTGGCGATCTTTCGAGTGGCGCTCCGCCCTTGGTCATTGCCCACGGCGGCCCCGGTGCCGGACATGAATACCTTCTTTCTTTTGCAGACCTCTGGCCGAAGTACGGCCTGCCGGTCGTATTCTACGACCAGATCGGCTGTGGCTCCTCAACACACTTACCACAGACGCTCGGCAACGCCAGTCTTTGGCAGGAGTCCACATTCGTCGCCGAGCTGAACAACCTCGTCGATCACCTCAGCCTGCGCGACGGCCCTGGGTTTCACCTCCTCGGTCAGAGCTGGGGCGGGATGCTCGGTGTTGCCTTCGCTGCCAGTCGGCCGCGAGGCTTGCAGAGGCTCGTGATCGCCAACTCGTTAGCCAGCAAGAAGCTTTCTTGTCAAGGCTATCAGCTACGAATGCAGGAGCTGCCGTCAGAGAAGCGGGAAGCGTTGGAGGAGTGTATCCAAAAGGAAGATTTTTCAAGCCCGGCGTATCACGGGGCCATGATGGCCTTCTACAAGGAGTTCCTGTGCCGAGACGATCCATTCCCGCCGCTGCTTATACCGAGCTTCAAGAACCTCGGTGAGGCTAAGGCCGTCAATCAAACCATGTACGTCGGTGACTACTTCTTCCTCGCTCGTCATACCTTTCCCTGCCTAGTGTGTACTTTGCATGCTTTTCTGTGTAATCATGACCTGCCCCTGGAAGCGTCAGGTATTACAAGTACTGCTACGGAGAATGGGGTACCGCTTTCCGCTTGAATCTTATTCTCTCTCCATTTCCTTTTACGCCGTTGAGGTATCCGATAGAGGAGTCTGCGAGGCGCTCCATGCGAAGCCCGGCATCTTCCTGTCTCGAAGCCCGGCTGTACAAGGGTCTTGCCTTCACCACTATTGTATTGCTGTCCTCGCAAGCTGTCATTATATCCCTGCAACACTTTGCTGCTCACCCACACAAGCTCACGGGTATTGTATCTCTCTAGGAATGGTCGCTCTGTCTTGATTGGGGAGGGGTCGATGAAGGATTGGACAAGCATCCCCCTTCTTCCCCAGATCACCGCCCCTACTCTTGTCTACAACGGCGAGTTCGACTCCTCGCACGACATCGCTCAAGTGCCATTCTTCGAGCTCATTCCTCGTGTGCGCTGGATCACTTTCGCCGGTGGGGGCCATATGTGTCATCTCGAAAGTGGCGGGCTGAAGGAGAGGGTGTTCAAAGTGGTCGGTGATTTTCTTACGCAGGGTCAGGACGGACAGAAAATGCCAGCTATTTAGGGCTGACAGGAGGGACTGCTTCCAATAGAGTATGCTTGCCCAGTTTAAGTGAAGGTCTGCATTCTCTTCATGCGCTTAGAGCCCTAATTGAAGGACCTCGTCTTAAGGCCCATCCCCCTCTGTAAAAGTTCCAAGGCGTACGGCCCACTTAGACGATCTATGCTATTGCCAATCTGTGAGAGAAGGCTATGCGCAGAGCAAAGACACCTCAATGCTACTTTCACGACGAAGCATACTTCCGGACGTCACCAGATATGCTCGGTGCGTGCGTGGATCCCGGAGTGGAAAAGCTCGTGCCTCACTTCTTCTGTCTGCGGTTTTTGCCGCGCTTGTCCAGCCTCGCCCATTTCTCACAAGCGACTCGCGACTTGATCACCACCATCAGTCGCGGTTTGGGTAGAGTTCGCGGAGTGTTGTGTCCTCGACTGGCACGCTTGCCAGGTTGAGTCGGTGCTGGGACGTGATCGTTGAGAGCCCCGGCGTTACGATGCATATCCTCTTCAGTGGCTCTCATCACAGGGGCCAGAACCAGGGCTTGCGGGTCAATGGCCTAGGAATCATTAGTAACATACTCTCCATGAGATGTAATTGACATACCGGTCGGTTGGGCAACTCGAAGTGTTTGATTGGGATCTCCGAACGGACCAGAATCTGCATGCTGCCAGTGCGAGCGGGAATCGGGGCTCCAAGATCAGGCACATGACGAGGCTGGTGACAAAACTCGTTCTGCGGCTCAAGAACAGCTTGGTATTCCTCAGACAGAGAATCTTTCCACGCCAACGACGGCGAGATTCCAACCATGTGTGCACCGAGATTGATTCTCGGGGCGAAAGCCATGGCGAACGCCTCATCAGGGTTTCGCAACCGTTGACAGCAGGAGATGTGATTGCCTTGGGCGCGGAGCGGCTCTACTGGACCGTATATCAGAACAACATAGCTGTTTCCGCTTCTCAGGTTGTTCGTGACCACGGGGTGGTTCGGGTCGAGCAACATCAAGCCCGGCCGCCTTCCTAAAGCAACAGCTGCGTGAACAGTCTCCGAAGACCAGGACCAGAGATAGCGCCCATCTTCGCTGACGATTATCGCGGATGAACACTCGAAAGTCTGATCGTTCGCGATGAGCCCATGTCGATCTTCGCTGAGTGCTTGCTCGAGATAGTCAAGCGCTTCTCGGGTTGGAAGGTTGAAAGGCCAGCCTGGGGGTGCGAGACGTTGCCCACTGTCGAGACTGTCACCATGACCCATAGCCGTCGCGTCCGTTGTGTTCTGCTGGAGTTGGTTTGCCATATTGGATGCAGTAGGCAATTTGAAGGCAGACAAGTGCGGAAGATCAGACGAAGATGTCTAAAGCTTGTTTGTGTAGCAGCTGTTTGGGCTTGAAATGGATTGGTCCTCCTCGCTGGTAAAATTGAGTCCTGGCTTGACTGGTAGGCCCGTCTGAGGTTGCAATGTGCTCAGTCTCGTGGTAGTTTTATGCTGCTGGTTTCGGGTCCTGGAGAGTTGACCTTATAAAGACCCCAGACCAGCTCTTCGAAGTTGGATTGAAGTATCTCACGACACTCCACAAGAGAAATTTCCGGAAGAGCCAAGCGTCTGTTCGATATGTTCAAAATTGTCAGCGGGCTTCGACGTTGGATTGAAGTGCCTCACGATACACCAACAAGGGAACTTTCCGGAAGAGCTAAACTATTTGATACATTCAAAGTGTATGAAATTTCATTAAAGCATTTCACGACACTCCGACAAGAGAAATTTCCGGAAGACCCAGATGCCTGTTCAATATGTCCAAAGCTGTATGATAGTCACACTGACTTGGGAATAAGGCACCTTCAAATATATCATCTATTGCAGTGGCTCGTCCCTATGGACGCTTTATTGTTCTCTCGGCTCGTCTATTGTCTCTCTTTCACTAAGTGCAGTTATGTTTACTTGTCAGTCGACTCTTGTCAATCATTCTATTAGGCATGGGTTTGTTGAAGACAACCATGGGCCATAGTATACTTACCAGTCGCATCAATGGTTGTGAAGCCTGTAAGTCGATATATTGGATGAGCATGGTTTGGTGTTGTTGGGGTAAGTATGAATAACTAAGTAAGAACAGTAGACATCACTATTCGTCGGCTACAAGGCTTCGCCAGATCAGGAGGCTGGCTTCAAGAGCAATTGTGAAACTGAATTATAACAATTCATAGTGTCGAAACCAAGCTTACAAGGGACTAACTCAACCTCTCTTGAAGACTTGGAACCCAGATTCTGTGACTCCTTGAAGACACTTCGAGACTTATGAGAGTGATATGAATAACCCTTCTCAATCAACTCGGATTCATGATTAAAGATTATTTTATCCGAGATGAATTAATACAGAATATCTTCAGTCCTTTCTCGCCCCTACTCTGGGGTTGAAGTATGTAACGGCAGCCTCAGGATTTTCTCTCTGCTATGGAAGTTTGCAGGTTGGTAGGGGGTTGTCTACTTCTTCTTTCATCTCTTCATTTGGCAGTAATTGGAGTAAGACTGGCTGTATTGTAAGAGTCACATGTAGTGGTTGCCACTATTTGAGCATGCATATTTTGTCAGCAGAAATAATACATAAATAGCCTGCCACGTCCCGCCACTGAACCTTCAAGGAGGGGCCTCATGTATGCATACTACAGGAGATTTTATGTGACTTTGCCAATAGAGAATCCCACCCCTGAGGCCCCTTCACATCACATTGCAACGAACGCCTCTCCTCTCGAGGGCCTGAATCCGATCGGTGAGACTCCGCACTGCTTCCTCATTCATTCGTCTCTCGTCACGCAGCGTCCTCTCTAGCTCGCTCAGCCTGCCCTGGTAGTGCTCTCGCATGGCCTCAACGAAATGCTCGCTTTCCCTGGCTGAGCTTTTGATAAGGCCTTCCATCTCTGACAACTCTCGTTGATGTTCCTCTTTCATCCTCACGATCTCAAGCATCACCTCCCGGCCAGCAGCTGTGTCTCGGAGCGCTTTATTATCCTTCCCCATTTCTTCCTGAAGTTGAAGATAGAAGGGCTTATTATTTTGAAGGAGCATGGAGGCAATATTGTGTGCTGACTCCGGAGTATCGTTGTGTCGCATCGTCTTGGCGCCCATAACGATGAGAAGCTTCCAGAATTTGCTCTTGAGCTCTTCTTCGCGTCTGATACCCTCACTCTCATCCACTCTGTCCCACATGCTGGTCGCAAAGATGACATTCTTGAGATTCTTCTCCCCGGTGAGCTTCCGGAACATCTCGAGGTTCTTGGTGGTGTGGTGCGTGACGCGATTGTCTGAGATTGGGTGGATGTAGATGATTCCCGAGAGCTTCATCTCCTGCTTATACGCTGCAGCTAGATAGTCGGCAATCATTTCCAGCACTTCTGTGTCCGAGAGGTGTGTATCAGAAAAGCCAGGAGTGTCGACGAAGCGGACAGTCTGGCCGTCAATCTTGGTTTCAACAACCTGGATGTCTCGAGTGCCTGGATTATCATGTGACGGTCAGTCGAAGCGAATATCGTAAGAAGGTAGTTGAGGCCCATACAAGACGTGAGATCGTGTCCTATCTTGAGGTCATTCCGCCCAGTCACCTTCGAAATGAATGTAGTCTTCCCAGACCCGGTCATGCTGTCCCAAGTCAGCACTTGATATCACAACAACATAGTCTCCCGCGGAGCAGATGCTCACCCCATGACGGCAATTAGGGCATCCTTGCTCCATAGCTTGCTGTATACAGATTTGGTGTACTGCAGGCCATCACTGACACGGCCCCTGATGCTGCCTGGGCCACGTTGAACTGCGGCTGGGGATGGGTAGGCATCCTGGATAGTGTGGCCGGTGTGCTGCTGACTCAGTGGGACGATATCATCATGGTCTTCCATATGCGGCATCATAGGAATTTCGTGAGGTCCGGAAAGCCTCTCTGCACCAGTATTTGGCCGCGAGGAGGATTCTGCGACCTGGCCGTTTTGAACCTCAGGATTACGTACTGATACGTCATTGTCACTGAGCTCGCTCACAGACTCGTCGGAGTGAATCGGGGTCTCAAATCTGGCCATGATCGTTGTCGTGCTTGAAAGATGGGATTCTGGATTACCGGGATAAAGTCCTCAAGGCAGGGTTAAAGGAGGGAGGGGCAGACACGCTGACTGCCTGGACAGCTGGTGGCAAACAATGCGTGGACCCTATTGGAGCACGCCCCGTGTGCTGCCATGTCAGGCCAACATATGAGACATCCTGATTGAATGAGACATTTTGATTGAAAATGGTACAAGGGTTAGGGCATTTCTCGAACACACACACACACCTGGTAGGAAACCGAGAAAGAAATTGGGAAAGGAGGGAAGTGGTTGGAGGCTGAAAAGAACAAGAGAACAAGCCATAGTTTTCCTCCTTGTTATAAAATATTGAATGTCTCCTGACTGCCAATGCCATTTAAATGTGCGCTACAACAGCATAGCTGCCCCCCTCCATAAGTCTAAGTCTTGCCTTTTTTTCTTCTTTCTCATCTCCCTCCTTTTCCTTTGCCATCTTGTTAATCTTTCTTATTACTACAGAGATCTGGCTTCTCTTGTTGCGGGTACCGCCCCCCCCCCCTTCTTTTTTCTTTTTAATTTTTTTGTCAGGCTTCGTGATGGTAAAATACTATACGAGGGCATCCACCTTTTGTTACAAGGGCTCAGTGCGAGGGCTTGGAAGGGTCTGCTTCAATTCAATGATAATTGCTAAGGGAGTCTAAGGAGTGCTTGAGGATCCTTCCCTCCTTCCGTCTCTGGTCGTCTCCTGTCCCTCCTTTATATAGATCGTGCTTCCTTTGCGGCCTAAAGCGTTGGGAGCCAAGCCCCTCCGGCTTTATGCACGTTGGTTCTGGTCATCACAGTGATAGCTGATGCCAACTCATCTCGGCTGAGTTGTCTGGACCCGCCAGGGCGCTTAACCCGAGTGTGCTATGCTAGGTTCACGCCCTCCGTGTAACACCTTTCATGACAATTTATATGGGCTGTGGCTTGGGCATTGTAATCTGTTCACTGGCTGGGGCTCGGCACCTCACTTGAAGCGCTTCCCTGTCTGCTCCTATAGAGGCGTTGGGGTTCATTTTAAAGCCTATGTCACTGCAAACTAGATTCGAGAGCTTAGGAGGCTGGCTCAATCAATTATAACGACGGATTCTCAATGCTGCGTATGGTCAAGAGCCAGGGATACCATAGAAGGGCACTGGCCTCTCATCATCGGATGAGAGCGATGCGAAGATCGAGAGTGGCCGGCTGTGGGAGTCACATGACGTTGGGTTGAGATTTTCAGCCCAATAGTAAAACTGGCAGCATCACGTACGGCAGAGGCACTCTTGCTGCTTTGGTAAACCTGCGAGCTTTTCCCCCGAGCCAGGGCGCCACCTGGTTCTGCTTCTCCGCATGGGACTCACTTTCCCAGCCCATTAACCATCATGGGTTTCATTTACTGAGTAAAAAGCTGACATTGCAATTGTTAATCTAATGATAACTCAGTTGCCCTGGCCCACCGGTCCAGGGCAGCCCCAACGAGTACCGAGCTCTGCGAGCAAGCTGTCGGAACGGCGACTTCAGGGCCAGGAGAATCCAGTGAAGACTGCAATCATTTCTGTGCACTGTTGTCCTGCATTAAAGCCACACCTTAGCTTGCTTGGATACGCCTTGTCTCCACCACCAATGGTACCTGAGCAGCATCTAGTTTACAATTAAGCTCAACGAGCCGTCTAGAGGCAGGTTACCAGGCTTGTTGAGTTTATACTATGTAAGAGTCGCAATTTTCTCTCTGCCACGAGATGCGATTCTGCTATGCTAGTCTGCACTCCACTTTGCAGCATTGATTCCCAAGAGCCTGGCATGACACTCGCCCCGGAACTACGGTTCATGTGATATGAGATGCAGAAGATTACCAGACGTCGTTGGGGTCGACTTCACTGATCCTATTACTTCTTGCGGAGTAAGTCCGCCGTGGATAGATGCTGTCTCGAGGCAGGTGAGAAAACACGTCGTGTCTGAATGAGCAGAGCCTTCTGAAGACTGTTTCCCAAAGCGAGCTAGATCCCGCATTTAGACTGGCCGCGAAAGTAGCTATAAATAACTTTAGGATTCTCTGGGATGCTACAGGAAACATGGAGGGTAGGGGGGTCATACAACTTTATTTTGGAGGCTGTCTCCAAGCGCCCCATAGATTTTTGGATCTGAACGTTATTTCTGACTCCACCTCAACCCACAGCGGATCCGACTGGCGGGCCTAATAGCTTATTTTAACGTCACACGACTTTCAGCAATCTAGGGAAACACTGCGCGGAACGTGGTGTTCCATTACCGGATATCGTGGCCAAAAATCCGAGAAAAAAATCATGTGGGAGGTGCTGCTTATCTGGCTGCAAAGTCAATGCGAAGGTATCGTTGATGCAATCACCAACGACGGCATCCCCCCCCCCCCTCTTCCTTTCCTCAAAGGGATTGTCGAAAGTGCACCCAAAGAACTTAGCCCGCCAATTTAGCCATCATTCTACTCGAGAATTCCTCATACTTCCTGAGGATTGTGATCATCCCTTAGATCATGGCGTTGAGCCAGGGATGAGCGGCCTTCTCAAAATCAGAAAGAAGTTAGTCTGCAGGGATGGGGTGCTGAGATTCCATTTGTCGACTGCGAGAGACCGCTTCTGAGCAGTGATCTTGCGGTTTCTAATCTAAAGTGAACATTTTGTCGTTAAAAATCAAGATGGTGAGGCTTAAGTTTACGATGAGCCGTGGTCGTGAAGGCATAATGCCGGCCGCGTTAAGTGTTTGATAGATCTTTTATATGAAACGTCTGAACCATGGTAATAGATCTCGAAGCACTAGTCCTGATGCTTCGTGACAGGACATCAGCTACACAACGCAGCCTTGACGGTCCTTCTGTTTGAGACGTCTGCTGAGAGACTCGCTCGGCTTGCCACGCGCTGCTCCAAGATTCACCCTACTGCATGCGGGTCATATTCACTTCCACAGCAGTACTGACGGTCTGCATTGGGCGCAATCTATCACGCCGAAACTGGTATATGCGAAATCTAAAAAGTAATCAATTGGCTGGTCTAATTCACCATCGCCACGACTGCTCGAGCAGCTGCTGCCTGTCTTTCCATGCAATATCTGGAAATAGCTCGAGGTCTTGCCATCTCAACTTCTCTCCGTCTTTCCAGACTATGGCCTTAAGCCACTTGAGCTTCTTGTGCAGATCCTTGGGTAACCTCTCCCGGCAGTAGAGGACTTCAATGGCCTTTCTTTGGTGTAAGAACATTCTGTTCTCCCTCAGGATGTATCTTTCCATCATGTGCATGCTCTCGAAGGACCAGGTGTTTAGCTTCTGTGGAAGCAGCGCCGTTTCAATGTAAAGCTGGCGGCATACTCCAGAAAGCAGTGTAAGCCTCGCTCCTGTTGCTTGTAAGGACAAGGCAGCGGTCTCCCATAGCTGCTCAACGCCCAGTGCCCATGGGTCTTGCCTTCTTGGCAAGACTTCGTATCGGAAATGTCCCTTGACTGTCTCCTTATCTGTGTTACCGCGTTTCACTCGTCGCTTGTATTGCCATGGCACAAAGCGGATGTGAATTTGGCGGTCGCCAAGGAGGAGGGTAAATATCTGCAGGCGCAGCTCATACGGCAGGCAGAGCAGAGGAGACTTCACCCTATTCACTTCGTATCTGTAAGGCGTCAGCCAATCTCATCGTCTCTTGAGTCTCTTAAGCTGCGTAAAATAGTCTCACAGGCGGGCTTCTTGTGATTCTTCGTCTGGAAATCTGTAGTGGAGGCGATAGCGAATGAGGCGATCTCGAGATGTGAATGAGGGGAGCATCCCACAGAAGAGAGATATTCCAGGTCCGTGATTAGCGGCGAGAAGATCAAGTCTAACAAAGCAATTACTTGGGGCGTCTGTAGCCCTCGAGAAGGAATGAGATTGCGCGTGCCGGCATGTATGGTTTGATGGAGTGACGTTGAAGTTCAGCTGCGGAGTTGAGGAGCAGCGTCGCAGAGACAATTTTAACCCTTGTTTCTACTCTAACGCGCTTTCGCCTACTAGAAGCTGTGGGGAAGTTAGTCCGCCATCCCGTCCTGCGGGCCCCACTTCATGACAGTTACTTCGGAATTGGACGACCGTCTCCATTTACACCCACAGTTTCATCTTAGATCTCAACCTGTACCATCAGACTTGACGGTTCTGATGTGTCTAGGAGTAAATGTATGGCTTAGGAAATCCTCCGCGGACGCATATACTTGCTACTACTCAACATGACATGCATTCCGTGGATCACGCTAAGTTCAATTGCTAGGTCCCGCTCGTTGCTTGAGCATATGTGATACTCCACCTTACTTTGCTTTCGGTAGAAGATGAGCTACTTCATTCACCGTCGCGGTTGCTGATGAAGACAGTAGCCTTCCTCGGGTGTTTGTCTTGATAGGCGCTACATTGTTCTAAGAACCGGTTGAGAATGTCCCTCAGACAATCGTCCTAGAGACAACATGACTCCTCCGAGATCTCGTGCTCTTAGAAACACCGGTACAATCCCGGAAATAGGTTGACAAAAATATAGGTAGTAATTTATTGTCTATGAGCTACGCCGCCCTTAGGCTCCGTGTACGGGCCAGACCAATACTATCTGGATTATTTGCCTGCACATTCTGCCCTGCAAGTGCCTATTCGGAGGAAGAGACTTTATCCTGAGTGATGACTGGTTGGGCCGAAGACGTTGAATCACTTATGTCACTGTCACCGTCCCAGAACGGTCATCAAGAACAACCTGGACAGTCATCCCTTGATTGAGGGCTGTCCGTACAAAGTCAGCATATAATTTGTTTCATAAGGGGATTTCTTGGTCAGATAAAATCCATACTCACAACAACTTGTAAGGTCTGTTTTCCCCACACAACCTATGCCATCCACATTATCAGTCAATCAACATTGGTTACTCGTTACATGCCAGGACGCATATCTGAACTATATACAAGCCCAGAAAACTCGCGATCAATGGCAAGTTCTGTGATAGTCTTCTTACGGGGCGATGCTGATTATGATGGCCAGGACATAACTCTTACTGCCCTCTATCTGCCCCGCTGGACCACGACCAAATATACGGACTGCAGAACAATGTCGACCGCAAGTCCAAAAAGTGCTTGGTATTGATATCCGTCACCGTCGGTCTACTTACCATCGCAGCCGTCGCAGTCCTCGCCTGCGTTCTGGTGCGGAGAGACCCTACGAACTCAGCAGGCTCGACGCTCTCGACTTGTATTGCCGGCAAAGGCCAGATATCTACCGTCTTCGTTTCCGTGGGACCGGTCAAGAGCGCCATCAGTGATGGTCTCGATGTATTCAGACCTCTTTTACCTCGCTCGACGACCCTGAGTACTCCACGAGCACCACTTTATCGCCGCCACCTGAATCAAGCTCCATCAGCATCTCGACGCTTCTCACCACCACGTTGAAAATTGTCAGCAAAACATCTGCACGAATGGCCACTGCCACGAGCGTGTCGGCATCCACAAATACCGCCTCAGCGACAAGATCATTATTGTCACAATGCCCATTACAACCTTCACCTGGATTCTTTGCCCGGGCTGTGGACAGTCTGCCTGATCACATTGTTTGGGGCTCTATGCGCAAATACGACTACTGTGACTTGAGAGCGGTCCCTCGTGTGGTCTATATAGCCCTGAAATTCGTCTTGATCGAGGGAGGTGTGCTGGCTGTGGCAACATGCACCTCTTGAGAAAAGGCTGAGCCTGACTTGCTCGGCACAGAATTGTATCAAGTTTGATTTATTTTTATTTTATCATTTTTACCCCAACCCATGCCCCCCTCCCTCCTTCTTCTCTTCCATGTGCACTTTCTGTCTTGCTTTGGGCCTTCTAATTGTTGGAAGGCAGTCTACATCCAAAAGATTCGACCATTCGTGGGGGTGGGGGCATTGCACAGACCCGCATTATGTATGCTGAGTGTGCTTGGATGTTCATGCACCAGGTCACATTCCCGATGCGCGTTCCCTTTTTGGCCACATCTTCAGACCCTTTCCGTTTGGAGATGCGATGTTGTGGGGCGCTTGGTCCACACCGGAAATAAATCCCCGGGTAAAATCACCCTATTCACCTCTTCATAAGAGCTTTTGTGGTTAATTTTACGTATTTCCTTTCAACATCAGCCAGCATCAATTTCCACGTCCAGCCTACGCTAAGTGTCACGGGCGAGTCTCAGGATCACTCTTGACATTTGGGTATATGACGGACCCCTGATATCAAGCGCAAAATATAACCTCAGCGGAATCCGGAGGAAGCCCAGAGAGAGAAGGCGAGGCGGGGCTGGGCCTCACGGGTCTGCCGTGAACTTACTGAACAAAACAAGCAGAAGAGGTTAGCGCTGCTGCAAGCTTTACGGCTTCTACTGCGTAGGCGCTTTCACCGCTGTCCTAGCGTCGCGAAGCCTTGCTCAGGGTCACGGTTCAGGGCTCTGGGTGCATCTGCCCGCCCGCAGCCCCACGGCCAACCTCGGAACCAACCAACTCGCCTTGTCTCTTGTATCTGCCCATATCGACAGCGACGTCATCGCGCCCTGGCGGAGGAGGTGGGATCGAAATCTTCTCCCTCCCAACCATGCAACAAACTCGATTTATGGACTTCCTGGAGGAACACGCTGTGTCAAACGTGCTGTGGCTGACAGAGCAGGAAGTCCCAGGTACAAAGTACAAGCACAAGCAAAGGCTCCACACTCATAGCCCTGCCTCTTTTAGGGGACAGCGGCTGGTGGTCGACCCTCTGCGGGCATGGCAGAGGACATAGGAGACAGTCTTGATACCCTCCGACTCAAGGAAGTCCTAGATGCCGACTCGAGGCCTACCTTTGTGCTCGACCTGGACCCAGATGATCCCTGCAACAATTTCACCGCGGTCATCTGCCCAGTCTTCTGCAATGCAGCCTTGCGCTTGCACGAACGACTACTCGAAGCGGTGCTCGGCAACAACAATGGCGACCCCAATGAGGGGAGCGAGCCAGCAATAACCTCGTCGCATGAGGCCTTCAAGGCCTGGGCCACAGGAGTCACGACACACGACGATTCAAAGGATGTCTTCCCACAGACCTTCGTCTATCACGACCTGATGTGGACCGGATCCACCGTCAGGAAGCGCTGGAGGCTCATAAGCGGAACTGGGCTCTGGCACGTTAACACCGAGCCCCCGCTGGATCTTGCGTCCGGTGCCCCCCTCGAAGTGGCTACGGGCGGCGTGCGCGCCAGCCTTTCCAGCAAGAAGATGGGAAGCCCCAACAGTCGGGGTCATACCGATCCCGATGATCGTCCTGCCGTCCGCGGGTCCGACACGTCGGACGAGTTCCTCCCCGCCGCGGAAGAGGAGAGCCTGCCCCCCATGTTCTATCCGCGGCAACCTACGACCAGCGGTTCCATCAGGACTGGGAACTCCAAGTCCTCGCAGAACATCTCTCTCAACCTTGCAACCCTCCCGGAACGTGCCGCAATAGACTGGACTGTGCCGGAGCCCCAGGGACAACTGTCCTCCCACCTGCAGTACGTTCGCAGTGTTGACTGGGGCGCTACGTCCCTGGGACCTATGGACCAGTGGTCTTCGGAGTTCCGTCAGATCGCAAATCTTGTCATGACCAATCCCCATCCGGCGGCCTTATTCTGGGGTTCGAAGCTGACGGTCATGTACAACGAGGCCTATGCGATTGAGGTCGCGGGTAATAAGCACCCGACCTTGATGGGCACGGATTTTGCAGACTTCTTCGCCGAGATTTGGGATTACTGTGGGCCTCTCTTCGAAGAGTGTGGGCGGACTGGCGTCAGTGTGCGTAAAGACAATGACTATCTGTCAATCTACCGCCACGGCATGCTCGAGGAAACCTACTACTCTTGGACATACGTTCCGGTGTACTCCAATGCGACCCGGGAACTCTCGGGTTTCTACAATGGGCCCTTCCAGACGACATCAATGATCTTGCAGCAACGGCGTATGAGAACCGTCCACGCGATCGGCGAGCGCACCGGGTCCGCAAAGACGGTCAAGCAGTTCTGGAAACTCGTATTAGACAGCTTGGAGGGGAACCCACGGGATATACCGTTTGCACTACTGTACTCGGTTGGGGAAGATGACGGGGAGTTCTCTTCTGCGGCGTCGGAGACCTCCATCTCTCTAAAGACCTGCCATTTTGAAGGCGCTCTTGGCGTGCCGGAGGGACACATCGCCGCTCCTCTACAGCTCGACCTCAGACGAAGCCTGGAGGGCTTTGTGCCATCGTTCCGAGAGGCAATGCGCACTCGGGAGCCAACTCTGCTGCGGGTTCGGGACGGGACTCTTCCTGAATCACTCCTGGAGGGAATCCAGTGGCAGGGATTTGGGGATCCATGCAAGGAGGCCATCATCTTTCCTGTCCGCCCAACAAATGCCGACAACGTACTAGCCTTCCTCGTGCTGGGTGTCAACCCTCGAAGGCCCTACGATGACGAATACAAATCCTTCGCGGCCCTTTTCAACAGGCAGCTGGCAACATCCCTCGCCTCGACCATCCTGTTCGAAGAGGAGACTCGTCGAATGCGGGATGCCTTTGAGGCCGCACACCTTGAGAAAGGTATGTGCTCAATGCTTTCTCTCCGCATCTGCCTTGAAACCCTGCTCACCACCGCGTGACAACAGAAAACCTCGCCCAGCAGTTAGACCTACAGGCCAGCCGGCTACGACGGATGACCGAGCTCTCTCCCCTCGGGATGTTCCTTATCAGCCCCGAAGGTGTCCTACGCGAGGCGAACGATACATTCTTCGAGATGACGGGGCTTCCCAGAGATAGCCAGTCCGAATTATCGTGGATGGACATCATCACGGACAGCAGCACTAAGACCATGGAGGACGGGTGGCACAGGCTTGCCAACGAACATCGCCCCTGGTCCGACGAACTCCAACTGAAGGTCCGCAACGCCAAGCCCGTGAATTTGCATGGAGAAGCCATCGACTACTGTAAGTAATGGTTCTTCCCCATACGGCGCGCCCTCGCCCATGTTGGAGACCTCTACAACAAAATCATTCCCATCTTTGCAACAGCGTCCTAACACTGAGCAAGGGGTTACGTTCATCGCCCAGCCGGAGCTCGCACCGGACGGCTCCCTGCGGTCAATCATGGGAAGCATCACCGACATCTCAAAGACGAAATGGGCACAGGGTCTACAAGAACTCCAGCTGAGCGAGGCCGAAGAGACTCGACGACAACAGAACGAATTTATCGACATTACGTCTCACGAGATGCGGAACCCGCTGAGCGCCATCCTTCAGTGTGCAGACAACATCAGCACGGCTCTGGCGGAGTGCAACAAGGAGGGTGGCAGCCCAGATAGGGAAACGATAGCGTCCTGTTTGGATTCGGCCCAGACCATCAGCTTATGTGTGCAGCATCAGAAGTCAATAGTGGATGACATACTCACGATCTCGAAACTAGACTCGAACCTGCTGCTCATAACTTCCGTAGCCTCGCAACCGGACCAGATCTTGAGCCGGGCATTGAAGATGTTCGACCCCGAGCTGCAGGCCAAGGGTATCGAGGCCAAGTTTGAGATACAACCCTCGTACATCGAAAACAAAGTCGACTGGGTCTCCATGGATCCCAGCCGGGTATTGCAGATCCTCATCAACCTCCTTACCAACGCGATCAAGTTCACAGCTCCATCGAAGACCCGCTGCCTCACCGTCGCCGTTGGCGCGTCCCTTGAGCCACCCATCCTCGATCATATAGATGGCTTCCAGTTCGCACCACTTGGAAACGCGAGAAATGTCTCAGAGGATCCGATCGACCCAGAGACTATATATATACGTTTCAAGGTTCAGGATTCGGGTTGCGGCCTGACTGCTGAGGAGAAACAAATCTTGTTCCATCGCTTCAAGCAGGCCTCGCCGCGCACGCATGCCCAATACGGCGGAAGCGGTCTGGGTCTCTTCATCTCGAAGCGCCTCGCGGAGCTTCACGGAGGGCAGATCGGTGTCGCCTCCGAAGCCGGTAAGGGCAGTATCTTTAGCTTTTACGTCCAGGCGAAGCGGTGCGGGCGACCCAGCGACGCAAAGGATCCGATTCTTCCAATCGAGCGACACCTCAGCGGGGACATGAGCCTCCAGCAACAGCTCGCCCCCCAGCGACAGGACCTCGCATTGTCAGGCGGGCAGGGGGCTAGCCTGGTGGCGGCCAAGGCCAGCAAGGAATTCGACCCCCAGAAGACGACGATCCTCGTCGTGGAGGACAACCTGATCAACCAGCGCGTGCTGGCGAACCAGCTCAAGAAGGCCGGCTGCAAGGTCAACCTCGCAAACGACGGCCTCGAGGCGTTGGCCTTCCTGAGGACCACGCGCTTCTGCAATGCGGCCGAGGGCGTGCCTCTCGATATCATCTTGATGGACCTCGAGATGCCCAACATGGACGGCCTGACCTGCGTGCGTGAAATTCGGAAGATGGAGACCACAGGAGAGGTGAACGGACATGTGCCTGTGATCGCGGTCACCGCGAACGTGAGGGATCAACAGGTGGCCACGGCGAAGCAGAGTGGCATGGACGATGTGCTTTCGAAGCCGTTCCGGATACCGGACCTGCTGAAGCAGGTAGAGACGTTACTTCTGGCCGACTCGATCTCGGCTGTGCATATCGCATAGGTTGGCGTTGGCGGTCTGGGCATGAGTCATGCCGTCACTTGATGTAGATACCTTCATGGCTACATAGTAGAGCAACTGTCAATGCCCTACTTGTCCCCCTACCTGGTCTCTCTTGGGTGGTCTCAGGCGTTTGTGCGTGCGTGTGCTGACCGGCTGTGTGATGATCTCATGTTGTCAAGGCCTCTGTGAGATATCCTGTTTGGTCCCGCCATAATAATCGGTATCGCCTCTTGTTTGTCCACACCCGAGATACACAACTTTTGCCTAGGGCACAGCAATTATCTCTCCTCTGTCTGTTCCTTTCTCTCCTTTCTCAACTTCTCCTTCTTCACCCTCAACAGCATGATCACGGATCTTGCTTGTGAGTATCTCCTCGTAAGATTGAAGGTCATCTGCATTCTCTGTCTATTGTCTGCCAGTATTTATTTATTTATTTATTTATATTGTGGATTGATAGGCTTGAGGAGTTGAAGGGAGCTGGCAACTGAGTGGCTGGCGGGCCGATTCGGGCCGGGCATCGGCCCGATCAGGCAGATGCCAAAACCCACAGCCTACATAGACCCAGGCCAGGCAGACTGGCCTAGATAGCTTCCTTCCTTCTTAATACAACAACAACAACAACCACCTGAATCAACGACCTGTACCAACTGCAGATCTGCTTCTAACGTTTGTGGCCTACCAACATTACTATTATTAATAAAAAAAAATTCTTTTCTCATGGGATATATGCCCTGAGGAAGTTAGGCAGCGATGAGTTTCCTCTGCATGCTATCCAAGTAGATAATATTTTATCCAAGTTTCTCCGCACCTACTCGCAGTTTTAACTAGTGGCCATCTTTCTTGCATCTCCTCCGATCTCATGCCATAACTTGATCAAGTAGAGAACCGAACACGGTTGAGCCGGTTCTTGTTGCGCGTGAGGGGTTGTGGTGCCCAGGTAGTTGCAGGAGGTAGTTGCAGGTGCTAGTCACTATCCTACCCTGCCACATCCAAGTGATTCTATGGTCGTCCATTCACTGAAAAGCCGCTCTCCCTCACATCCATTGACGAAAATTCCAGCTCGCTCTTCTGATTCACACATCTCGTCACTGCTGGACCCCAACCCTCCCTGATCTTGTTGGTTCGTGGAGCCCCGGGCTGCCAGCATATTCTCGCAGCTGCTCCCGCCTCAACAAGAAGTCTGGGTAAAGATCCCGCTCAAGGAAGGACCTCTGCCTTGAATAAATTAGCACCCACAAAAGTGCTCCCAACGTCCTCTAGGCATCATCATCATCACAGGTTTTCTCACCCCTCCATCTTCGGGAACTATCGAAGATGCCCAGACAGCCGAAGATGATCAATTTCGCCACCGCAAACGACCAGGAGCACTCGCCTCTCTTCACCCAACTTCCATTGGACATCCGAAGGCATATCTACCTCCAATACTGGCTTGACCACGGCATCACGCAGCACATCTACCTCTTTGGTCCGAATTCAAACATATCGCACTATCCATGCCTCCTCGAAGCGGATGCCTTCAATCACAATCATCCTCCTGTCCCACCCACCCCAGAGCCCACTGGCCCAGAGCCGGAGCTAGACGACGAATCGGAACCTGAACAGGGCGACCAACAGCCCGAGTCCTATGACGGCCCCGGCGACGTTAACGGCGCGATTCAACAGATCGCCGCCGCTCAGCTTGGGGCTGACGCACAATTTTCTGTCTCCGCCGATGACCTGGACCCCTGGAAGACCTCGCCGTGGTGCATGCATGGCCCCTGCTTCATGGCCTTCATGGACTCTTACGACATGTCCTACGAGCAGGCCTACTCGCGGCACTACAAGAGACTCGCACGCTCGCTAAACTCCAGGATGTCCCTCGCAAAGCCGCTGATTGTGTGCAAGAAGATGTACACCGAGGCCTCGCAGTCGATGTTCTCGGCGCTGCGATTTGCCTTCTCGGATCTGCCTACGCTGGCCCAGTTTGCCGAAGAAGTACCCAGGAGCCTCAGGGAGAGGATTCAGTTTGTTGACGTGCGCTTCCCGCCGTGGATGGGGGGGGGGGGGGAGAGTGCCGTCCGGATAGCTTGTGATGCTGACCCATTTTCTGTGCAGGTCATCGTGTCATCCGACCCGTTCGAGATGGGCCTGGCGCGTAGCGAAATGCCTGGTCTGCCAAAGCTGTGTCAGAGGCTGGGAGACTCGTTCCCCGGTATCACCGGTAAGGCACATTGGCTCCTACCCCCCTCCCACCCCCCTTCCTGTTTTCGGCGGCTTTTATGCTAACGCGCAAGCAGAGCTGCAAATGACGGTGCACCTCCCGCGCCTGCCCGCGGCCCGGCCGCTGCCGAGTCGGGACGACTTCGAGCCTGTCTACTCCCTTGCAGGCACCCTCGATCGACTGCGGAGGCTCGATGTCAAGCTCCCAGTTGTCACGGACGAATCCGAGGACGCTCCAGTCTACGGCGAGACGGACTATCTGCGGGACGCGCCCTTCAGGATTGCTCTCGTGCCGAGGGGCTGGCATGCGGTTTCTGATTGCATTGGGTACTGGACCCATCCTGGGCAAGGGGGACTACCTAGTGAATCGGGAGGGCTTGTGTAGGGAGGCAAGGGGGTGCCCTGGGACCTTGGGACCTTGACCGCATCGGGAGTCATCTGGCCCATCCTATATGGATGTAGTGGAAGGGAGGCGCCCTGAGATTGTCCCGTTTGGCTCCTCGTGCCCGATCGCTAAGTGGTTTATCTGGCTCTGGGTTTGCTACCTGCGCCTCACAACTCTCTCCTGCTTTTGAGATTGATGGCTCCTGATGGCATGTGTAAGTCTCACATTTGTCCTCTACAGGTCTCAAAGCCCCTAAATCTGTCAGCGAAGAAGATACAGAAGGTGGAGGATCAGTCTAGGTGTGACCCAGCATTCGATATCAGTGCTGAGCCCAAGCTATGTAGACGTGACCAATAGAAATAAGTGCTAAGCGTCAGTGGCTGAGCCCTGTATCACAGGGGTGTGTGTGGTCTGCAGCCAATGAGTGCCCTGGTCGCAGCTGTCGGTCGGTTGACCTCATGTTTCACATCCACGTACTAATGAGCTCTCTCTTCTCATGTCCTCTTCTTTACTTAAACCCATCCACCCCTTCGATGACCACAACTTCACGGCCCGGTCCCACTGATGAGGAATACCTGGACAAAAACAGGTTCAACGGGATGAGCAGCCACAGCCAGCTACAAAACATGCGTGCCCGCTTGTGCAGGGCCTCGTGCTTTAGCGATGATGACTCCTACGCTGATGCCGAGCATCTGGATGATGGACCGCATCCTCAGCCCCAGGCGGCAGCTCCCAGCCCGGACGACCGGCCATCGTCAGGGCCGTCCGAGACCGCCAACAAGAGCGGCGAGGCGTACGGACAGCCACACTCCTCCTTCTTTACCTATCTGCCCGCTGAGGTCCGGCGCCTCATCTACACCGAGCTCTTCCGCTCGGTTAACCCGCTCATGAAGATGCACATCCACGGCTCCTGTGACGCCGCCCGGCTCACCACGACGCCGTGTCTGTACGACCCGCACGCCATGTTTTCGACCGCGGACGACGAGCTCGACCCGATCCAGACGGACCCATGGCCCGGGTGGAGGGGCCGGAACCAACCGCCTCGGTGGTTCTGGCACGCGTGGGGGCTGCGGCTCAAGTGGAGGTCCCACTGGATCTGTCAGGCTGTCGCGATGACGCAGTGGGAGGCGCGGCTCGATGGGACGTGTGTGGACCTAAGGACGAGGGATCGGGGGTGCATGGGGGCCTTCTTGTGCTGTAGGAGGATGTGCGTGTTCCCCTGCCCCCAACCACCTGACCTAACCTCCCCTAACCCCACTGAGATATCTTCTGGCGGCTCGCCCCCTCCGGAACGGATGTGGCCCAGACCGTGCTGACCGGGCGTGATTAGGTACGACGAGGCGATCGAGTCCCTGTTCGAGACGACCGAGCTCATCTTCACGGCGTCCGAGGACGCCTACCGCTTCTTCGTGCAGAACCCGCACAGCCACACGCCCAAGATCCGCCGCCTGGACTTCGCGTTCAACCACCCCAGGGACCATCTCTTCCTGCAGCGCATCGACGCCAGACACCCACAGCTGCTGGTCGGCGGCCGCGCGCCGTCGGGCCCGCCGGTGGCGTGGGAGCTCTGGGCGCCGCTGATGGCGAGCGTGCGGGAGGGGACGCCGGAGCTGCGGCGCCTCCGGGTCCACCTCTGCCCGCCGTCGGCGAGGGGCGAGGATCTGATCAGGCTGTTGGACGAGTGGGAGATGGGGGGCTACGGGTGGCTGACGGAGCAGGCGGACGGGGTGATTTATTATGAGATACGGAGGAGGGCCCTGCGGGAGTATACGAGGTTCGGAGGGATTACACCGATGGACTAACGGTCGTGATAGGAGGCATGCTCGTGTATCACCAGGCAGGGTCAGATGCAACTTCATAATGGATGCTCTCGTAAGGTTTGTCGCGGAGCGACTATGTAGGGCCCACGGCGTTGCCCGACTCCCAGCGACGGCAGGCTCCAGGCATACCGGATCAACAGTCCCGACCCGGTTGAAGAGTTCTCACATGTTGGTCAGCTGGGTGTCTTGTGTGTGTATATACCACAGTAACCGCTCGCCTCGTTCGAATGCGACTTTGGAAAACTTGTCTACCTACCACGGCTTGCTCACCTCGCCAGGTCGCAGAGGAGGCGAGTCAGTACAGCCGTCAAAACCGTGGGACCGACCAACCCTAACGCAGCGCTTTACAGACCCGGGTATGGTAGGTTGGAGCTGCCACCCCACAGGGCCATGTTTAAGCCGTACCTAGTCATGACCTGATGCGCGACCATCGATCGGGCCTGGGACACTACCGCGCGCGGAGGGGTGGTGAAAGCTTGGTTCGCTACCTCAGTCTCGACGGCGGCGGGCCGTTTGGAGGTGGGCGGAAGGGGGGGGGGGGGGTCCCCTATTTCGCGCGTATGTTCTGCTCTAGACGGGGAGCACGCGGCCATATCTGTCGAGCGGTTCATCAAGTCTAACCCGGTAACCGAAGATACGGCAGTATGTGATCATCGGATTGTTGGTTGTTTCTTCTGGGGCGGCTCTAAATATCTTATGGTGGCGCTGGCGGCGGCGACGGTCACGAGACGATGTTCCCAAGGGCAGTGGGGGCTGACCGCGTGCAGACGGATTCGTGTCTCGGCGGCCACCTCGTCAAACCCACCCTGAACGCGTCGTGCTTCTGAATCTTAACTTTCAGGAGCTTATGTATGGAAATAGGGAAGATAGCGAGTACTGTAGGAAGGGCTTCTGTCTTATTGGTTTATCCCCACGGGAGGTGCATCTGCCTTGCCCGGAATGAAATCCGTCTGTCTCGTTCCCCTGGCTTGACAACTCCACCACAATCTGTACAGCTGGGTTCCACTGCCAGAAAGTAGCCCCCTATGCGTCGAGGACTTAGCAGCTGGATCTGGGTCGATTGGTGATGGGAAAATACCACCTGAGTTGCGGCGACGTGGATGGAAAAGGGAGAGTCGGAAGCATGGTCCCGCGCGGTCCAGTTTCGGCAAGACCCGAGAGACCAACTCGAACCCTAGCTTTGCTGCTTGCCTACCTGACAGGGGGCTCAGAGTCCAACCCCACAGTGGTCCCCAGCGGTCCCCAGCGGTCCCCAGCGGTCCCCAGCGGTCCCCAGCCGCCCCCTTGTGGCTCCCACCCCCCTGATGAAGATCACCCCCTCCCCCCCCCAAAGCATTGAGAGGCCTTCCCCCACGGGAGTCTAGCACCGAATGGTGGGATTAAGGTTACCCAGTGGGTTTTTATCTGAAGCTGCAAGGAGAGATGTGAGGACCAAAAGCCCCAAGATGGCCCCGTTTCAGACATGGATGCAACCCAACCGAGGCCTACCAAAGTAGTAAGCCTACCATGGTAAATACCCTACAAAGAGCTACTATCATATATACACAGAAAGTATGCGTATTGAGGCCCGTGAGATTACCATACTCCTATAAAGTCGTCTTGGCACGAGCACACAGGGCAGAGCTGCAACAGGCCGCCACCAACACCACCACCACCCATCCACCTCCAGGGAGAAAAGAACTGGGGTGTGGAATCCTCCTCCGTGTCGACCTACACACCCGTGGAGGGACCGGCCTCTTGCTGGGTCATCCGTATTATCTAATCCCTCGGAAGGATTCCTCTGGGCTGTCTGGCCGTACCGACATCCCGGACCGGCCACGCGCATAAGGCCCTACCCTCGCCCGTCAGCCTTTCGACCACGGCACGCATGGGCAGTCGAGCCTCCACTAGGGCGCAACTAGCCTGGATGTTGGTGCATCTCCAGTCCCGGGAGCCTGGGACGTGTCATGACCTGCGCGGGAGCTAGACCGTTGCGATCCGCCGTGCTCGCGCATCCTCACCTCCAGGTGTTCCCCCGGTGCTGCAAGCCACACAGGGATGGGCAGATGGGCTAGCCCAGCTCGCATCTCGCAGGCCCGTCTCCCCGGACTAGGACTCGTCTCTCCGGAAAAACACCATCAGCAGTTTGCCATGACCGAGACGTTCAGGACCGGCCGCGATCCGTCACGTGAGCTGACGCCGTGCCCCTTCTTGACGCACCCAGGCTCGTCTGTGCAGCTTCCGGTCAGGCCCCTCGAGTGTCGCGTCCAGAAATGGCACGGGCCCGCTCAGGCCATGCCACCACTCCATGAGATGTCCCCGATCGGGGTCAGGTAGGCAGGCTCTGGGCAGTCCAGACGGGTATGCCGTGCAGGGCGGATACTATAATACGTGCCCTGCCCACAGCAGAGCAGAACTAACCGGTCTCCCATCGACAGACCAGAAGTCGCGCCGGAAACATGCGTTGGATCCACCGCGGCAGCCCCGTGAGGCCCTCAGCTTCACCCACGCTCTTGGATGCAGGCCCGACAACCCACTTGCACAGCACACTGCGCTTCCTTTACCTCTGCCATCCGCGCCCTGCGTCGCGGTCTAGCCCGGGCATCTCGGACAGCGGTGTTGGGCCCTGCTCATTCTTAGCCCCTGGCCGCCAAGCGCAGAGCTGGCGGCTCACTCGTCCATCCTCTTCCCCTGCCCTCGCTTGCCCACCTGAGCATGGGATGGGGTCTCTCCACCCGTGCCGCCTGGGACACAGGCCCGCATTCCCGACATGCGACTTCGAGCCTCGAGACCGCCAGAATCCGGGGTAAGACTCCCGGCCGATGGTCAGGTATTATCCGGGCGCCCGTTCCCCCCCCCCCCCCTCTCCACGGCTGGGGTACCACACGGAACCTTGGTACAGCTCTCATTGTCCATATAACACCCTCCTGGGCGCCCTGGTTGGTACGACGACCATGTCCGTCCCGCGTGACTCGTCCTCGATGAGCTGTCCTTGACCTCAAGTCCGCCTGCAGACTCGAGGACGTATAACCGACGGTTAAATCGACCTCATCATGTCGACCGAGAAGACGGATCCCGTCGTCGACGAGACGAACCACGGCATCTCTCCCGACGTTCAGTACCCCATCGTCGCCGAGGGTACCGGAAAGACTCTAGACGCTACTGCTGGTGCCAAGGCCAGGGAAGTCCATAATGTCAGCCCGGCCCTAGCGTCCCTCGATCTGGGTCGTGATCTGGAGACGTGACCAGGCGTCTCCTCGGGTCCAGCTCTCAAACTAATTGTCTTCTGCCTCGCAGGCCGAGCTGTTCGCCGCCGTCCAGGAGTCCAAGATCGAGCGGTGGAGCAGGAGCTCCATCAAGCTCTACTTCGCTGTCTTTATCGCATTCTGCTGCGCCTGTGCCAATGGCTACGACGGCTCCCTCATTGGGTCTATTACCGCCATGCAGTCATTCATGGACACCTTCGGCTCCGAACTGACCGGTACAAAGGTCTCTATCATCAGCTCCCTCTACTCCGTGTAAGTGTGTCCTGATGAGACTGCCTTGTCTACCACCCAGTCTCGGCCCGTGGCATCACCCACCATACTAACGTGGCCCGAAGGGGAACGATCGTCACGTCTCCTTTGGCAGCAATGCTCTCCGACAGATTCGGCCGTCGCTGGTCCATGTTCATTGGTGGTTGGGTCATCATCGTGGGCTCAGTGATCGCATGTAGCTCGAGCACTATTGCCCAGATCACTGTCGGTCGGTTCATACTGGGTGGTGGCATCTGCATCATGACGGTGGCCGCACCGGCATACTCTATCGAGATTGCCCCTGCGCACTGGAGAGGTCGATGCACCGGTAGGTTCACGAGCCAAGGCCTTGACCTGCGGGACCACTTCCTCAGAGCGCCCAACACTGACCGAACAACCTGCCTAGGCTTCTATAACTGTGGCTGGTTCGGCGGCTCGATCCCGGCCGCTTTCGTGACCTTCGGCTGCTCCTATATGACCAGCAACTGGGCTTGGAGACTTCCACTGCTCCTCCAATGCTTCGCCTGTTTCATCGTCATCGCCTCCGTCTGGTTCCTGCCTGAATCCCCCCGGTTCCTGATGGCCAACGGCAGGGACGAGGAGGCTATTGCCTTCCTGGTCAAGTACCACGGTAACGGCGACCCATCCTCGCGCCTCGTACTGCTCGAGACCGAAGAGATGAGGGAGAATATCAAGGAGGACGGTCTTGACAAGGTCTGGTGGGACTACCGCCCCATGATCTCGACCCACAATGGCCGGTGGCGATTCGGTCAGATCATCATGATCTCAGTCTTTGGACAGTTTTCCGGGAACGGTCTGGGTTACTTCAACGCTGCTATTTTCAGTCTCGTCGGTGTCAAGTCCACTGCCCAGCAGCTCGGTTTCAACGTCTTGAATAGCGTTCTGTCCGCCATCGGTGCAGGTATTGGTGTCTCCCAGAGCGACAAGATGAACCGCCGCACGGTTTTGGTATACGGGACCCTCATCTGCGCGTGCTTGCTGGCTGTCAATGGCGGCACGTCAAACGGTCTGAAAAAATACGAGACTACGGACGCCTCAGGCGGCATCAACATCAAGCCCGAGGGCAGGTCGCTGGCTCAAGCAGCGCTCGCCTTCTACTTCCTGTTCAACATCATCTACTCGTTCACCTACACCCCACTTCAGGGCATCATTCCCGCCGAGGCTCTCGACACTAATCTACGTGCCAAAGGTCTTGCCACCTCGTCCATAATTGTGGGCCTGTTCGGGTTCATCAATCAATTCGCTGGCCCTATTGCCCTCGCCAACATCAACACCAACTACGTCTGGGTCTTTGTTGCTTGGGATGTCATCGAGTCGGTGCTCTGGTGGATCTTCGGGTAAGCTCTGCCACCATACTGCGGTGTACGTCGTCAGATGCTAACGAGTTTCATACAGTGTCGAGTCCCAGGGCCGTACTCTCGAGCAGCTTGAGTGGGTTTACAACCAACCGAGGCCCGTCCAGGCCTCCATCAAGGTCGACAGGGTTGTTATACAGGCCGACGGCAAGGTGACAGAGAAGATCGTCGCCGACGCGGCCAGCTAGAGGAGCTTGGGGGTGGCATTGCGGTGTGGTCTCGGCCGTCAAAAAAGCGACCGGCCGTAGGCAAAAGACTGAGTGGATCTAGTGGTGGAACCGAGAAGGCGAGAAGCGCGCCGGCCCGCCGGGTGTCTTGGCGTCTCGTCCGCTGGCTCGATTGGTGGAGTAATTTTGAATCTGACAGGCATCATGAGCTGGGGTCCTCCGTGCCGCCTGTCTACTTACTACACGGTGAGCCTGTGAGAGGGATGTTGGGGCCCAGGATTGGACCGCCGACCTCCTCGCATGAGGAGGAATGATTTGGAGAGGCCGTGGTACTGCGCAAGCCCTTTTTGTTGATTCTGTTCTTCTTGATACCTGGGTGGATACCTTTATGCATTTTACATTTGCCATGTCCTCACTGTCGCTTACGCTCGCCGGAAACCCTATCGCAACGCCTTGCTGCCGTTCATAGGCACGACCTTAAAGCACCAGCTTCGTTGTGCGACCGCCTCGAAGCTCGGGAAGTTATGACAGAACTGCTGGACTCGTTTGCTTGCTCACTGCTATCACACTGACGAAGGAACAAGAGGCGCAGCAGGGGCGACATCAGGTGTCTCCACAAGAAGCTATCATGACCACGTGCTCAGACTGTTCTTTCTATGTTCTCCCTCCCCCCCTCCCAGGTAGAAACTCGGCGGAGGCCCGAGATAGCTTTTCTTCATACCACCCAAGTCGAGCACAATCGACTCTAGAAGCATGTTTGTATGCAGTAGGCGCAAGCGCAACACGTGTTCGCCCCTAGCAACAATATCTGAACGGACATCGTGCAACCTGCGCCAGGCGCAGTCCTGCACCGCGGTCACCCACCCTGCCGGAGACGGTAGCTCAGGGTCACCTTCCACAGCGTCGATGTCGAGCAGGCGCTCTCGGTGGGCAGGGCCGTCGTCGATCGAGAAATCGTACATCATGGGGCTGTCCGGATCGAAGTCGAGCGTCATGTTGAAGTGCAGCACGAGATCACTCTTGACCGCCGGGTCCGAGAAGACGAAGAATTTGTAGCTGAGCCAGGCCGGGGTCGAGGCCTGCGAGGCTGGATCGGGCGCAACGGAGCCCGAGGGTGATCGGCCTATGTCCGGGAGCACATGATAGAACGGGGTCAGAGCCCGGCAAGACGTGGGCGGCATTGTGACATGCCCGTCAGACTCGACGAACCCCCCCGCGAAGGTCCCTGGGACGCGACGGCCGCTGACGGGGAGGTGAACATGCTCGAGATCACCCTCTTCAGACCGGACCTCAATAATGATGGTCTCATCAAAGCCCGTCGAGACGTCACCCCACGAGATCTCCACGTCCAGTCTCTGGTCCTCCTCCCCAGGGGTCAGGGTCCCTTCCTGCTGTGACAGCCCCACCCAGCCGTGGGACGGCTTGGCCGTCCAGTGCACCACGGACGTCCCGCGCGTGAAGAGCTCGATCCACCGCCTCCCGGGCCCATACCGGGTCATCATCCCCAGCGTGACGCCCGGCACGAGGTCGCCCCTGCTCGGGTGCGTGAAGTCGCTGTTCTCGTTGGTCAGGCCGGGCCGCACGCCCCCGTGGCCCTCGACCATGACGCCCATGTGGCCCGCTATCGGGTTCGACGCCTGCCTCGCCTGGACGTAGCACAGGCCGCCGACCATGTCGCGGCTGGGCGCGTGCCAGGTGTCCCCGAAGCCCAGGTGCGGCTGGGACAGGATGTGGTTCCACTTGCCGCCCAGGAGGGCGTGGTACGCCTCCGAGAGGTCGAAGTCCGCGCCGAAGAGCTCGAGCGCCCTCGAGGCCGCCAGGTTGGCCGAGCTCCGCCGCTGGCGCGCGTGGAGCCGGTTCCTGGCCAGGGCGGCCTGCAGCGAGACGAACAGGGCGCTGGCCTTGATGGGGTGCAGGACGAGCTGGAAGGCCGCCGGCCTCTGCTCCGGCCTGCAGCGCGCGTGGATCCGTTCTGCGAGGCCCAGGAGGGACTCCCAGCGCGACGTGACGGTCCGCGCCTCGTCGTAGTCGAGTAGTGAGAACGTCGTCGGTTCGATGTGTTCATGGCGGCGCAGGGAGACGAGGCGGTCGTATCCGTACCACGCCTGGGCGATGTCTGCACTGAGCAGCGGCCCAAACTCTCGGGTCGCGAGGCCGTGCAGGAACTGGTGTAGACCGTCGGCCCTGACGGCGTCGATATCCCAGGCCAAGGCCATCCCGAACGTCAGGGGTATCTCGAGGGGCTTGATGTCGCCGACGTTGAACACCCAGACCTGCCTCGCCCCCCGCCGGTGGGCCTCCCGGAGCTGGTGCCACGCCTTGCCGAGCGAGTTGCTGTTGATCCATTTGTAGCTCCGGGGCGTCCCGACGTACTCGAAGTGGTAGTAGAGGCCGGCGCCGCCCCGCCTGTGCGCCTCCCCGCCGCGCGGGAGCCGCCGGACGGAGCCGAAGTTGTCGTCCGAGAACAGCAGCGTCACGTCGTCCGGGACCTCGAGCCGGCCGCCGTCGTACTGCGCCTGGACCTCCTTGTACAGCGCCAGCAGCTGCGGGACCGCGTCCTCGCGCCCGTGCACGTCCCGGATGAGCGAGCGCTGCGTCCGCAGCACGTCCCGCACGACGGCGGCCGGGTCGTCGGTCCGCATCCTGGTGTCGTACTCCCCGCGCATGCCCATGGTGAGGTAGGACTCGAACCCCTCCGCCCTCCGGACGCCCCCCCTGAAGAACGCCGTGATCCTCTCCCTGTTCGCCGGCCAGTCCCAGGCCCCCAGCGGGTTCTCGGCGAGCCACTCGTTGGCCAGCCGCTGCATCGGCTCGTGGTGCGACGTCGACACGACGACGCCCCACGCGTCCGCCGACCGCTGGTTCTCGGGGTCGTCGGTGAAGAAGGACGCCCCCGGGCTGGGGTAGCCGGGCCACATGGCCGGCCACAGGAAGTTAGCCCGGAGGCGGAGGAGGAGCTCGAAGACCCTCCTGTAGAACCCCGCGTTGTACCCGCCGAACTTCTCGCGGACCCAGCCCGTGAGCGCCGGGGCCTCGTCGTTGATGAAGATGCCGCGGTACCGCACGCTGGGCTCGCCGCTGGCCGTGGTGACGGGCAGGGCGTAGATCTCGGGGTGGTGCTTCGGGGGCACATCGGCCCACCAATACCACCTGAACAACAAGGAGGTCAGCAGAAGGGTCTAATGGTCCGCAGGCGGGAGAAGAACAGAGAAGAACAACAAAAACATACGGCGATACCCCGATCTGCTCTGACAGGGTATATGTGCCGTATACGGCCCCCCGCTTGTCACTCCCAGCGATCACCAAGGCTCGATCACAGCCTTGCAGCGGGCCCGCAACGATGCCGGTCTGGAATGACTCCCATTTTCCTCGAATGCAGGTAAAGTCCACCTTTCCCGCCTCTTCCAGGCCCTGGAGAAGCCTGCTGGACTCAATACAGCCAATGACGATCACGGCCGCCGCCGCCGCTGGACAGACGGGGTCGGGGCCTCCTGAGTAGTACCAAACGCTGGCGGGAGGTGTCCGCGTGACCCTCGACACATCCTCAGACAGGATTGCGGCAGCGATCTTGACTCCCTCGTGGTCTGCTTCGTCGACCAGGATTCTGGCCGCTGCCAGGTCCAGTGCTCCGGGCTCTCTAGAGAACGACACAAAATCGGTGCCCCGCATGGTCGTGCTGCCGGTGGGATTGCCGAAGACCCCCTGTCTTCATCGAGACGGTTGAGATAGTTACCGTCGGCTGCGTTCTCTCAGCGCCGATGGCTTCAAGTCGAGGGCTTCGCTGCCTCGGGGACCAGCCCTCCCCCTCCGGCCCCCCCAAGAGCCCTCGGGCGGGATTGACCCGAGCGAGCCTACGTGAGGTCCACATTCGCGAGTCGTAGGGGGAAACGGCCAATTCACGCGTGTAGCGGCGACAGCCCTCTCGATCTCACATCCCCCAGACTCTCGCTACGGGCTCCGAGCATCACTCGACACCACGCTCTTGGCTGTATTACGATCCTCACCCCGGCGACATGGCCAATCTTGACGAAGGCTCGGCCTCTGGAGTCATGTGCACGGCACGCTGATGTTCAAGGTGGTGCCTGTGGGCTTCAATGCTCATTGCGGGCTTCAATATCCAGTTGGTAGATTGCTCAGACCAGGTGTATCTTTCATCCTCAACACTGCCCATCACAATTGTCGTGACGCGGAGGCTGATTGCTCATGCCTAAGACTTAGGCATGACACCGCGGAGGTGAAGGCGGCGGTCTGACACAGGTGACGCGGGCTGCCATGGATAGCCTGATCGATACCGTGGGCCCAGATACAACTTGCTGGGTCTTTGAGCTCCAGCGGAGGGCTCTGGTGAAACTAAGCTGCGCTCGACTCCATGCCGTCCCTTGCCGTGGAAGCACACCCTACGGTGCTCGAAGGCCAGCGGTCCCTGATCCGTATCTTTGAAACGAGTGACAGCGACTCAGGCATCTAGTGCCAGAAATGCAATAACAAACGGCGCAGCACCCGCGAGTCCCCAGACCACCCCAACACTTTCTCTAAACCTAATGCCCTGGGAAAACCCCCCTGCCACGCGAAACGCCACAGAACCTCATCCCTCGTCACTTTCGTGTCATCGCTCTACCACCACCACGTCCCGCCTCGTCCCCTCACAACCCCCGGTCGCACGTACTTTCAGCCGATCCCTAAGGGAGAGGCTCGTACGAGCCGCCGCGGTTGTGCTCGGCGCGGTTTGAGAAAAGCCAGTAGACGACCATGCCGACGATCGGGAAGAGGAAGACGACCAGGCACCAGAGCAGCTTCGACGCCGGCGGGCGGTTGGACTTCAGCACCTCGACTTGTGTTTGACGGCCCGGTCAGCACAGGTGTGTCTCAGGACGGCCGGGCGGGAGGAAGCCACAACTTACTGAAGACGATGATGTCGAGGACCAGGACGATGAAGCCGAGGATGCCGCCGCCGGTGCCGTACTGCCAGCTGTTGCCCGCGGTGGAGGCAGAGACGTCCTGCGCGGTGGGGGCGGCGAGGGCGAGGGCAGCCAGGCTCAGCTGGAGCAGGAGGGCGAGGGCGCTCTGGAACATGTCTGATGGAGTTGAAAGTGTGAGCACTGAAGTCTTTGTCCTCTGAGAGATCGGACTGGGTTTGGTTTCCGTATTTCAGCCTTGACAGTCTGGGGTGCGCGCGTATCACAGGTGAGGTTGTAGAGAGGTGAGAAGTAAAGAGGAGGAGGAGAGGCTGTCAGGTTGTCAGGAAGATGTGCCTGCAAAGGCGGTGACGTCGCGCGAGACGCGGCTGAGGCGGCACACGCTACAGGGCATGATGTCACGTCGTCAGCACGGTGGTGAACAGCTCCGCCCAGCCGTCTCGGGCCGGGCTGGGTTAGCCTGGGTTGGGTTGGCCTGGCGACCAGAGATATAACAAATAATAAATATACTAGGCACTCCCAGTCGCCACAGGACAACAGACCCGGGCAGCTGGGTCCCACTGCAGATAGTCGCAGGTTCCCTGGGACCTGTGGGACGCGTTGGCCGGAGCACGACAACGAGAATGTCACCGGTCGACCGGTAGTCGAGCCTGTGGCTCCAGCGGTTTTCGTGTTGCATAGCACTCGCCTTTGCAGGGTGACAACGGCCCCGAGGCACACGTGCCCACGGAGCAATATTTCATTCTGATGAACGGGCGTTCGAATAGATTGGGCTCTAGGCCGAGGTGCCGTATAGCACCCGTCCCATGAGGTAGGAGTAGCATACATAATACATATCGCTACTCTAGGCCACCCCAGTGCGGCGCAGTCGCTCTGGTGATCTCCCAGCTGAACTCTTGATTACTCAAGTCACAAAAATCTTCACTTTGTCCCCTTCCCATTTAGATTTGCCCATCGAGAATAGCGGCTCTTCAAACTATTTTTCGCTGCGCCGTGCACCACGCCCCGTCACCATGAGTATATACTGTTACTCCTACGATTCGAGCGCATCAGTGGTCTTTCGAAGAGGAAGACAAAACAAACGATATCTGGCTCTGAAGCAAATAGTGCTGGTATAGCCGACGCTGTGCTAATGGGGCAGTCAAGCAGTACGTATGGCGATGAAGGAAGTGAAAGAGGTATGGGTATAAAGCGGAGGATGTTGCGGGAGAGACTTAGGAGATAACCGAAAGGGGGAGACGAGGGCGCCCAAGTCTAAGATAAAAGACACTTTGGGTAGAGAGGATAACAGTCGTAAATATATAGGTATTCCTGGTCTTCTACAAGATATGCATAGGATTTACTCGTCTCTTTTATGTAAATGTATTTCCTCCAAGTACTTGTTGTACATTTCAACTCTTCCTTCGTAAACACCTTCCAGGAGGTAGTTCTTGTCGGGATAACGATGGCATAGTGCCCATCGTTCATAGCTAGAAGTCCATCGTTCATAGAAAACGTGGATACGCCAAACCTTAATTTCTACGAACGATGAACTTTTAGCTATGAACGATGGGCTGGAACCCCCCAGAAAGGCCAGCATACAGAAAGCCCCTTTATATCCTTGCATCCGGCATTTTATCCGGCATTTTTTCCCACAGTTCTAACGCGAGACGCGAGGTTGACAAATCTGGTCCTGTCAGGGCAGGATAACTTCAGACACGCTTACCAAAAAGTCGACTTGATTACTCCGCTCGTGCATATTAGCGCGCTGCAGCTTATGACCTATAAGTCCTACCAGCATGACCTGAATGACAAGGTAGAATTGATCTTCAGCACTCAACACCTTTTACTGCAAGCCAGAATCTCCATTGCCAAATCAAGTGAGTTCAAGGAACTACACGAAATACCTAGGTAATCGAAGTACCACAGGGAGAAATAAATATGGCGTCAACCGATTACTCCGCATCCTTCACCCTCTACTATGCCACCTACTCTATCTGCGCGACTATGGTCCGCATGACCTTCGCGCTCCGCGGCAACCCACGCCCCGACCTCCCAGAGATGAATCTGTGCAAGAAGCTCATGTCCATCAGCCCGGACAACCCGCAGCAACTCGACGAGTCGTACCTGACCGAGGTCAACCCCAAGGGCCAAGTACCGGCCCTCACCAACGGGACGCTGTTGAAGCCGATGCTTGAGAGCACCAATATCTCGTACTACCTGTGCGAGTGGTACCCGTCCCTCCTACCAAAGGAGCAGGAGAATACGATCAAAGAGCTGATCGCGGAGCTGCATAAAATCAACTTTTCCGTGCTGACGTTCGGACCGGACAACAAGGTCATGGACAAGTTCCTGGAGAAGGTGAAGGGGCTACTCGCCAAGCCGGATACCTCGGACGCGTACAAGCAGGCGCTGGAAACAAAGGCGAGAGTGTGAGTTGACTCTATTACACTACGAGCCAGACCCGGGCCGGGCAGCTAATCAGAGCCATCTAGCCTAGAGAACTCCACGAAGGCCTTCAACCAGGCCACGCTGGAGGAGAACATCGGCCGCATGAAGGATTTTAATGCCAAGGTGCTTTCTCTGTGGGAGAGAAATGGCTCCGCCAATACAAAGGATTACATCTTCGGGGCTAATCCCACAGTCCTGGATGCCCACGTCCTCGCCTTTCTCGCGCGCATGTGTGACACCGGGAAGAGGGATCTGATCCCGACACCGTTGCTGCAGTGGGTTGAGCATTTTAGACAGGGCCCGGTGTGGAAGGAGGTCGTCCCTGGGTACACGACGATGCCTAATTATGCGTGAGAGATAGCTTTTGAGAAACGAGGAATGACCTTCAAGGACAGGTCTTTAGACAAGCCGCTATATTTACTGCTGGTCATCTTCCGGTCCGGCGTCACTCACTACGAAGACATAATGGTACATAAATGAAAACGATAGTATAGGAGTGGAGAATGATTAGTGGATTCAATAGCAGTGAAGATGCAATCCTATCTCAACCTCGACGACATCCACCACAGGCAAACTCTTGCTTCTAATACAGGCCGACATAATTCCGAATGCAGATGCAGATATACAGAGCTCCGCGCAATGCCGCAAACAACCAAAATCTAGTCCGACAGATAATCAACCTCCTGCCCATCTGCCGTCCATGCCGTGCGGATGAGACTCGTACTCGTGACGCGAATGCCCGCCGCGCCGTATGCCTCAGGGTCCGTATCTAGTACAAAGAAGGGAAAATGTTAATTCGCGTGAGGCCCTCGTAATGTTGGCGACACAAGGTACATTTCAGATACGATGTAAACAGGCGAAGAAGAGGAGAGGGGAGGAAGGGGGTGGAAGTCGTAGGAGGAGAAAGAAGGAAAGGAGGAAAGGAAAGAAACCCAGGAAAGGGAGGAAGGACAAGTGGTAAGGGGCAAAACGAAGTGAATGACGAGAACGAGAGAAAGTGTGAGAAGAATAATTACTTACAACCCTCCGGAATTAGTGTGTCCTCCTCCCCGACCCCCATCTCCTCATCATTGGTCTCGCTCCCACGGCAATCGTTAATCCACCGCCTCACCACGTGGAAGACGCCGGCGGCGAGAACGAAGGCGGACACGGCCAGGAACACGTAGATGACCACGTGCACGGCGTAGGCTGCCTCATCGGACAGGATAGGTCGGTAGTGGCGGTGGGGGCCGTGATGAAGCCCGTGGGGCTTGGAGAGCTGTGTGATCGTCGTGTGTGTGTCCATCTCGGATGTCGGCGCCTTTTGGTCAATATCTAATGGACCAGAAGGGGCGGATTGGACGTCGAGAGAATCGAGACGGAAACCGACCTGTCTCGCGAGTCTGGCTGGGGCGAGAGGACGAGAAAGCTTCGCATCGTGCTCGGCGTATATGGTTGTGGACTGTGGACGAAGTTTGTGTCTGCGTCTTTTGGGTGCTCGAAAGAGAGAGAAAATATCGAGTTCAGGAAGTTCTTGGGACACTCACTATATATTAAAACTTTCGTGACTAAATGATCATCGACCCACGTGTTACAATACCTCCTCACACTTAACCAGATATCTGAAGTCATCAGTTCGATAGTTTGGGCACATATTCCACTATAGCTCCTAGCATCATCATCGTCGCGACGGGTACGGGCGGTCTTCGATGTAGTTCCTGAGTCAAAGCAGATCGACATCGGAGAGTGGCGAGGGCCCTACTAGATTAGGCATCTATCAGAGGGGATGGCCTTGACTGTCAATGAGCTAGTCGCTCCTAGCACGATCCCTATAGACTACGAAGGATATCTGCGCACTGGGTAATACTTGAAGCAATCCAATACACGGCTGTGCTAGTAGACCACCAAGTTGACTAAACCACCTTGCTAGTAGTATTAGCCTGGTAGGTGGGCATTGACCTAAACGAATAGCATCTCTAAGAAGTGCACGTTGGGGTCGTAATATTCAGTAATATACTACCGATGCATCAAACCCGGTGAAAGACCTACGAGATCTTTCACAAATTTGTCCGATTATCTATTAGGCGCATGGGTCTAGCCTTCTGTGGGGCATACCCCTACGCGGAGAGGTCCCAAAAGCTGTCTAGAGCGAAACAGAGTTGTCAAAACGTTTTAATCAGGCGAGTCTCTCGTAGTGAAGAGATGAGTATAGAGGCAGAATGCCAGCAGTCTAGACCCGGCAAGGTCAGATGTAAAAATCTCCAGGCGAGCAAGGGCATGTACATTCCGGGGGGGGGGGGTACTCTATGATGGTGATATCGCATGGGGGCATTACGGCGTCAGCTCCAGCCGCGTTCACGAAGGTGCAAATAGGGCAGAGATCCTGAGAAGTCCCACTCCACGGCAAAGTATGTCAACCAATGTCTCACAAGCGGGTATCTTTATTATCATTATCATCTATTCAGCCCATGTATTTCCGTCCACCGCCTCATTGCGTCCCTCGCCTTCCACTTCCCATGAGCCCAAGGGGCTACTCTCTCATCGCAGGGATCAAGCACGCGCTAAGACGAAGCCTCAGGCTCGTAGTCATGGTGTTTCACATCGACACCAATAGGATTCTTCTCGTCCAAATCCTCAGGCCTCTCCACGCCGGTCAGACCAAGGCTGGCATAGATGCGATCCATGCGCGCCTTATCCTCGGCAGCGATGGTAGTGTTGTCCCCGCCAAAGTAGACATCCAGCTCCTCGAGCGTCTTGTCCTTGGTCTCGGGGATGCACTTCCAGACGAACACAGCGCCCATGCCACAGAAGCATGCGAAGAAGATGTAGGTGCCGTACGACATACCACTAGTGGAGAGCATGTCCTTGGTCGTCAGGCCGATGACGAAGTTGAACATCCAGTTCGTCGACGCCGTTATGGCCACACCCTTAGACCGCAGCGAATTAGGGAAGATCTCCTGCGCGACGACCCAGGTGACCGGACCCCACGAGTAAGCAAAGTTGACCGCAAAGAGCCAGACGAACGCGACAGCAGCCCACCCTGCGTTGCCGTGCGCTTTCCAGTCGGACATGAAGCTGCCCTCCACGCCGGCCACGATGGCATGGCACACCATCATGCCGATGGCACCGCAGATCAGGAAGCTCTTGCGGCCGAACTTGTCGAGGAAGAGCACGGCGGGGATGGTGAAGATTATCTGGAAGATGCCTGTCACGCCAGTCGCGAGCAGGCTGACGGTCGTGGAGGTCAGGCCGAAGCTGTCGAAGATCTGGGGCGCGTAGTACAGCACCGAGTTGATGCCAGTCTGGGAGAAGAGGTCAGTACTGTATCCATGGTGAGTGCTAACTGGTCTGTGGTGGCAGGAGACTCACGAATTGCTGGAAGATCATGAGCCAGATTCCGATCCAGACACGCTTCTGCATATTCTTGGCGAAGAGTGGTCTCCAGGCGCCGAACTTGCCGGTAGCATTAAGCTCCGCCCCGACCTCCTCGTCGAACATGACGGCGGCCTTGATCTCGAGGAACTCGGCACGCAGGACGGGGTCGTCGGCCGGAAGCCGTCGGAGCTTGCAGAGCGAGGCGACGCACTCCTCGTCGCGGTGCTTCATGGCGAGCCATCGGGGGGAGAAGGGCAGGAAGAACATGCCGACGAACAGAATCCAGGCAAACACCATCTGGAATGCGATGGGGAACCGCCAGGCGATGTCCTTCTGGCCAGAGCACAGATGGCCGTGCGCGGCTTCGTAGTTGAACGAGCTGTCGATGTACCACTGGTCCTCGGGGACGTTGTAAGGCTTGCACTCGCTGCCGCCGATGAATTGGAAACCGTAGTCCAGCCAGAACGCGATGCACGTTCCGATGGTGATCGACAGCTGCTGGAGCGACACGAGAGAGCCACGGAGCTCTGGCGGTGCGATCTCGGCCTGGTATAGGGGGATGACCATGGAGAACATGCCAATGCCGATACCACCGATGATACGACCGGCGAAGAGCATGCCTGGGTTCTTGGCGGCGCACTGGAGGCAGGTCCCGAGGGTGAAGATGATGACAGCCATGTTCATGGAGTACTTCCGGGAGATCTTGTCGGCGGTGTAGCCACAGAGAAGGGCACCAAACCAGGCACCAAGCTCAAGGGCGGCGACGAGCCAGCCCTGGATGGTGTCGCCCATCAGACTGGGGAACTGTGACTGAAAGTTCTCTGCCTCTTGTTAGCAACCTATTGGGGAGTCCAAATCGTTTGGTACTAGAAATTTGTAAAAGGAGGGCGAGGCAGGGCACAGCCATAAGAGAGAGAGGACTACCTACCCATCACGAGGACAGGAGCCATGACACCCTGATCGTAGCCGTACATGATACAACCCAGGGCCGCGAACGAGCACGTCATGGAGACGTACGGGTTCTTGAGCATGCCCACGATACCATGCTGTCTCTCGGCCGCCAGGCGGCCAACGGCCGACTGACTCTGGACTCCTGCTGCAACCATTGTCGCCTGTTGGTGTCGATCAAGCGGAAAATGTTGAGACTGCAACGAGGTGAAGGGATGGGAGCGAGTGAGAGGAAGGCAAGGATCGACAAGAGGGCAGTGAGCCAGCTTTATATCTGCAACTGTCTCGTCCCTCCCTCCGCGTTCCCCAACATCTACGCCAGCTCCGCCCGGCTCCCCATCCACCTCATGCCCATACCACATCCGAGCCCACTGGTTTGCAAATCCGAGGCAGGTAGAAGGATCAGTCCCAGCAGTCTGGATCGGTGACCTGAATCCTGGCAGCGAGATCCGTATTGCATCGTACGCACCAGGTGGTCTAGCCGTACCTTAGGCCCGCCGAGATGTAACCGACCGGCGTTTGACCGTCTCCTGCTGGATCCGGTGAGGAAGGTCTCCAGCAAGGCTAACGTCTGCTGTGGGGATAATGGCCTCGAGGTCGATCCTCGCCCTCGCGCCCGCCCCCCCCCCCCCCCTCCCGGGGGCCGGGGAGTATGGGCTACGAAACTAGCCTGCGCGCTGATCTGCCTCTTGCTCTGTTATCGAGCCGCAGGAGCCTGCCGCCTGGATATGATGCAAGAGGTGATGCTCCACGGGCACACCCCGGGTCATGGCCTAACCCCCAGGCCTGGTGGGCTCCCCTGGGGTGTGAAGCTCAGACTCGGCCGCTCTCGCGGCGATATTCTGGATCTATAGCAGGACGTGTGCCCCCATCGACGGGTCAATGTGCGTGGCAGAGCCGCAGACAGATCCGGGAGGGAGCAGGTTGGCCAGGTGGGAAGAACCCTGGCCGGAGCTGCCCAGCGAACGGGGGGCTCTCGTTGGTTAGAGCCGGGGCATTGGGCTGGTTTCCGATCGAGTGTCCCAGAATGTTCTTCCGGGAGGGTGGGTGTATACGCATCTGTCCGACCCATTCAGCAGTACAATGGAGCTGCGGATGGAAGTAGACAAGGCTGAGCTTCCGGGATTCGACAAACCCTAGATGTGGAAGCGATATGATTGATTTTATCCCATCTTTTTGTAGCATATCACCTACCATGGTACACTTACACTTCCCCATGGGCCATAACCCCAAGATCTCCTGCCACGCGATGGCCCAGCGACTCCTCCCCCAGATTTCGGCGACAGTCCGAACTCGACCTCTGAAGGTTAATCCCGAGGCTCTGGGAGAGAGGGACACACGCACGACAGGTCTGAGTAGTTCCACTGTCCGCGTGGACCTCTGAGCCTAATCTTCAAGATTGGCAAGAAACTGGGGCGTCATCGGCAAAGGCGGCAGCACTCGGCGCAATTGTGGAGGTGAGGCCGAGGAAGCCCCAGATAAGACGGGGACCTCGCATCCATCTGGCAATCAGCGAGCAGTACGGTTGGGGGACGGCGGGGACAGAGGTTCTGTTACTGATCGTGCCCACTGCTGCCCACGGGGTTGGGGGGTCTGGGGAATGCTCAGGTCCTATTTTCAAAGCCCTTGGAAAGCCCGTTAGAAAAAAAAACTGGGAGACGTATGAACGTTGGGGATAATTCCGTGAGCCAAATTTCCTCCCCGCCAAGCCCGCGTCCCCTTCCTCCAGACGCTCCGGGCATGACCGGAAGTTGCCCGAGAACCAGACCCCCCCCCCCCGGCCTTGGCAGACGGGGGCGAACGCCGGGGAGGGACGACACTCCAGATTGTTAATCCGGCTTCCCCAGACCGTCCCTAAGGAAATGAGCGAGTGGGGCACGCGGGGATTGGACGGGGAAACACGGGGTGAATCCCCCACGGGTGAGTTGAGCGGCTCAACGCCGGATGCGCAAGCGGAAGCAAACTTCAAGCATGGCCGCTCTGATGGCATCGCCGGTTTCTAGTGAGCACTTGCGTTCCTGACGTGCATATGCTCGCGATGTCAGACGGCAGGATTGTTCTAGGGGGGTCGGGCCGACGACGTGCTCAGACCCCCCCGAAGTCTTACCGCGGCAGACGTAGTGTCTACTACGTGTCTGCCTGCTGTAATCTCCGATAGCACTTGTCAGGGAACATTCAGAGGTCAGCATGGGGAAATGTATGTGTGTGTGCACTGGCACGGAAAAGGAGGCGGTGACCTTTACGAGATCTCTCTCAGCCTTGAAGGAGGACATAACCACCCACTGTTCTCACCCGTCTCGATACGAGCTGCACAGGGAAGCCCGGACTAAAACCTAACAAACTCTCGAGCCTGTCAGACTTGGAAGCATGGCGGGCGCTCCCTGCCCCAAGAGAGGGAGACCCCAGAAGGCGACGGAGCCGAGCGAGCGAGCGGAGCCCAACTGCCATGCCCGACGAAAGCGTTCGATGATCCCCATCATGCCTGTCACGGGTCCCCATCACGTTCTCCAGAATTGGGCCGAGAGCTTTGGCCTAGAGACAAGTAAGCAGCGGGCGACGGGCCACTGCTACCCATAGCAGAGAAGTGACCAGGACCGGTCCGGGCCAGGCAGCGCGGAGGAAAAAGTTGACACCGGAAATACAGACACAGGCGCAGACGCAGACGCAGCCGCAGACGCGTGGCGGGCAACAGGGATCCTGATTCAGGGAGGGCCGGATCAACTCTGTATCAGCCCCCAATGTGAACCCCTTCACCCCCATCTTTTTTTTCCTCTTGCTCTCACCGCGGCGACCGCCTTCTCGCGCGCGCCAAGTGAAGCATGCCATGCTTTGCACACCTTCACAACCCGATGCGACTGGCTTCCGAACCTGACGTGTGCCTACGCGGCAGCCGGTGCTGGTTCTGGAAGGACCCCGGGGGAGAAAGCTGGGACAAGTCCCAGACACCTTTGGCGTTTCAGCCGATCTCCCGTCCCTAGGCGCGGCGGGTACCGGGAACCAGTGTCGTGATCAGCAACCCAAGCCTCCCGAAACCCTGTGTTGGTTTAGCCTTGGCCTAACCAGTGTGCGAGGCGTTGCCTGGTGTGGGATGGCTCGCGTGGCTTCTTGTTCCCTTCGCGCTGACCGTATTTGCCTTGGAATTTATAGGCACAATCGCAGCGCCTGAAAGTATGAGACTAGAATGTCACGTTTGGTCAGTCACCAGGAGCAAAAGAGACATCCGTAGTAGTGATACGATACTGGCTTTATTCACGGGTACAGCACCGGCTATGCTCAGATATCCATCCCTAATGAGAAAAAGTGTCCCTTCTGCTGCATCTGGATATGTACAAGATAACAGAATATTTGATGATAAGAGACACACATGACTATGGGACCAGATCGAAGTTCTCGAGCGCACTTGGCGGTACATAGAGGAGTCCTTTGATTTGTTCATGCCTCGTCAACATTTTTAAAGTCGCCGCGCCTACATAAGGTTGAGCCAGAGCACAGTTCGCTTATTGGTGCTCAGCCAGGCCAAGCGAGTTGTTGCCGCCGTTGAACGCGACGAACTGCGACTTGAAGAAGATGTCGCCATAGATGGCCATTTGGCCGGAGCCACCAGACTGGACACCGCCGAAGCAAGCTGTTGATGATTTCATGTTAGCACAATATCACCAACTTTCTATCGCTGCGAGTGGGGACTTACTGTTGCCCTCTACCTGCGCAAAGTTGATATCCTCTCCCCTCACGCGAGCCATGTAGTTACCGCCAACATCAAGCATCAGGTCCGGCAGCGTAGCGTTGCAGTCCACGGTAACACCGCCAGCCTGAGCATTGTTCTGCGCAGACGGCACCTGGGAATAGTAACCATTGACGACAGTGGGGTCGGCAATAATGAGGGTAGTACCAGTGTCAGCAATGGCCTGGCCGGTAGGGTTACCTGCCTGCGTCGCCCCGGTGCCGACCGCGAACTTGGTGCTGCTGAACTGCCAGAAGCCCTGAGTCGTGTTGACGGCGGCCCACGCCATGGTACCATTGAACTTGGTGGAGTCGATGGCCCCGAAAGTGTACGCTCCCACAGCGGCCTTGCGCAGGTCGGCGGTGAAGACCGGCATGGCAAGCGAAGACATCGCATTATCGAAGAAAGTCTTCTGCTGCTGGGGCTGGACGGTGTTGAGCTTGCTATAGGCGAGGCCAACAAGACCATTGCTGTTGGTGTCCTGAATGAAGGACGTAGACACGGCGGTGGCCATCTCGATAGCCTGGCTTGTCACGGTCGCGCCGCCAATGTTGACCGTGTCAGTGCCGACGTTACCGGCAGCACCAGAGCCGTCACCGTAGCTGATAGAGAAGGTGGAGCCTGTCAGCATCTTCAAGCTGGTGGACTTCGTCGGGTCGTAGAGAGTGTGACCAGTGGTGTCGGCGCTGGGGAGCTGGGTGTTGAAAACCCACAGGTCGGAGGATCCGGAGTCGAAGTCGAGGTTGATGGTCTGCCCGCCGATGTCCACTGGAGCCAGATACTCAACGTCACCCGTCTCAGGTGTGGCAGCAACGAGACCAGTGCCGACAGCAAGGGTAGTGTTCGTAGCAGCAGCAGTGGCGTTGGTAGCAGCAGCGACCTTGGCGCCCTTGGTGAGCCTGTCCTCGACGGAGGTTGTCGTGCTTGACTGGTTCCTGATGGCATCCATCAATGCAGGTGGGATGTTCATGCGGTATTTCCTCAACGACTTCAAGTACTGCCTAGGACCATTGTGTCCCTTGAAGTTGACATTTCGTACCCGCTCCACGTGGAATACGCCCCGCTTCTGGATGTTCGGTGACGGCGCTGCGGCCACCATGGCGGCTAAAAAGCCCAGGAAAAGAACGGCTCTGAAGAATGACTGCATTATGCCGGCTGGTCGTATAGAGGGGCGAAGAGAATGATATATAAGAGGACCACACCAGGTGGATGGGGGGAGAAGGGAATGCAGAGTAGGAAGGGAGACAATAATCGATCCCAAATGATTCCTACCTGCTCGCTACCGGAGCAAGAATGTATGTACTGGATGGGGAAAGAGGCAA
This sequence comes from Endothia cerciana, assembly GCA_026119935.1. NCBI lineage: Eukaryota > Fungi > Ascomycota > Sordariomycetes > Diaporthales > Cryphonectriaceae > Endothia > Endothia cerciana. The sequence goes on along the minus strand of JALRMH010000007.1, from coordinate 770,128 downwards.
CGGGTGAAGAGAGGAAGATGAAAAAAGAGCGAGAGTAAATGGCGGGATGTACAGAGTAAATAAACCACAAGCGCTGCTTGGGAGTGGGTGACGAGAGAACTGACTAGCACCAGGCCAGGGGACGGTCGAGCACCTGTTAAAGTTGGAACTCAAACATTAAGCTTCGGTCCGTAACGAGGTCCAGGTGTTGGGACGAAAGGCGCAAACACGGAGACATGGCACTTGCATGTGCCAGGGAGGTCCCATCCTGAATAACAACAGGTTACGTGCGCCTGGCAGGACGGGTCTGCCGCTTGGCGCAACTTGGCCCTCCGACCGCAGCGTGGTGCGTGCCAGACATGCTCAGTTGCACCTGGACATCGATCCAAGACGGCGCCTGTGGCATCGCGGTGGAGCAGAGGTAAGGTTAAACAACTTAAGGTCTGGGGACCCATGAACACCCATGTCGACGGAGGCGGAGGTGATGGAGCCGCCCAGGAGCCGCATGCTTGAGCAGGGATGGTGAGGGGGCTTGTCCAGGGACTTGAAGAGCCTCACGCAAGGGTCTGGAACCTGGAACTGACTGCAATACGAGAACCTGCTGCGACCTTTCCCGATTTGTAGTTGTGATGCCTCAGGTGGCTTGTTTGAGAAAGCCGACCGCCACAGCATTCGCACGAATCAGTTGATCCTTGACAGGCGGGTCAACCGGTAGAGCCGGCCTTCCGCTACTTGACGATCACCATGCAACGTCAAGAAATGGCGTGGCTCTGAAAATGGGCAGCCGTGTGAAGTTGGCCGATAGCGTATTCCCGCCATGATCACATAGGCCTGTATGGTGGGCTATTATGGTCTTTCTGGTGACCTCCCGGGTCCTCGGCCACCGTGAGCTGATCTTCAATTCAAGAAGACATGGCATCGGTGATGCCGACCCAACGACAGCCAGTAAACAGGAACAGCAGGTGATCACAAGAACGCCAGATCGGGACCACGGCATGAAAGTTGGCTGTGTAGTTGTGGGGGATCAGCCCAAACATTGACATCCCTGGAACATTCTACAAAATGAGAGGATGTTCGGTTGACAGCACTGCGCAGTTAACATAAATTGGAATCTGGACGCGCAAAGCGGAGACCGGTGCAGATGACGAGTAAAAGGAAGGGCTTTCGGAAGGTCGGTGTCCGGCCTCAAGATATGTTTGCGTGAGGTGGGGTGCAACCAGCGCGGATGCGCTCGAGTTCTCAGGCGCTTCCGAGGAGAGACTGGGCGGAGGTGAGGCGCGATGAGATCCTGTGGTCCATATTTGGATCACGAGAAACGAAAACAGATTTTCCTTGGCAGACATTAGGCAAGCTGGCTGGGGATGGATGTATTGACCCAAAGGCCGGCTAGCCGAGGAATCGTTCGCCCACCGTTTCAGGCTTTGGTCTTGCGAGATGTGCTGATCTGCCGCAGCCGAGGGTTTGTCTATACCAGGTATGGTACATAGATCGGCTGGGGGAGATCACTGATGATTGACAGCGTTGTACAGTGGACAAGCCCAGAGTCCCCAACAGCCAGTCGCGGTGCTTCATTGGAGATTGAGATGAAGCAGAAACGACGAAATGTCCCGCCAAGGACTTGGCTTCTCTTAGTGTCGCTCGCCTAGGTTGCGACTTGGGAGCGGCCGATGTAATCAAGTGCTCCCTCCTGTTGCCTCTGGGTCGAATGGAGACGCAGTCGGCCATCGATACAGGTAATAGCATAGGTAGAGGCAGAGGGTGTGAGTCTTCTGCCTGGATGCCGAGGACGCGTAACAGCGCCTCTGTCCTGGACGAGGTTGCGATGTTGCCGTACTGCTATACTGTCTTGACAGGTCATCCAGACTGTGATGTGATTGATGCTCTCCTCTCACAGCCACAGCCACAGCCAGGGCCAAGGTTGTGGAACACCATGTAGCTGTGGTCCTTAAGAGGATCTTGGTGATCGTGGTGATCATGGCAGATGCTGCAAAGTCGATCACAAGGCTGCAACAAGGAATTTGCAGGCGTTCTCGACGGTTGAATGGTGTGCAGCACTGGTTGGTTGGCAAGTCGTGCATCTGTGCAGTAGTTGTGGTGGTAGTTGTTTCAGGATCTTCAGACGCAAAAGGTGCCGGTTTCAACCCTCATCCAGCGGAACTGTCGGTCTGGGAGGGTGCAGCAGGCATATCAAAAGGATGCCCCCAACGTGGCGCAGCTTTCTACTATGATGCGATTGGTGCTGGCTTGTTTTCATCACAGCGGGCGCGCATTCTTTGACTGCTCTGGTGAGGTCGGATTGGCTAAATGGTCCTCACGATACAGCGTACTGAAGAAGAGACACCGGCCGGGGGAGAATCATGACCATAGCCTGCGCGTAATGCCGGTGATGAGCATTTTGGGGTCTGGAAGATCCATCCTGAGACAACTTCTTCTGTTCGGTTCTCGAAGCTCCAGTGTTGTATGCAAACCTGATGAAAGACCGCAGAGGTTGGCGACGCTGGAAGAGAAGGCAAAAAAAATCAACAGCTGTTGATGGAGCGTACTCTTGCAGGTGGGGGGGTCACTACCCCAGGCCAGCTGAGCGGACCGGTTCTTCCACTACAACAGAGTAACCAACCCAACCCCACCAAACAAGGGGGCGCCTGTGACGTCCAGTTTAACCTTATACTTATGTAGCAGGGCATTCAAGGTTAACTGGAGTATCCTCCCTACTATGTGCTTTTGTCTTTTTTTCTCCCTTGTCGTTCCACCAGTGTTGCCGCTAAAGGGTTGTCAAATTGCAATCCTGGAGCAGTTCATGGAACCGTCCATGTTTTCTCCGCCATTCTGGAGTCAATCTGAATCCTAGATCTGGCTTGCCAGAGGATATTCCACCCACCTCCTCAGATCATTAGCGCGCGCACACACCCCCACAAGTCCAAAACCGGGCTTGCTGCAGCTGCACGGGAGTGGGGTCTCTGGGGTCAATACCGAGTTTGACACCAGATGACCCACAGCCTCAGACATCAGGTTCAGACCCCAGCAAAAGGAGCATGTTTTACACACGCTGCCAGGACATCTGGGGAAGAGTTAGGGAGAGCTGATGTGAAAAGATACCCGCAGCCCATTGAGTACCGTCATCCTCTCGGTCTGGGGTTTGACGAGGGAGACTTGCTATCTGTCTGGGGCGCCTCGTATGCTCCTCTGGACATGTAGCCGTATCTTCCGGGGACTGCAGTGCCAGCTGCCTCCTGAAGGCACGCCGGGTCAGACGTCGCTCTCGTGCCCATGAGCGAAGGCTGTGATGGGGAACGAGGAGCGCACATAAAGGACGCATGGAATTGCGAAAGGCCAGAGCCGTGACCATTGAGGCTTATAAAGCCAATGTTCCTGGGGTGTCGTCTAGTCTGTTCCATTACCCACCCAGTGTTTGCCGGTCTCTTTCTCCCGTGCTTCCCAAAGAATCTCTGTCGAAAGGCACCGCTTTCTTGGCATCCCAAAGGGCGCTTGACGTCAAAGCGGCTGCTTGACAAGTGACAACGCGGGATTAATGGTGGCAGCAAACTCGAGATGAACGCTGCCAGAGCTGTCCAGACTGAAATGAATGACCGCCTTTGTGATTCCCTGAGAGAAAGGGTCAACTGAGCTGTACGATGTGGCAGTCAGTCAGTCAGTCAGTCAGCCAGCCAGCCAGTCAGCCAGTCAGTCAGTGTCTTGTTCGAGTTTATTATGCTCGTAATCGCTCGCTCCTCCACCTCCTTCCACCTCCTCCTCCTCCTCCTCCTCATCATCATCATCATCTCAGGTTCGCATGGAAGTTGTGGCATTTGCATATTGTTTGATTCGAGTTGTCGTTCATTCTCAATGCGTGAGACGCAAGCACACACGCGCCTAGTCAGTTCCGTTTTCCAACGAGGCCACGGGTACGGTCGGGTAGTGTATCCCTTTGGGGCCCCACTCTACCGTCCCGTCTGCCCTATCTCGAGCCCACAATTTTGCCGGCCTTCGGCTCAACCCACCCCCTGCCGGTGGCAGTGGCACGGCCAGTGTCGACCCCCTAATACCCCCAAGCTCTACGCCGTCTGGCCGTTCGGCACCTTGCGACTCCGCTTCCACCGGTATCACGAAACGGGTCGTTACGGTGTGCACTCCGTCCATCCTGGGTTGGCTCCATCGCCCAGTACCTAGTGAGTTCCGACCTCCGACGTCGTCCCCTCGATAAGGGTGTACGGACGAACAACCAGGCCAGGGACTCTTCGAGGTTCCAGTCGAGAAGCCCTCGCTTCCTGCCCAAGGGGTGTCGTGGTTGACGGTGGCCTGGCCGCCCGCCCTCGTGGCCGATCTGATTGGCCTGCCTTTAGGATAGAGTCCAATTGGCAGTCCGAACAGGCCGAGCCCAGCTCCTGGGTCGCCATCAACTCGGGTCCTCCCTCGTCTTCCTCCTCGGCCACAACCGCCGCTGCACGTGGACTTGACCCCGTCTACGACGGTCAAGGGGATCACCAGCAACGCCGGTCTGTCGCCAGCGACCTCCACGCCGACCTACCCAGAGTCCCCAATAGCGACTGCGCTTCTACCGACGCTCCCTCCGGTCCGCGGTCCGCTCCCTCCCTTCGACCCCGTTCCCGCCTTGAGTCTCATCCCTCGACTGTGGACATCATGTCTGAAGAGGAGTACGACTCCTCCGAGGCTATCCAGCCCATCGCCAATGCCGGCTCCGTTGCTGATCGTCATCATACCCCCTCCCACCGCAAGGGTCCTCGCTTCAGCTGGAACCCACAGTTTGAGGACACCTTTTTCCGGTCCCTCTGCGAGAGCGTCAAGATGGGCCTCAAGGACAACCACAGCTTCAAGTCCGAGGCCTGGGACCGTGCATGCGCTGCCCTTGCCGAACGCCACGGTGCATACCCCAATAAGGGCCACCTGATCAACAAGAGTGACAACGCGCGCAAGAAGTTCCGCCTCTGGAGGGGCCTGCGCGAGGATCCAGAGTTTCTGTACAATCCCAGGACAAGGATCGTGACGGCTAGTGAGGCCGCTTGGAGGGCGCATATCGAGGTGAGTAGATCTACCCCTTGCCTAAGTCTCACAGAGCACGGCGGTGTTCCCTTTTGATATTGCAAGATGGGAGGTGGTCCTCAAAGGATCTGAGACCTGCAGGCATCAGCCTCATCACGGCGACTGGGATTGAACTCAGGCTAGCTTGGTGCTGCTGATGGGACGAGGCAACGCTTCTTAGCCGATTGCGAGACGGGCGCTGACGGTCTGTGACCAACTGCAGAGAGAACCCCTTTCTAAGTCCCTCCGCAACCGCGCCTTCGAGCACGAGGACTACATGGAGATCCTCTTCCCCGACGTCATCGGTTCTGGAGGCGCCCCGAAGCGCATCACCAAGTCGAGGCGCAAGGGTCTTGATGCTCTGCCCGATGCCGACGACCTCGACACCCCCGGGACCAACGTCATGAACCTTCTCTCTCCGAGTCAGACCATGTTCCCTCTCACCCAAACTCCCGTTCTTCCACCCACCGTGCCTTCCAACGGCACCGTTCGTCCTGCCTCAACCACGGTAACAAACCGCACCTCTATCGCATCGAGCAGCGCCCTGACCCCTCCCGACGATGAGACGTCCCAAAACAATCACCCGCGCAAGCGGTTCCTCCCGTCCAGCAATCCCTCCGGCCAGGGTGAGAAGCGTCGACGGACTGCCAACAACAACACCAACAATAACAACAACAATTACATCGATCTGACGCACTCGGCTCAGCTGATGAACATGGACAACCATAACCACCACGACAGCAGTAATACCGTCTTGAACAGCGCCAACAGTCACGCCAGCCAACAGCCCGCCAATAATGGCAACTCCACATCTGGTGGCTTCGCCTCGGTTCCTCGCCAGCAGCTCCAAGAGGCCATGTTCGCCCTCAACGAATACGTGCGCAACTTCCGCAACGCGCCATCCGGCCAACCCCAGCCACCGCCCACGCCCCGGTGGCAGGAGCAGGCGATGGAGACCTTCTTCCGCGACTTTGCGGACGAGGACCCGGACCTGCAGATTCGGATTGGTGAGAAGGTCCTCTGTGATTCCAACAAGGCCATGATGTTCTGTATGATGTCTGAGCAGATGCGCAAGCACTGGGTCAAGCGGCTCAGGGAGCTGTACAACCGACATGAGGTCTCGGCTCTGGGTATGAACGCCAACGGCCAAACAAACAACATGAACCCCACCAGCATGGGCAACGCCGTCGCTGCTGGCTTAAGCAACGGTGGCATGAACGGAAACAACGGCTTGATGAACGGTGGTGGCATGGGTACTGGCATGATGCAGATGGGTCCTGTCACTGGCGGTGGCGGTATGGGGCGGAACGGTAGCCAGGTTGGCTAAGGGGGAATAGGCGCCTTCACACCCGCCTTCTTCCCACCACTGCTCCTGCTGATGATGTTTCGACTTGGCTGAGTATGGGTGGCATGTATGACGATGATGTTATGGGGTTGTGCCATGGCGGCGACACGAACCAAAACAACACGGACAGCAGCCGGGCCCGGTCAAGGCCTCCAGAAGATAGCCTCATCGCGGTATTGCGGGGGGCCCAGGACGGTCGGTCTCATGGTCTCACACAGGATTTGAAGGTCTGTATGCAACGGCGTTGGTATGGCTATTTCATTGTCTTCAAAAGGAAATTTTTATTTTTTTTTGCATCACGATCGGGTTGAAGGGATATCGATCGGCGTACTTTGGTCGGTCTGGTCGGCGTTTCAGCACAGTACTCTTCGGGGCTCTCTCGGAACTGGAAATCCGTGAGGCAAGAGGCTGGGTGGGTGTGTCTTTTTTTTTTTTTTTTTTTTTTTTTCCGGGTCAACAAGCCAGGTACGCCTTGTGAGGCGTTTGGGAGGGCTATATGAATAATGAGGAATATACGCGCGTACTCTTGACCGAGTCCCACCGGTAAAATACCAGACTTGTACATGTTCAATCAAGTCACCTTTGTCCATACATATACCACGTGTTTATCTGCACTTGAGAACGTGCTCCCCAGACTCACACGAACCTCGGGTTGAATCATCACCTAATCTTTCTCGCTCCGAGACGCCTGATCTCATGGAATACAAACCCGCTGTCGCCTATCGCCACCACCCGTCACGAACTCGACCCCATAGCCGAGATTGCTCAATGGGATTGAAAGAAGTTGTGATTTCATCTCTGCATGACTGCCTAGTATCTCATCAAACCGAAAGGGCGTATTCCACCCTTGCCAACCCTTAATTTCCGCAAGAACCAACCAATGCATTCCATAGAACGAAAAGGAATTAACCGACTCCTCATCAATCAAAAAAGCATCATGGTGAGTTTCCACGGGGGGCCGGGCCGAGGAGCTCACGGAACGAGTGAGCTCTCTCTCCATCTTCTTCCTGCCAATGTACGAAACGGGGCGACCACAATCGTCACACAGCCCGTGTTGTCAGGCTCTCGGGCTGCCATTCTCGCCATCTCGTGCGTTGCTATGTAGAAGTCGACCAGATCCTGGTATGCTTCGACAAGTTCCGTCATATGACATGGTTCGGCCTAAGCCCCGTTGTCGCGTACAGGCGGGCGAGAGTCATCTAAGACTGCTTACTGGTGCCGCGGGCCTTGGTGAAGTAGCTACCCCCAATTTTAGTTAGCAACCGTATTTTTCCCATAGTCAAGTCTGAGCGTGTGGGAATGACCGGGATAAGGGGCGGCGTTACGTACCGAGAAAAGACGCCCTCGACAACACCAGCAGCGCCCAGGACAGCAGCGCCAATACCCGCCGTCTTCCAGCTGAACGCACCACGCTCGTGGAGGTGCCAGCCCTTGAGGCCGACGGCAGCACTGATGCCGACCACAGCAGCGAGGTTGATGTACACGAGCGCGCTGGCCTCGTTGTCGGACAGAGAAGCGATCTTGCTGGTGAGCCAGTTGTCGGCCTTGCGCGCCTTACCCTTGGCCTTCTCCTTCTTGATGGCGGCCTTCTCACGGAGCTCGGCGGCCTCGGCCTCGCGCTCGATGCGCTCCTGCTGGGTGGTGGTCTGGACGTCCTGCTCCATGAAGTCGGAGGGGACGGTGCGGACGCTCTGGGAGTCGACGTCGATCAGGCTGCCGGTAGACATGGTGGCGGACTCGTTGGGGATGATCTGCGGCGGCTGAGGGGCCGCGGCCTGGTTGTGGGACTGGTCAATATGACTGAACGGGGCGCGGGAGACGGTGTGGACGATTACACGGCGGGGGCGGTGGGAGCGAGGGGGCATGGGGAAGAATTCCTCGACCAAGCTCCACTCCCCATCCACCAGCTCCTCGATGTGGCCGAGATGCATGAAGCCGGAAGGTGTAGCCATGATCGCGGCCGTGAGAAGCGATTGCGATCTTGGGTGGAGGGGTTTGTGGGAGGTTGGTTATGGTGGCTTCGTAGGTATTTGTGGACTGTGGAGTGCGTGGGGATGGAAATTCAGACTGGACTCACCTCCTCTGGAGTCTGATACGAGTTCTTGGCTGCAATGTCGGCGTAGGAAGCCACTATTGGGGTATCGTCAGCATGATGTTGGAGGGTGGAAATGTCTTCAGGACGAGGTGAGGCCACCTCGTCGAGAGCTATGGTGGAGACCAACTCTTGTTTTAGTTGTGATGTGGTGTGGTATTGCTTGATGGTAGTTGGAGATGGTGTGGGTGTACAGATCGAACTGATCTTCAGGAACACAACGAATGAGATGGTTGTGTAACTCAGCAAGGCCCTTGAATAGAGTTGTTGCTGTGGGGGAAGAAGGGAGGTTGCTGGACTGCAATGTTGTCAAATGGGAAGAACATGTGATGGGTAAAACAGGGCTATCAGCTCTGGCAGGTGAAGTCGAGCGACGACGAGTGTGGTCCAGTAGCTCCTCATTGTCTTGCAGGCACCATCCCTGTCGGCTATGACGTATGCGGCTCGCACTGCCAGGGATATCACAAAGATGGGCCGGTCCGCCTATGGGCCTGCAGCCAAATTCTGGGAGCCCGCCCACATGAGCTCCAGAATGCACTGAATTCGAGATGCTTCTCTCAGGATGATGCTGTCGGGCCAATCTACAACCTGAAGGGGTCAGTCAGCCTAGCACTCATTTTCAGGTGTGATATGGCCTGGAACAGGACTGAGCTCAGTTGAGACAACGAATGTGGGTTACTCCACAGGATGGATGAGGAGGAGCAAAGTATGGTGATGAATTGAGATTGGCATTTCAACCCCCAATGATGCTAGGGCAACCCTAGCCTCAACTCCAGTGAGACCATCCAGATACCACATCCTATCTATAGAGCCGAGCACCCCCAGATGCATTCTATTATACTACATAGTACAAGTATATTTCAACGCTGACCGCCGGAAATCCTTTACGTAGACTCCTTGGTGTCGGCAGAGGTAGCATCGAGCGAACTCTTAGGGAGACCCCGCGGATCCACCTGGAGCTCGTCCTTCGGTGCCTCGCTCACCACGCCCAGGTTGGCCGGCTGAGATCCCTTGGGTGCGTCCGTGGGACCGCCCTTGGGCTCCTCAGAAGCAAACTCGTGCGTCTACTTGGGCGCATCATCAGCCTTCCCCTCCGACTTTGCGGGCTTCTCCAGTGCCGACGCCTCCTTCTCTGACTTCGCGGGGCTCTTCTCCGACTTGGCCGGAGCCGCAGGGGCAGGTTCCTTGGTCACGGCATCCCGGGTATCGGCAGCAGGAGCAGGCGATCCAGCAGCGGCAGCGTCTGCCTCAGCCTCGGCGGCCTCCTCATCTGCTATCTCTTCACCATAGACCTCGGGGTATTTCCGGAAGCAATCTTGCATGTGCCTAGTCTTGCGTCAGCTCTCGCACCCTCCTAGTTGCGGGTCCCGCACAATGCTGCGGGTGCAACATACTGGAACTTATCAATGCAGTCCATGCCCTTCGGCTCCTCGTTCGAGTACACAAAACAGCTGAATGCCGCCTTGAACTCCTCCCCGCATGGGCCATGCGCCATCCCGCCCAAGCATGGGCAGTCCCAGTTGATCTCGCCCGTCTCCGGGTTGAATGCGCCCTGCTGGCCCGCCTCCTCCTCTAGCTGCTCGGGTGTCTTCTCCGCATCGCCAGGTGTCGCGACAGCCGTGGAGTCATTGTTTGGCGGTGGGGTTTGTTGCGGTGCCTTGGTGGCAGCAGCGTCTGGCGCGGCCTGCTCTTCCTTGGCCTTCAACTTCGCCTCTAGTTGTTTTCGCTTCTCCTCGACTATCGCGTCAACAGTAGGCAGGTCTGACTCGGAGAAATGGGGTGGCTCGGGAGAGAGGCGTGCTGCGACAGGACCTGTCAGTACTGCGGGATCCTGCGACGAGGGTACTAGCACGGGGCGACCCACAGGGCATCTCATCTGCAAAGATCGGACTGGTATTGTACCAGTACAGTGCGCCTATCGCCAAGCTCCATCTGGCCGCCGAGGCCTTCCACGAGTAGCGCTTGTCCGCGGGTGCTGTGCTCGCAAACCTCCGCCCGGTGGCGGACGCGACTGAGGACTGCCGCAACAACCGCGGCGTCGAACGTACTGCAGCGCGAAACATTGTGACGTTGAGATAGATGGGATGGCTGGTTCTTTTTCTTTTTTTTCTTTTATTTTAACTTCTTACCCCCACGAGAACAAAGGAAAGAAGGAGAGGATGCGACAAGCAGTCGTCGGCGGTTGTGAGGAGAGTCCCAAGTGCTTGTCTGTGGCCGTGATGAATTGGTAATCCGGACGGAGCCGATACCGAGCGACCAAAATTTCGAAGCTTGCTCGCAGCAACGGCGATCGGCCAAGGAGCTGCAGGGGTTAGGGATCTTGCAGCTGCGATGAGATCATTGGACATTGGGAGTAGGCTGACTCAGCCAGCCAAGAGTTGTGAAGATGAACCTTGAGGGTTAGGGTTATATATGAAAATGGCTGACCAAACTGACCTGGAACGAGCCCAGGAATCTAGCTCACCTTCATCCACCGTTTTTCCTGTCTTTCTTTCTTTCTTCCTTTTCTTTTTTTGTTTTGGGAGGGGGGGTTCTCACAACAACCTTTTTACTCAAGGACTGTTGTGAATGCTTATACAGGGACAAGCCTGCCTACTGGGTTTTAAAAATAAGGAGCAGGTGAGTATATGGGACATGACTATAACATTACCTAGAGTTTGGAAGTGGATAGACTTTCTGCCGTATCTATGGCTCGCACTGATGGCCTCTGTCGAAAGACCTAACTAAGGCTTGACACACCAGCAGCCAGGGGTTCAAGCCAGCCACGCGCCAAAATTCCACCAGCGTTGGAACCCGGTCACCGTCTGGACAGATAACGCTCCGAACGCCGTCGTTCTCAACGGAGTTTGGCTCTGGAAGAGCTGTATGGGCAAGATGATGATATGGCAGGACAGGGACTGCGTTCACAAGGCGTACGAGCTGGGACAATTTCTAACCCTTAGGCGATTAAAGAATATCATTTGCACATCTATCATGACAACCTCATTACGTATCTCATCTCTGTCTTCATGCAGCCACAGGGGTAATGGTCGTAGCCACCCTCAGGTCCCTGCTGCTGAAGCCCAAGCTGACGGTAATGTCCCCGCTGGGGATCAACCACTCCTGAGACACAATGTCCCAGTAGCTGATATCCCTCCTCATCAGCTCGAACGAGGCGGTCTGGGTCTCGTTCACCGCAAGTTTGATCTTCTCAAACCCGCGCAGCTGCTTGGGCGGCGTACCGGCGGGCGCGCTGTCGGGGAAGGTGACATACAGCTGGGGCACAGCCGCACCCTCGACACCGCCGGTGTTGGACACCGAGACGGTCACGTTATACAGCGTCTCCCACAGGGCAGGGTTACCACCGGGCAGGATGTCCTGGGCGGGCGGGGCGGCGGTGAAGTTCCCGCCGAGGGCCTCGGCGGCGACGTCGGCCAGCTCGAAGGTCGTGTACGACAGGCCGAAGCCGAACTCGTAGCGCACCGAGATGTTGTTGGCGTCGAAGTACCGGTAGTCGATCTCGAGCTCCTCATCAAACCAGACCTGCCAGTCTTCAGTGCCGTTGGTCTGGACGGCGGTGGTGGGGGGAGCGTTGTAGTCGGTCGAGTTGAACGCGATGGTGTACGGCAGGTGACCCGAGGGGTTCACGTCGCCGTAGAGAATGTCGACGATGGCGTTGCCGCTCTGCTCTCCCGGGTAGTGCGCGGCCAGGATGGCGGTGACATTCGGGTTGTCGGCAAAAGGCAATATGTTGATTCCCGACGAGTGGGAGACCACGACGGTGTTGTTGCAGTACTTGGCGACGGAGGTGACCATCTCGCTGCCATTCCAATCGAGATCAAGCGTTGTTCTATCCGTGCCCTCCTCGGCGTAGGTCTTCACGAAGACCAGGCAGACATCAGGCTCAGCGGGGATCCAGAGGCTGGGCATCTCGGAGTCCACGACGAGGGTGTTATTCAGGAAGAACTGGACGTAGGCGTTGTCCTGGCTGGCGCGGGCGACGATGGCGTCAAGAGGGGTAGATACCAAGGTGGCACGGCCGGTACCAGAACCGCCACCAACATACTGATTCCCGAAGAAGGAGGCTCCATTCGTGTACATTCCCTGGGTCGGGGCGTCGGCGTCGTTTCCGAAAAGGGCGATCAGCTTGGGTGCCTTCAGCGGGAGGGCGTTGTTGGTGTTCTTGAGCAAAACCGTTCCGGCTGCACCATGCTTGCGAATCAGCGCGCTGTGGTTGCCCCTGACATCAACATTCCAAGTGCCGGTCATGTTGAATGTGTCCCTCCAGGTGCTGGGCGGCGAGAAGGCGTTGAGTTGACCTCCGGCAGGGTCGACACCAGGGTATCCGGAGTCTTGTCCGTGATAATAGTACGGGGTCATGATTCTCACGATCATGTCGTCGACGCGCGAGACGTCCAGAGTGCCGTTGTTCACCGCTGCGGTCACGTTTCCTCCAAAGAAGGACCCGCCGGTAAAATCCGTACCGTAGTCCCCGACGTTGCCGGGCATATCTGCTGGGTGTTAGAACTCTATCGCGGGACTTTGGGTGCTTTATTCCGAAACCTCCGGGGCGCCGGGGGGAGAGAGGGGTCACTTGCCCATATCCAGACCAGCCTCGATAGCGGCAACACCGGTGTGAGTGCCACCCCAGTCACTCATCACGTAACCTTGGAATCCAAGCTCGGATTTGAGGATACCGTTCTGGGTCCTGGAGTTCTGGCACGCATAGGAACCGTTGATCCGATTGTATGAGCACATGAGGGACGACACTCCGGCGTGGACTGCGTTGGCGAAGGGCCAGACGTAGAGTTCATGAAGCGTCCGGTCGTCGACATTCGAGGAGACGGATTCCTGGTAGACAGCGGTGACACTTATGCTGTCATCACCCTCGGTCATGTAAGGATAAGTTGGGTTTCGCTGTGTCTCTTGCTCATAGGCGACGAAGTGTTTAGCACACGACTGAACGCCAGTGTCCTGTACACCCGTGATGGTCTGCTCCATCGCTATACCGGTCAGGTAGGGGTCCGCAGCGAAGCCCTCCCAGTTCCGGCCAGCATAACCAGATCGACCCAGGGGTCCGGCGACAGGTCTGCGGCAATCAGTCAGCTGAGGATCCTTCACTACTATGTCCAGATGTGGCTCTTACCCAAGGTAGATGTGGGCTCCCTTGCCTCTGAACTCCTCGCCCATTGCATAGCCACGTTCATACATGACGTCCTTGTCCCACGAAGCAGCAGCGGAGACACCGGCCGAAAAGACACTGGCGTAACTTGCAAGTCGGATAGCAAGGGGCCCATCCTGGAGGCAGAGACCCGGGAAACCGAGTCTTTCGATGGCGAGAACATTACCGACACAGGGACCTGGAACGCCAGTGACCATTTGTGCCTTTTCCTCGAGGGTCAGCTCGCCGACAAAGGCTTGAGCCTTTGCTAGAGCATCTTCCCAGCCACCAGCTCCAGTTGCGTTTGCTGTGCTCTCGTCAATGGGACAATCTATAGGCATAGAGACATCTAACACGTACGAGATGGGTACACAGGATCCGAGTGGCCATATTGGCCGAGGATTGTAGTGTTTAGAGGCTGGGCATGGCTGAAGGCAGTGTCAGCCTTGACAGCAGGTACAAGGAGAGCCGAGAGCAGAAGAGTTGCAGCCGAGGACGCCATTGTGATTTCTTGATGGCGGTACGGGGAGGAAGACTCGGGTGGCACCAGAACCAACCATCATGTCTGGCAAGCGGCGGTGGCATCGGCATTATATCTCTGGCCGGCCGTTGCCATGAACCACCCCATCTACAACCATCCCTGCCTGTCCTTCCAAGCTGCCGTCCGGATAAGATGACGATGTAGTCATGTAAGCCCGACAACCGGTGAGCGACTCACGAATGGCATGTCTACATGGTTCGCCCCGCAGCCGAGGCGCCTTCAGCAAGATTCTAGCGGTCAGCTGCCTTGGGGTGGGTATACCAGCGTCCCCGCCTAGTTCCTCGGATCACGACGAGTCGGAGATGTGGGTAAAGTCAGTGCTGTTGCCGGACCGGTACTGCGTAGGGTACAGCACGCCGTGAGGGGTTCGGACAGTGGGTCGGCTCGTGCATGCAACCTTATGTAGGACCGATGTTATCACGGGAAGACCTTGACGACCAAGAATTGTGTTTGTGTGGACCCTCCAAGGCCTGGGCAATATACTTTGTGGGGGAAGTGTGGACTACATGGACTACTAGTTGCGGAGGTGGGCTTTGGAACTGGAGCCGAGCATGGAGTTCCTGGTACTAGAGCATACCACATCCTGGCGTTGTTCCCCACAGATCCGTAGCGTCGGCACTGACCAGCGACTTACACAGATTTCCGCCGGGAACCCGCTTCGGGAAATCCCATTTTAATCGAGTCCTGACCAAGTCTCTGATGAGCCGGGATGTCAGCCTCATCAATGCACTAATTACTGCTTGGTGCCGCTCTCCAGGTCAGAACGGAGACACCTGCGACAGCCAATTTCACACTGCCTGGGGGAACGGACCTTATTGAACAGCCTCTGCCGCGACCCAGCGCAGGGAGGTTGAGCCTGGAAAGGAGGGATTCTCGTGATCACAGCGACAGCATCCCACCAGGCTGCATGCATTGCGTGGAGAGGGAAACCGGTCCCGGGGGAACTATTAGCAGAGATCGTGATATCGAACAATCTTCTGTCTTCCGTTCTCTTCCGTGGTTTGACGATGGGATGCCTTTAGCCGGATATTGGCCGAAGGCGGCACTGCCGATGTTGAACCGGGGAAAGGTGGATATTTCTTGGGACGAACCAACGCCTTTCCTTCTCCAGGTCCACCTCCGCAAATTTTTTTAATGCTGTGCCAGGACAGCACCTGATGGTATGGGGAATAGGTCCACTTCCCCCCGCATCCGAATCGGCCCTTTCGAGGAAACTACTTCAAAAGAATGCGCGCTTGTCTACCGCATACTACTGAGCGACCTTGCAGACCGTCACGCAGCGCACGAGTTCACGAGACTCACGATGACGTTGATTACGGATATAGAGGTCGGATATCGAGACCACGCATCAGCAACTCCCGGCTAATTCCCGGCAGCCATGAGACTGCTTGCTCATTCTACATTGCAACCTCTGGTCGGGTGACTATGAGCCATTGTCATCAGAGGTCCGCTATTGACGCACATTAGTAGGCCAGAGTCGTGCAAGCATCATATCAGAAGCTATACAGTCCACCCAGAGAGAGGATATACGGGCGATTTTACTCCGTACAAAGCAGCTGGCCTGCACAACTGGAGATAAGTTTCCTCGTAGATTTCCATCCGTACCTTTATTCCCCCCTTCCGTCCAGAATCACTTGAAGAATTCTTAGGTCGCTGTGAGGCAGAAACTGCTGTGGGCGAAAGATTCATAATCTTATTTGATAATGCTGATGATGAGCAGATTCCGAATTGTTGCCAAACACAGCTACTCATACACTTGTTTTCAACAGTCAAAGATTGAAAGAAAAATTGTAAAACTGCACCTGGATACTTGCGCTCGCCTCGCAGTCGGATCTATGAGCCCGAGACTGTCAAGCAGCGCACGACTTCTCTAGGGTCACGAAACAGGTTGGGCCCTGGGACGAGATCTTGAATTCTGCCCAGAGAGTGAACAGACACCATAGCTCACACTCAGCGCTACATATAGAGTCTGGCCATCGATTTTCTCGACCTTTTTGACGAAGTCTCACTATATTTTAATATCTCTAACCATCATACTAAGCTACTTTGAGGCCTTTTATACCAGCTTTGTTCGATGTTAAAAGCCGTTTCTCAAGTTTTGATCTCTAGTCCGATGAGTTGAACCTGAGATAGTACCAGTATACAATGAATATTGCTGTATTAGATTAAAGAGTAGACTATTTAGTATTCACAAGATCCATGGTTCAGTGGAGGGGAGGACGCACCGGGAGCGGTCTTGCCCGGAGTGGAGTGTTCTAAATACTATCTCAGAGCAGAGATTCCGGGGAGGGGGGATTTAGCTGATAAAAGATTGAGAGGAGGGATTGGTCGAATCCCACGTGTCGAAGTACCCATACTCCTCCTCTTCAAGAAAGGTTAATGATGTGGAAGGCGGAGGAAAATAACTTCCAGATTAGCAAGTCCTCTAGCCGTTTGTAGTCAGTAAACAGGAATACTCTGCTCCGGACGTATTCCAACGGTACATAAGACTGTGAATCAGAGCTGGGGCGCCCGCCGCGCGAGGAGAATGACACCCAGCAAAGGTGGCAGAGGGCTCTAGCAACCCTAGCGTGAACGTGCAAGAAGGAGCAACAAAATAAGGAGGCCACAAGGCCCTAAGAGCAAAGACGACGATACGTCGCACCTGATCAAAGGAAGGCAGAAGAGAACGTGTTGTTATTTTTCATCTAACTCTACGGGTGGCGCTTATTGAGGCTGGGCATCAGGGGAGATGCCATGCAGGGGCACCCTTCGGTATATCTTACCTTATACCGTACTTCTTCCGCTGTTGCAATCTAGAGTTAACGGAACTTGGTAGAGCTCCTACTGGGACCCTAGTCTTGAGGGCCAGGGCTCGGATTGCATAATCCTGTTCCGGACCGCGGGACGTCCCGTCCTGACCTGCCCCGTCCTGTATCGTAGCTCTTAGAGCTACGTCTTGTCTGAACAGCCTGCCTGCTACCGTGACATCGGTCCTGAGACGCTTGAACAGACCAATCCACTACCAATGTGAACCCCTTGACACCGGTAGTCGTTCCCCGCCTGTGACCCTGTCCCGCTACCCCGCGCCGCAGGGGCCGTGATAACTGCTACTGTGATATATACTGATATTTGTCTTTATCTATGGCGTCGTCTTCGACTCCCCGATACAATCACAAGTGTCCGGTCGCTCCTGAACTGTACGTTCCTAATAATGAATCCTCCATAATTTTACTTGGCTAATATCGTTCAGCAACTGCTGACACAGCCCGCCAATACGTGCCCAATATACAATTCCCGACATCGGTCGTCGTTCGAGAACTCCTCCCATTACCTGCTAAACGCAAGCTCGAGCTCAATAAAAACTCCCGCAGTCGACTTAATACAATAAGACCCCCAGAAATAACAGCATGCTTGATTCAAATATCTGGTGATACGGTTCCCAACCCATGTTCGCGGTGTACTAGACACCAAGGGCTATGGACGGAATGTATCACCTCTTCTGTTTCTAGTGTACATGCTGCCACAAAGGGCGCTTGTGCCAACTGCTATTAGAATGGACATGACATGGACTAGGCTGTACCTTTCGTATGTTGTATAAATATATCCTGTACAGAAACGTACTTATATATATCCAAGGTCAAAAACCATAGTCGCGAAGGCAACTATAGCCTAACCTAGCGGAATAAGAGATCATTGATTAGTTAATATAGGTGATTAGAACGTTATTGGAGGAGCCTCAAAGAGTGAAGCCAAATGCTAGTATCCCGCGCCAACAAGAGCTGATAGTATCTCTAAGCTTGAACACAGATCGGATTCTCGACTCTCAGAGGAAGGTGTTGGATAGTCAGAGGGAATTGATGGATGTCCTGTTGAAGATGATGCCAGAGCACACATCTGGGAAAGGCAATGAGCTAAGTGAAGCGGGGAAGTCCTGATGATCAGTCTTGATGCGTGATATCTTCCTATCTTGCTAGGGTTTCGTCTGCTCGGACTTCCAGATTTTCAGGACTGATGACCTCTCAACAAGACTACGAGCATCCTGCACCTGACAGTGACTCGGGAAGGGACTGCGGCAGCAACCCTGCAGAAGATCACTGGTTGCGAATGCGAATGCGGGTATGGATGTCCGTACAGTTGCCGCCAGGGATCTGGGAGCCAGCGTGACTGCGAGTGTGAAAACGCATGTGAGCGCGACTATTTATTATTATGGGTGATGAGTACGTGTAACAGCGGACTACGGGGACCGTCTTGTCTCTGCGCCTCACACCCCAGTGGACTCCTGTTGAGCCCTCTACAAGGATCGGTTGAGCCACTGGAAGGTCACGACCGCCCAGGCGCGCTCGATTATGTAGTACCGGGCTGGGGGACTATGCGACAATCTGGGCCCTGCAACATAGAAGTACAAGAGCACAAGCCATGAAGACGGGTTTTCATTCTGGCAGGACTGCCTTCTACTCCATCAAGGAGAGCCTGGACCTGGGCTGAGGTTCAGAACATCGGGTGTACTGTCAGGTCTTTCAGGATATGGCGCGACCCGCAGGACGTCCTGCCAATGCTTTCCGCCGAAGCATAGGATGTTGGAATGGTGAACAGTGTGGACTGTCTCCAATCCTCTGATTTCTCTTGTACCAAGTGGGTTGCGCGAGGTCGATCGTCGGTCTCTCCTGGCTGAAGGCTTCCGTTAGTCAGAAATTCGAGACAGCCTCGGGAGCTCCACTCTTCATCCGCCTAGTCCACCGGCGGCAGGTTCTTTTCATTCTTCCAACCGGCGAGGCCACCGGCACGACAACACATCCCCTGCATTACCCCCATTCTGAAACTTTTAGGCCGGTGTTTGCAGATCCTGCACACAGGTAGGTGATGGGCGACCCGACTGAATGGCACCCGGCCCACATGCTGCGGGAGCGGGCCGAGACCGACAGCGACGACAACCCGGCACCCCGGCTCGCCCTGATCATCCTCAACCAACCGCTGCGAGACCTGAACACGTTGAAGATCCTGTGGAAGAACTGTAAGTGGGCCTCCTCCTTCTCCCCCTGTTCACCTGCAAGGGTGCCGATTTGCCGAGCTGAGAGGATCGCAGCGTCCTTAAGGGTGGCAGCAGACGGAGGTGCAGATCGTCTCCTGCGAGCCGGTCAGGAGCTGCGGAATGGGGGAGGCATGTTCGTACGTCTTCTGCCCATCTCGTCCCCTCGCTTGACTCTGGATTGTGGAGGGAAAGGGTGCATGTAAATCTGATGGCCTTCTCAGGATGACCTGGATGTCATCATAGGGGACCTGGACTCGATCACCGAGGAGGCGCGGCATTACTTCACCACGGCCACAAGCTCGAGGCCCACTCGGGTCGTCCACGAGACGGATCAGTATTCCACAGATTTCGGCAAGGCCGTCAAGTACATCCGCGCCAGTTTCGCTCCTCGGACGGGCAGACCGGTTGACATCGTGGCCATGGGCGGCCTTGGCGGGCGCGTCGACCAGGGGCTGAGTCAGCTGCACCACCTGTACCTCTTCCAGACGGACCCGGACTACGCTGAGGGCCGGATGTTCCTCGTGAGCGGGGAGTCGTTGACGTTCTTGCTGAAGGCGGGACGTCATCGCATCCACGTCAGGCAGAAGGGCGCAGAGGACGTTTTCGGGAAGCACGTGGGCATTATCCCGATCAAGGAGCCGAGCCTCATCTCTTTGAAGGGGTTGGAGTGGGATGTGACGGATTGGAAGACGGAGTTCGGTGGCATGATGAGCACGAGTAATCATGTGCTGCCGGAGACAGAGATTGTCGAGGTTGAGACGACGAAGGATGTACTCTTCACGATTGCCCTGAAAGGCTAGAGAGGTCGCGTCATAGAACAGCGGGGGGGTGGACTCTGCAAAGAAGAAGGGCCCATAGATTCAGAACTCCCATAGATTCATAATCGCCGCCAGGTATGCCTTCCTCAAACAAGAGTCCCGTTTTCAAACCCTGAACGCCTTGCTCATGCATGTGGTATCACCCACTCAAGCCCTCCGGGCCTTCGACGGAATGAGCCCCGGGAATAGACAGGTCATCTCAGGAAATGTAGGACCAGCCAGCAGAACAGGAAAAAGATCACCACACCCGCCCAGAATATCCACTTGTCTTCTCTGGCCCTGCGTTCGATCATACGGATGGTGTCACCCGACACGCCCAACGTGTTCCCCACTGAGTACAGCCTAGGTCAAAAAGTCAGCGGCAAGTCCAGAAGCACCAAGCCGGAGCCCACTCCGCCGGCTCCGCCCCTCCTTGGCATGGAACATACCTCTTCTGGGTATTCTTGAGCATCTCCCTCTGCGTGCCCAGATCACCCAGCACCGCCTGCCCACGCGCGATGTACTCGTCGAGCGCCGAATTCGCCCCCGCGAAGAAGTTCTGCTCCCTCAGCGCGTGCTCCTCCCGCGCGACATTGTCGCCTCCGACGCCGAAGCCCCCGCCGCCCCCGCCGCCGCTCGTATTCCTTACATGTCCACCACCAAATGCAGACGGGGACGACGACGACGCGCCGGCGCTGTTCGCATAGGGGTTCTCGGGGGTGTCATTGGCGTATGGCCGCCTGCCCAGCAGCTCGTTACGGCTCTGGCTGTGAAGGACCTCATCTCGCGCGCTCTTGATGGCCTCGAACCCGCGGCGGTACTCGGACAGCTCCGTGCGGAAGTTGCGGATGCGCTCGTAGGCCTTCTCCTGCTTCGCCGGGTTTAGCTCCTGCTTCGCGAGGGAGTTGTACTCGTCGATGGTCCTCTGGAAGGCGGTCAGGGAGGCGGAGAGGGAGCCCAGCGCGGCGGGGCTGAGGGCATTTGCGGAGGAGGGGGCGGCGGAGTCGGTGGACGCTGCCGTTGCGAGGGGCTGCGAGGAAAGGGTGGACAGGTCTTTACGGATGGAGGTGCTCTGCTTGAGAGCACTGTTGAAGGTCGTGTTCTTTTCTATTGTCAGCTTGAATTACCAAGGACAAGATGGCAGGGCAGGCCCGCTAACCATGGTTCTGCTTCGAGTATCATAAGACTACGAGTGCAAGGGTGGCCGTTGAGTAGGGTGGCAGATGTGTCCGTGCAGGAGCAAGAACGCGCCTCGGGGTTGAGCATCTGAAAGTCAATGTGGCATTTCCTCCAGTTGCCAGCGCGGCACGAACCTAGGCGTTTCACCGCTTGCCGTTTTGAGAGGGAAGCTTGGGCCAGCTGCTGGACCGAGAGTGAACGCCCCCCCCCCCCACCAACAAGAAAAGAAGAAAAAGAAAAGAAAAAGATGAGGATCTAGGAAGTAAGGACATAATTAGAGATATGTGATGGAAGGATCCTGCTGCATTTAAAAGTATTCACAGCAGCACCGTAACAATTATGATCAAGCAAAGTATTCCATATATTAAGTCTAAGCACCCCCATTCCCGATCACCCCGGTCAGCCACACTGCTGTTTCAACACCCTCTATATATTTTCAATTTTCTTCATCATTTCTTTTTCCTTTTATCTGAAACTTCTATTATAGATCAATTATAGTATAGTGAAGCCCTAAGCCGAATCTGACATCGATCAGGCGATTCATGCTATTAGGACAGGCCTTTCTATTCAGAAAGCTTTAAGGAATAAGGAATTCCTTATACAACTATTCAGAATCGTTTAACAGGCTTGCAAACCTATCACTTAAGTGCTATATCTCAGCAAAGTGTTATGACCTATCCAACATGCAGGTCACGAAACAGGTCACGAGCAACAAGGACCAGCTGTCAGAGACTCCAACAGTCAACAGCACGTTTACATAACCAAGGGTTAGGGTTTCGGTTGGGGTTATAAAGGAGGGTGACTCGCCGGACTCGCCAGACGAGCCAGAGGAGCCACACACCATGGGATCGCTGGACTCGTCGGACGAGCCAGACGAACCCTACTGAAGAGCGGGATATATAAGGACAGATATTTCCTACTGTTAGATAGATCTCTTTAGTGCTCTTCAGTCGTCAATCTAACTATTGTTTGGATCCTCATCCTCACAGTAGCGTAATCGCTAGTGATCGCACTTGGATTGATAGTATTGCCCAGGAACGAGCCTCTACCCTGCCTCTGTTAACATAAACCCCTTGTGTACCTTCAGAGCCCAGGCTTTGGCAGTGCATCATTACATAAAGCCCTAGAGGAAAATAAAGCATCAAAAGGACAGGTTGAGGCTTCTAGGCCTATAAAAAGAAGAAAGGTTGATATAAGCCTAAATTTGAAGTTTGCAGATATTAAGGCTATACAGAAGGCTTAAAATGCAGTTAATCAAAATGAAGATAATCAGAATAAAGAGAGCGATATCGAATTACTTACTAGTAAGGAGGATTGTATTATAGTGGTTGAACAAAACAGAAAAGTAGATAAAACTAATATATATATATATATATTTGATGTGGCTGACCGGGGTGATCGGAATGGGGTGCTTAGACTTAACAAAGAGCAACAGCTGGAAGAACAAACCCCCCCCCCCCCAAAAAATAATAAATAAACGCAGTGGGAATTGAACCCATAACCTTGCACGGAGTTGGATTATAATCTGATACCGCTTTTTCTAGTGTCTACAATTCTAGAAATTATCAAGAAAAGTCAAGATGGGAAATAGAGGGCATTTACGGAGCACAGAGACCTCGGAGGACTACGTTCAAGTACGGAAAGACGGAGCCGGGAATCGGGAACCGGGTGGCAGGATACGGGAACCAGGAAATTGGATCTAATCCGCTCCATCGGGGTACAAGTACAAATCTAATCCTTTTGCCTAATGTATTTCGCTCCTCAATGCTATATACTATAGTACTTTGTATTAGACAGGCAGCTTTTCGCCAAGGAGGCGTGATTGTCTAATAGCACTGTAGCCTAGGCCGGCTAAGATTCTGAACTTGAACGCAAGAAAGCGGCGTGCCTGCTGATCATAATTACAGCTCCACCAACTCCTAACAATAAGCTTCTGAATTACTTAGCTCCTGTTTATAATTAAGGTAGTGTATACCAGGTAGTCTGTTAAATTCGGGTGGCTTGCTCCAAAGACTTCAATACCCTCTAAGTTTATGGCAGTTGTCTCACGGTTATTGGTAATAGTATTTCTGTCGGCGCTAAGAAGCCGCCGGAGTCTAATTTCACCGGTTACTCGAGGTGCCACAGACTCGCTTCCTACTCAGCTACCTACCAGAACACTAGACCTTGCGTGCCCCCTACTTCCCCGCCGGCAACGAGCAACGTCCGACCATTCCGAGGATGTTGAATTGCTTCTCGAAGGAGTTAAGGACCGACAACTTTTCCCACAAAGCTGTCTAAAGGACTACGAGGAAGTTCGCTATACAGACAAGCATTCTACCGAGCGAATCTTCTTCGATAATGGCGGCGCCTCAGCTGCCTATATCCTAATCAAAGAAAATCGCGGAGAGTAGCAGTCATATCTCTGGCAAGAATAAGCGAAAACTCCTACTAGGACGACTCGAAGGCGAATCTGTCGAGTTCCGGTGCGCCCTTGCAAACCAGGTAGCATCTACTCTTCGGCCTAACCGCGAAAGAATCGAGAACATCATCGAGGTAGCTAGGACCCAGCCGGACCGAGCTCGTTGGTCAAAGCGGCAGGGCACAGGGAACAGCCGACGTACCTCCGAAGACGACAGCAACACCAAATATGAACGCCGGAGCGAAGAGCTCCAGGCAGGCAATCATCGCGATGCCAATCTCATAGAGCCCGCACCCCGCAACACCGGTGCTATAGAGCTCGAACCCCGTGCTGATACAGCAGCAGTAATAACACCCCCAACAGTACAGCCTGACGCAGAATATGTCCTTGTCAACGCGTCTATCTCTGAGATCAAGAGGCTACTCCCGCTATACCTCGCTGATTCTATAAAGAGGAATATTAAACCGGGTAACCCCGAAGAGCGGGTAGCTACTGTCTCTACAGCCTTCCGGCAGGGTATAGACGGGTTCCTAGAATGTTTGCTTGGGTTAGAGGTTATTAGCAATAGGGTAGAGTCTATTGCGAAGGAGCTATTAAGCACACAACTAGAAACAGAGGTCGAGAACAGGCTTCGGTATATTTACAGCGTAGGCGCTGCCAAGGTCTTTCCTAATCCGAGTATGATCCTTAAAAGTTGCCGGAGCAATGCTGTCTCTCAGTGGTCTAGTACACAGCTGGTCAAGGCTGTGTTCGCAACACATACATACCAGAAAGAGCTAAAAGAGGGACAGGACTAGACAGAGTGCATCTCGATGACTATACCCGGCACCGCCCCGAACAGTGCTTATATCTATCTTTTACTTGATGCTAAGGAAAACGTCCTACTCCGAGAAGAATTTATTATTCACAGCGTGTATAATTATAGCTTTACCTATCTATATTATCAGGACGCTGCTGAATTTGGGTCTTTGAAACCGGCTGCTAGATCCAGAGAGTTGATCTGAATATATTATTAGTTGTGAGCCGGTGCCACCTTATGTCTCTGTTAACGAACTATATCCTCGATTGTTATTGAGCATGCAGTATTTATGAGCACCAGAATTTCTGGACTAGGGGAGGGAAACAGGATTTTGGAACCCTTTAAGCCTTGTGGTCTTTACGAAGTACTCCATACATACCATTACAGGTCCGCATCCTCTGAGTATTAAGATTAAACGGGAGGGTTTGCATAGTGCTAAAGAAGGTACACCACTGCGCCGCTATTCTAGGGATCCCTATCATGACCGGTGTGGTTGTCTATTCTCCCCAGGCATTTTATGCACTATGCTCTTACCTATATCTATCCTTTGGGCCTCCTGCAAGGCACTCTGGGTCTTGGAAATCTACATGGCGCCTGCAAAGCGCTCTTCCGCTCTTCTACGCCGGGGGTAAGCCTTGTAATCAGGAAGGGCTCTTGATGTCTTTTTCCATTCTCTGAGCAGTCTGTTTGTCGCTGTATTCATATTTGAAAGGGATTTTATATAGTGATATAAAGAGAAGGAACGGATCTCTCGGGATGAGCAGTCTGACAGGACTCTGGACAAAAGGCTTATCTTCAAGACCTTTCTATACGAAATTTCTTATCGCCTCTATAATTCCAACCCGCTAGACTTAACTTCAAGTTTCCCTAGAGTAGGCATTACAGAATAGCCGCTATGGAACGGGGCGAGCCAGGCTGAAGTTCGATAACTGATAGAGCTTTCATGTCTGCTCGACCTACTTAGGCGGTTAGGAGGCATGGATATATACATATTCCTCTGGTCCTGTCTGACAGCTTTCTTCTTCAGTGGTACTGGATATTCATATAGACCCCTGGGCAGAAGCCACTAATAGCAGCTATTAGGACCATGACATGGAATGATAACCGAGTCAGAGGGTTATATAGTATCTCGCTGTGGCGCCGCTATAGGGTTTGAAGCAACAAGGCAATATCTTCGCTTGTTGCTTCCTCCTTAACAAAGGCTTGATTTTGTGTGAAGCCTACTTGGTCAGCCTCGGCCCCAACCCACTATGAAGAATGTTAATCAAGTATCGAGGTAATATAATGAGGTAAGGACAACTAACCCTGACTATTTTATAAATAGGTCCAGAGTCCTTGTCCGTAAGGAGACCATCCTTGAACCTCAAGGTGTTGACCGTAATGGCATATCAAAGAAACAGTAGACCAGGACCCACGGACCTTCAGGCCCTCAAC
This sequence comes from Endothia cerciana, assembly GCA_026119935.1. Classification (NCBI taxonomy): domain Eukaryota; kingdom Fungi; phylum Ascomycota; class Sordariomycetes; order Diaporthales; family Cryphonectriaceae; genus Endothia; species Endothia cerciana. The sequence continues at coordinate 744,373 of JALRMH010000007.1, read as the reverse complement.
ATGAGGGTGATATCACCAGAACCGATATACGGACCTCTCCAGAGGTCCTCAAGGGCCTTGATCCGATGGACCTCCGAAGGTCTTTAATTATAAAGAGGCTCTTCAAGGCCTTTAGATAGACCGAAAGAAATCAAGAAATAGATACACTCTTTTCTCTTCAACACAAGGACCACTGTCTCGCATTTGCAACATCTTCCCTTCTCTTCCACGCGAGGACTGTCTTATTGAACGCGAGGACAAGGCGCCTCCAAGGCGACACAAGCGAGGAAGCGGACTCCACAGTACACTCTACTTCGCTCTCCGCCAGCCCAGAAGACGTTTGTCATCGGTAGTTTTTTTTTGTTGCATAGACACATAAAAATATCTAACAATATTTGATTGCGCGTTGCTATGTCTCACCAGGTTCACAAAGGTCAATCCAGACCTGTTCAGGGTTTGTAGGAGTATGCCTCCAATACCTGCCAGATAAACCAGGGTTGTAAGTATGTATTATTTGAGTTTGATGCCAGAGGTCGTTGAAGATTTACTCGTACCAGATCTCCATCCAGCGATACCTCCTCCGGATTGTCTCATCACATAGTTGCTCATCTCGGCCGAATCTATTCGAAGAAAGCTATCTTTTTGGTCTAGGAAATGGTAAAAAGGACAGTGTCTTGAACAGTGAGTAGGTCTTTGGGCACAGGCAGCCATGTGAAGATGACTGAGAACATGGTTCCCAAATTTGGGATTACAACTGACTATCATTGACATCGGCCAGGCTATGCGGGGAATTCTCAGCCCTTTATCCGGCCAACATCTCCACGCTAGACAGGGTCTGGGCTCCAGAAAAACAATAGCGTAAATGAAAGCAGGTACATATGAATTGGAGCAAAGGTACCCGTCAGATTATGCGGGCCAACGTAGAGATACGAAAGGAGAGCAAAAAAGGAATATCGATCCAGAAAACGGGGAAAGGGACGGCGGGAGAAATGCGGCGAATAGGAAACAGAAAACATGGGAAGGGAACGACGGCCAAAATGGACGCAGTGGGAATTGAACCCACGACCTTTCACACAGGCAGAGCAAAGCATATTTTAGCAGATGCGAAGCGAAAATCATACCCCTAGACCATGCGCCCTAAGACAATCGACTTATTATAACTTTGAAATTTTATATAGACAAATTGCTAGACCATGTGCCCGAGATCAATTCACTGTAATATTGATGATGTTCCATAGCCTACGAGATGTGACAAAATACGAAGAATAACCATACACCTAGACCATGCGCCTCAAGATGGTTGATTGACTTGAAATTTCATTCACTACCACTAGAAAATTCAACAGAACATAGGCGGCATTCATACCCCCAACCATGCACCCAAACGAATGAATAATCTGCATCATATGATTAGCACGTCATATGGACTCGACCGGATGAATGCCTTTACTGATGGTTCTCACTACGTTCATCCTTGATGAACCTTGCGGTAACAGTCACTAAAGATAGTCAGCTTTTCGTCTAGCTGAATAGAAGGGGCTGAGGCCACTGTATCCATTTCTCTTTGACTCTAGTTTGATTATATTTCCCACAGCCGGGTTGGAAGGGAGATTCAAAGACGGTACGTACAGGACCACGGTTTATTAGGGAAAATATATTGTTGCTATCCTCGCTAAGTACTGCGAGATGCTACCCTCTACATAGTCAATATATACCACATCATTGCTAAGAACAACTTCTGGGAGGGGACCTTGCTCTGACCCGGAGCGACCTAAAGGGGATGACCAATAAAAACAAACGCTTGCCGCGACTGAGCCCTCAAAAGTTGTCATTCTAATACAAACGGGTGTCGTGGGACCCCCCAACAACCCAAGAACAAATACAGAATGTGTGGTCTGTCGTGGCAAGGGATATGGGGGCTTTAACAAGAAAGACACTCGCTTTCTTGGCCTGCAAGCGCTGACTATAGCAGCCAGCCACAGCTCCAAGATGTCGAGGGAGAAAAGAACACAGCCAGAAAGATTACAATGCGATCAGGTTCTCGGCCAACAGAATGCATGTCTGGATCTTGGAGTAAGGGAAATAAGCCTACACAAGGAGGGGCCAATAGGGATCCGCATATAAGAGAAGAAGAATGCGTTGTTTTCTCAAAACTAGAGTAAAGAAAGGAGGGTGGGTGGCTACAGCTTTATAGCCCTCTGATCATAACCCGCGGAAAATCATCGAGCCCCGACAGAGTCCCTAAATCCCGGAACACTAGTGCTTGAAATCTGTATTTAGTCATATGATATTCCTCCCGAGTCAGGTTAAGAACGATATGCTCCAAGGCCGCTAATAAACTGAGGAGAAGAAACTTCGCCTGACATACTAATAGATGAAAGGTCCGTCGCTAGACGGGTAACACCAGCCTATATACTTCACCGCGTGATAGAAACACTTGTTCAGAACCTCCTTGCTGGTAAAGAGTGATATGTCGAACATAAATGTATCTTCATTTATTCTAGACTTATCAGATAGTACATATATATATTGCTACGCGAGGGAAGATGTTGCGATTATCCATGGGAGACATATGACTACCGCGGTCTGAGAAGAACTCTTCCTAGGTGGTAGTCGCCACAGGTAGGCCAAGGCGGTATCGGGTCCTAAGCCAGCTCCGCAGCTCCTTCGTCTTCTCGTAGATATGCTCCATGCCGCAACAAGTCGACCATGAGCAGGATGTACATGAAAGCGGAGATGAAACGGTATGCTTTGGTATGGTTAGTTACATTTATTGGTTTTTAGGTGGGACCCGAAACTCAAGTTCCGCAGCTGTGTGAGGTAAGGTGTCAATTTACGACATCTCGAGGCAGTCAGGTGGCAGACGTTTTGAGAAGAATCCGACAACAGTCCGAACCACTACGCCTTTCCAAAGACTTCGGTACATGGATTATTGTCTCTCATAACGATGTCACAGTGGGAGTCACAAATTAGAAAACAGCTTCCACCTGAGCGTCCTTGCCGTCAGGAAACCAACTTACTTATGAAGCATTGTGGGGGAATTCCGGACTTGCATGAGAAGGTAGTCGCGTACCTCAGGGTAAAAGCGAAAGTGCAATTCAACATTAATATCAATTTAAGGTCCTGAGTTCCTTTCAGAGCAAGTGGGTAAGGAACTCTCTGAACGCAGGTTGTTCTTGCAGAGACCTTATCAACTTCCAGAAGGCACAACATACAGTAACCCACACTACCTGACCATGGCCGACTCATTTGAAGATGAACATGGGGACGACCTTGGCAACCGGTAGACATAGGCTACATCATGTACATAGGCTACATCATGTACATAGCTTGCGTGGGCTCTAACCAAGGCCCCCGGGTGTGCCTTCATCATAGTTTCGATTGAAAGGGGGGTAAGGGGGCATGGCTCGACCGGGACGTCTTCTGTTTGAAGGATTGCTCCATCGAGATCTCTATAATCTATATGAGGACACATAGCCCTGCTTCTAACCCCTGAGAATCATGGGTCCGAGAACGCCGGTGCACAAAGCTGAAAGAGCCCTTCCGTTCTAACCCCGCCCAGACCTGACCCCATCCTACCAATCAACAATCAGGCACGCTGACCGGGATATTTAGAGGCACGCTCGTGGCGAGCCCGCTGAGGCTTGTCTCCTTGAACTCGTTCCGCATCCCCTGCGCCGTGAGCCTCATCGCCTGGATCGCGAAGTCCAGTGCAACCTTGGCCGTGCCCGAGCTGCTCAGGGCTAGGTTGGCGCTTGAGATGGCCTTGATCGCGCCCAGAGCGTTCCGCTCGATGCACGGCGCCTGGACCAGCCCACCGATGGGGTCGCAAGTCAGCCCCAGGTTGTGCTCGATGCCGATCTCCGCGGCCTGCTCGATCGTCTCGGGGGACGCGCCCATACACGCCGCAAAGGCGCCCGCGGCCATGCTGCACGCAACGCCTACCTCGGCCATGCAGCCGCCCTCGGCGGCGGAGATAGTCGCGCCCCGTTTGTACAGCATGCCGATGGCCGCGGCCGTCAGCAGGAAGGTTGGTATGTCGCGCTCGGGATCGTCGCTGATGAACTCGATGACGTACTTCAGCACGGCGGGGATGATACCCGCGGCACCGTTTGTGGGGGCGGTCACGATTCGGCCGCCGGCCGCGTTGGTCTCGTTGACGGCGATGGCGTAGACTGCGAGGTAGTCCATGGCTGGGAAGTCGGGGCGGCGGAGGGGCGTGGGCATGATGGTATGGTCGAAGGAGCCATGGGTCCGAACGGGGCCTCGCTTATACAGAGTAGCAGGCTTCATCTGACCCTGACTCTTGGTTGCGAGGCTCGTAGCCTTGGACATACCGGTGCCACCGACAATATTGGCCGGTTTCGGGGCTGCAACAGCCGAGGGGATCTCTTGTGCGCTCGCAGGGTACAACCCGCGCGTAAGCCGTTTGTACAAGGCAGGGGCCCGGCGGTGCAGCTTTAACGAGCCAGGTAGTGTCGAGTCTAACGGTGCTTGTACGCCCTCCAGGATGCTGTTGTCCATGACCTGCCATATCCTGTACGTCTTGTCGAGGATCTCCTCGTTGGTATGGCCGTGGCTCTTCTCGTTCTCAAAGACCAACTGCGCAATCGTCAAGTTGTGCTTGTGACAAAGCGCCAGTAAGCTGGTCGCATCTCGAAAGGGGTATCGGGGCTGCGCAGCTTCTTTCGCCCCACCTTCGACGTCCGTCGTGGAATTGGGCGGTGCAGTGGCAGTGAGACCTCCGCTGTTCTCGGCTGGAGTCTGACCTTGCTCGAGGAGCTTTGCTTCATCCCTGGGCCGCACCTCCGCACCAGTCTTTCGGTCTCCGGCTGCGTCAGACCGTCTGATCTCCTTGTAGAACAAGTTCTCCGCCAGGTCTTTCGGATGTATGCTCGAGGCCTGATCCTTCACAGCGGGTGGGTCCGGAGACGCCGCCTCGGGGCTGGAGCCTTGTCCGAAGTCTGTCGACAGCGCCCCGTTGACGACAAATCCACCGCCAACGCTGAATAGGTCGTTAGTCGCCAGCATCTCGCCATCCTTGTTGTAGACCTTGAAACGCATGCCGTTGCTGTGCATCGGCAGCTTTCTGCCCCATTCCCAAGTGAAGTCCCGGTCATAGTCGAAGTCGATCTCCTTGCCCTTCCCATCTGGCAGGCCGTGACCCAGACACAACTTCTTGGTCTGCTTGATCTCCTCGAAGCGGGCGGGCACGTAAGCCGTGTCAACTGTCTCGACATTCTGACTTTCCAGGCCCAAGAGCAAAGCTGTTGGTGTTGAGTCAGCAACGGGACTCGTGACGGTGGTCGTCCTCGTGAGCCATACCAGACGGTGTCATATGGCCCTCGCCGGTGAGAGCCAGGCTTCCATAGAGCGAGACGCGGATCCTGTGCACCTTCTGCAGCAGATCTGCCTCGATCAGGTCCGTGATGAAGATGTTGCCAGCACGCATGGGTCCCACGGTGTGTGACGAGCTGGGGCCGATACCGATAGAGAACAGGTCGAACGTTGAGATGACAGCGTGCTCGTGGTCAGCTTCACTGTACGTGCCGGCCTGTTCCGGGCCGTCATGGGCGTCCGTATTGGCAGATGAACTGAGCTGGCGACATGATCGAGCCTGGGACCTGCTCAACAGTTCACCTACAGACGAGGGGCCGCGTCGGTATGAGAGCCGCCGCGGATAACATGTCGCCGACGCCCCCAACGCACTTCCGTGACTCGGCAGTGGAAGAGTGAGAGAGCTGTTGCCCGTCAAGCCCCGCGCGGCCAGGCCGCGCAACAGCTTAAGCTGCCGCATCGATATGATGCACTTCGTCAGGCCAAGGTTGAAAGGAGGCTGCCCGCAGTTGGTGGTTGTGGTTGTCAGAGAGGAAGAAAGGAAGAAGGCCGGCCAATCGCTGGAGCGGTAATGTTCAGTATAAAGGACATACCGTGGCAGCATAGTAAGGACCCAGGGCCTTTGGCTCCACAGCAGCTGAAAACCCCAATGAGACACAGGGTTATGTCATCCCGCTGATAAGCTTATTATAGTCGGTGACAGGGGCCTTGCTTGTTGGAGGCGGTACATAACAGCGCTGTGCAGAAGATCAACCTCCTACAGCACGACGTAGCCATCTCGAGCCTCACAACGACATCTGCTGGGCAGGGCTGTAAACATGTCCATGGGCTCCCGAGCCGGCGTGGTCATTTTACTCCCTACTGCAAAGTATTTATACACCGTTGCGTCAGCCTAGACCTGGCCCTGCCCCATCTCTGGAGACTTATGGGTCTTGGGGCCCCCGGGTCTGCAGATCCACATGCACCGAGTTCCGTTCCTATCTCTCTACCTTTCTCTCTCTATATAGACTACTACCGTGCCTCGTTGGCGTACCGCTGGTCTTTTGACGACTCCTTCAGTTATTCCTGGAACCCACGGGTCAGTTGGCACACCGCGCGTAGGTGGGTCCGCCGTCATCTTGCTATCTGGTCTCCGTGGCACAGGGCTCTATCCGCCAATGTTGCTGTTGTCGTTGTATCCTGCATCGTACCCTCAGCGGAAACCAGGAGCGGCATTCAGTCCCCCTGGTGGCCCGTACGCTCCTCCATAATGAGGACCAGGGCCTCCAGGGCCTCCGTTCCCTGCACCATACCCAGAATATGCCGGCCCTTGCGCGTTCTCATAACCATGTCGGGTCATATGCCACAGCCATCGCCGTGCTCTCGAGGTTCTGGGCGTTGAGCGAGTGGCTCGCATAGGCCTACGCCATCATGACCACATTGCGGATCTGACAACCGTTGAGCGCGTACATGTGGCCGAAGGTGTCGATGAAGTGCCGGATCTCGGGCAGGTCATGAATGAGATCCGGGCGGAGTTGGTCGAGATGATACTTGAAGATGTTACGCATCTCCACGGCACCGAGATCCGTGTATCACACCGCCAGCTGGATACGCAAGATGACGGCGACGTCGATGGCCTTGATTCGATTCGTCATCATCATGATGATACCCTCATAGTACTCGAGCACGCGCAAGAGCACAGAGACGAACGCGTTTCGTTGTGGGGAGACCACAAATAACGGCTTGCCCGTCGCCCGAGCGATCGTTTCGGCCGTCAGCGTCTTGCCGACTCCGGGCGGCCCATGCAACAGAAGCATGAGGCCCTTGCCCTTCTCTTCGATGATGTCGGTGATGGGCTTCTTCGTCTTCTGCATATGCGCCGCCACCAGAGACTCGATCATGTCCTTGTGCCTCTGACTCAACTGCAGGGTTTCCTTGAAAGCCTTCGGACTCGCCTCGTCCTTCTCCGTCGCGTCGTCCAGGTGAAACTGACCCCATACGCGCTGCCGCGTCGCGTACCCGAGCACTCGGGGAGCCAGGAGCAGGAAGTTGTTGTCGCTCGGGTCGAGAGGCTCGTTGACCTTGAGGTTCCTGACCGCCTCACGGAAGATATCTGTCTCGTCGGTCGCCGCCTAGTGCCTGTCGATGTAGGCACCCCGTCCCCGTTCGCCGATGGGAAATATCGAGCTGGTGTTCTGAGTATAGGCTTGTGCGTCCGGACCACCTCGCCTTTGATGTGGACTAGCTAGGAAGCTGAGGAGTTTTTGTCATTCTGAGCGGGCCTGTAGTCCCTGGTGTCTTCGTCTGCCAGAGCGCTGTTACTTTCCGGGTCGTCGTTTGCTAGCGTCTTGCGCTCGTCAGTGTAGGCGAGACCGTTGTACTGGAACACCTGGTCGGATCCTTCTTTACACTTCACGGTGTAATGGATGAATTTCTGCGACCTCTTCCTCACCCGCTTCTTCAGAGCCTCGGCGTCAGCGTACACGTCTAGCGGGACGTACGGCAGTTCGGAGATATTTTTGGTCTCGTAGAACCGATCGAGCTTGAACTCGTGCTCCACCTTGACCAGGGTGTGGCCGTCGTAGCCCCATATCTAGGCCTATGCGGAGCTTCTTGTGTTGACGATTTGCGAGGTATGGAATCGGTGAATCCGCGGCATACATGATCTGAGGAATATTCCTGAAAGCCCGGACCACAATGAGTGTCTCAGGCGCGAAGACTGTCCGGTCGCCATTCTGCCATCATCAGCATCGACAATTTTCTCCACCATGAATTCTTGGGTGACCTACCACCGCAACGTCAGCCATCTTCACACGATACGAGAGCCCGCTATTGGATAATCAGTGTTCACGGCTGGGTGCACCGGTCAGACGAATTGCAAATACTTGACAACGCTTGGACGCTCGTTGCGGCATTAGGAAAATCCAAAGAACGTGAAGGTATGAGAACGCTGGACGTTAAATCCAGCAGCAACCGGGACAGCCAAGCTAGGCAGCTTTGAGTGACAAGGTCTCCGGGCTGTGTCTTCATAACACAATGAATTACAAATCATCTATATTGCAGGTCTGCAGGCTGCAGCAGAAGATCTCACTCCGGAGCCTCACCGTTGCACTAGATCCAGTAAATGGACTGTTCTTGGAATATATACGCGGAGACGTACATCATCGCAATTGGGCGAAGCGTCATAATCGTGCTGCAGGCTGACCACCGTCATGGAGGCACCCACATTCAAGCGCGACAACACAATCTGGAGGAGTCGCCAGCTGGGGTCTTGAAAGTGGTTCCGAGTTCAGCTTCAGTAAGCCACCTGCATGAGCTCACCTATCCTGCGGCCGGATGACGCACCACTTAAGAGATTAGCAGTTCCGTGGCCTTGTTGGTGGGGGGGGGGGGGGGTTGCACTCCAATATGACTGTCGGCATTAATTAGTCTTGCCTAATCCTACAGGGCATTCGGACATCTTTACGTGGTCATTCAGCAGTATGAAGCACAGCCAGAACTCGATTCGCCACACCTGACATTCGCAGTGGCATGTTCTCCTCCCCAACCATTCTCGAAGCCGGACTACGGCGATGGAGTGAAAGGCCAATGAGGAGATTACCTTGTTCGGCAAGGGAAGGTAAGGCTCAGCCATCTCTAACACGATCTCAGTGGCTTGTAAGTCAACAGTACAGTCGGTAAGGCTCCCGAAAGAGTGGACCAAGAACATAAGCAGTTCAGGAAGCGTATTTCGAGTATTTTGAAGGGAAGAAAGGATCTCGCGTCCACTAAGAAGGAGCTTCTTCAGCGTATTCGAGAGGCTGGGGCTGAAGATTCATCCGCCGGCGACGTCGGCGCCTTCGCCATGCGGCAATTCGAAGATGCGTCTGAGACCCGTAATCTCCTGACTGAGGAGAGATCGCAAGGGGTAGGGGCAGTGAATATGAATGTGCAAAGAGGCCTTTACGCAATATCACGTTTTGCGGCGGCTTTTGCGATCAGCAATGCTTCTGGGCCGTACGCCGAACTGGGCCGTACGCCGAAGTTGGATGGCAGACTATGTCGGTTCTCCTGATAGTGGGTCTTCTTGGCCATTTTACATGCCTCACAAGAGTTCCAATGACCGTAAAGCAGGTTGTGGTCAATAAGACGAAAAATGAGGGAAGAAGCTTGAAGATCACATGAGCCAGAGCCAGATCGAGAAAATGCCACCGAGACTTGGGCAATGGAAGGAGATCTACCGACATAAAGAAATAGGGAAGCGTATGCAGAAGCTCGTCGCGGACAACTATCACGGCGTGATTGAAATTTCTATGGCCGTAGCAGAGTACTGTTGCCATTTCTGGACGAGTGTGTACAATCCCCCTGCCAGTGTTTGGGGTATAGAAACACATCACTGACTTTTAGCAGAGAGGCTCTGGCCAGCAATCTCTACTGCTAAGCTTGAATTTGATGAAATTGCGAAATAGATTTACAAATTGCTTGCAGAAGTCAATGCTATAGCAAACATAGGACTGCACGCCCGTGCTCTGAACATCGGAGGCCAGGTCGGCCATCTGATAAAGAAGGTAGATGAAGCCGAAGCCAAAGCAAAGAAGGCCGCGGACGACCACATCAGGTTACTCGAAGATGACAAGGCATTAAAATCCCGTCTTAACAAGCAGGCTAAGCAAGAAGATGAGCGAAGATTTCACGTCTTGCAGCAGCTTCTCGATGTCAATCATAATCCCCACACCTATCGCTGTCTTTTTTCCTCTTCTTCTTTTCTTTTACAGGATTCCTTCCTGTAGAAGGGATTCCCTGACGTCGACGAGTACGACCCTTACAATCCGTACTCTACTTATGAATAGATGACCCTTGATGATCCTGTCTCATCCTATATATGAAGCTTGGACAAGCTCGCCTTACTCGTCTCTGCTCTTCATCAACAGCCGTACCCGGAGAGACGGCCGAGAGATGCGAGGCTTCTCCTCGAGCTGGCTTTCCCCGGCGGCGCATCCATATCTCCAAATTTTATACTCGCCAAGCAGGTTCCCTTGATAGTGCGGAACAGAAAGTGTCATTTTTATCCTGCCGTCCAGACAAAGATCATCTGAAAGTGCGCGCTGAGGAGGTTCTGGCCGCGACGGCTCTCAGACTTGCCAGTATGCGTAAAGAAATACTAAGCGACCACCTGGAGGACTTCGAGCTCATCCACCCATCCCGCGCAGCCACACTTCACCATTCCTTCAAACTCCGCCCTTACTCTCGTACCCCAACAGCGTGCCTTCGAGCCGCCATCGCTTCTAGCGTATAATTCGTGGCCTTCGCCCGTATCACAGCACTCTGTGCTGGTCGACGGGTATGGTCGCATGCTCACGCCTGGTCTGCAGCCAACTCTTCAGCAACTGACGGACCTCATTCTGGAAATACTGAATGAGTTAGCGAGCAAGGAGGGGGAGCATGAACGGGCGACCAGATACATCGTACTTGATCGCCTCGACAGCGCGGATGACGTGCAGATTCACGAGATGATGAACGAGCTAGCGCGGGTAGTAGGGAAGTCTGAGTGTTGTGTCAAGGTTGCAGTTGTGGTTGAGAGGTCACAGATGGAAGGGAGTTGGCGCGTACAAGATGTGCCTACGTATTTGGCGCCACCTAATCGGCTCTTTGACTTGCACTTGAATCAGCGGCATCTAGTTGACAAGACCAAGAAAAGACCGCGCATATGCTCGGGACATGAAAGCCTATAATAGAGCAGAAATGTGGAAAAGTTTGAACTCATATAGAGGCATATCATTATAGAACATCCAGAACTATCAGACTTGACTCAAGTCTTAATTAGTACCACTTTCCCAGTCGGAGTCTCAGCGGCAGGGCCATATTCTTGTATGCTGAATCACAACAGGTGTAGACGTTGAGCATCAACTATGCCAACCTATGGGACGTTGGACCTTCTGGTCATCAGAAGGTTGTGGAAAGACGCACGGAAGGAACCAACGGTCCGCCATTTGCCATGTACGAGATTTAACACGGCCTAATAGACATTCAAAATCATTAAATAGGTTGTGGACCGAGGTATGAATCACGAATGATATTACTAAAGGGCTGAGTTCAGCATTCGATTTTCAATGTATCAAAATCCAAGACTTGGATCTCCCTCCATGCATGACGTATGCTTCTCCTGCTGAATTAGTCCTCAGGTGGGCGTGAACGATAAATCCTCACGGGACGGGCCTGGATGAGAACGACAGGGCTCAAATTTTAGCCCACAATGTTCTTGTTATCCTCTGTCAATGGTCCAGGTGGGAATGACAGTGCATGGGACTGACTCTGTAAAGCCCTCAGGGTCGTCGGACTTGTGTTCACAGTTCAACTGTTACTCTCACATACAGTGAGGTGTCAGAGGTCGTCCTTCGCGGGCACACATCCCTTCAGATTGTTTTTTTTTTAATTTTTTTTTAGCGTTCTTCCCGTCTGGAGTAAGCCGAAGGCCAATCCCACAAGTCTGTAGACCCTCCATTCAACCACCCCATCTCGAGGGGTTCATTAATTGGTAGGGTCTGTGAGTCATTTTGCTCAGTTGGGAGTTGCAACGTGAATGAAGCCAGAAGGTCCGTTTGGTTTGGGAGATCTGCAGTCTCTCCTTGGAATCCCGTCAGTGCCGTTGTATACGGTGGAGACACCAAATTCATCTCTTCTGGTGATAGTATGGTAATTGAATCCTGAGTCTCGAATAACCTCTCAGAATCCTCTGCAAAGTCTGTCCAGTCGGACAGAGCAGTAGACTGAGAAGAAATTGTGAAGGTGCTGGGGGTGCCTGTTCTGGACGTGGCCGACGCGGCCGAAGACGGCAGCTGTTCGAACACATCAAGAGCGTCAGCTGGAGTCTCGTTTGGTTCTTGATTACTTTTGCCCGAGGCTCCTTGGTGGCCATCTCGGTCTTTGTACTGCTGAAATGCAGCATTGACACAAGACGTTATGATTTGTTTGGCACGCTGCTTGGCTTTGACCCCTTGCTGGAGAAGCAACTCTCGCCTGAGATCCTCAATCGCTGAGGCGGCGACATGCTCCACGATGGACTCCTGAAGATCTTCCATAATGTGAAGGTCCGAGCCCCATAGACCGTCAAGGGATTCAGCATCTGCCTGCTATTAGCATGATGCCATAATGTGATGCCATAATAACCAAACTATTCTTAAAGCAGCTATCGTCGCCACCGCGACTACTGAATCCGTCGTACTGACGCAAAGCCCCTCCAAACACCTACGTCTGAGGAGACTCGCACTGACGAATTTCCTACAGGTACGGGGCGTAGGGAATAGTCGAAAATCAAGATTCTCAGGAAGAAAGTACCGAAGGAGAGGCTGAGACTGAAAATCGTGAGGGAATGCATTCTAGTCAAGCCCCGAGATGAGGAACCAGTAGAATGGCTATCAAAAGACCCGTCAGGCACAAAGTGCGCGGCGTATAGTCAGATAACGATGAAAATTATACCAGAGGAAACAAGATACTCACATGGGGATGTTGGGGCTTTCATATCCGGGAAGAGAATCGACCATATCCCGTACCACTTCTCCTCTTCTTTCTCGCGGTACTGGCCCTTGCGCCTTCTTAGCAAGTGCATCTGCGCAGGACTGATTGTCTGTGGCGGACGATCATTTGTGTTTAATATTTTGCATGGTCTTTCTGCCCTCAGGTGGTTTTCCAGGTCTTTCTCCTTCTCGAATGGGCTGGCGCATCGAGGACAAGAGAGTTTCTGCTGTCCATGACATCTATACAAATGCTCCCTGGTGGTGTTAGCAGGAGTCGATGCGAAAGCATCTGACGAGGAAACGTACTTTAATCTAGCTATAGTTGGCCATGCACTCCTTGCGCAAGTAGAGTTGGCCTGCATCTTGCGAGGGTTGGCCTTGAGAAAAGGGCAGGCAAACCGGATGTTCGCCGTCGACAGTGTGGACTGCGTGGTAGATGATCCATTGTTGTTTTCTTCGTCACAGGTAGAGTCCTTTGCCCACAGCTGGGTGAATGTAGGTTTCTGCCCTTCATCTGACGGTGTAGCATCCATTGAGAGACCGCAGCGTACACTGCAAGGACTGTCTTCGAAGGGCCCGGGGACAACAAAAGATTATGTAGGAGGAAGTTGCAACCTCTTGAGAAATAAGACTCGGTCGAATCGAGAGCGAGGCGTTCGGTGGAAGCCTTGCGAAAGGCTTACTTGCTTCACCTAGCTGGAGCTTGCCTGATCAACTACTGTCAGGCGCCGGGATCGAGAGGCCCCAGGTACTGGAGTCTCGGAACAAGGAACGACTACCGACTCGGGCCGGGGACAACAAATAACCGGACCGGCAGAACAAGGATTGTTGACAACATGTAAGGGTAAGCCCTCCCAGTACCAAATTGCTTCCAATGTATGAACGCTTTGGCTGAACAACAACTTCGTCTGGGTGTCAAGACAGTCTAGGCGGGGTAGGCGAGGTAGGAATGCGAAAACAATGCAGGAAGTCAAGTGTACTAAGTGGGGGTCCATAATGACAGCAGAAAAAGAAGCCTTGGATGCATCTATTGGAGCCCTAAGTAAGCCATGTCAATAAAACCATGTAAGCCAGGGTCTTAGCCGCCTGAGATTCTAGCCTGTCACCAATGAATCACGCCCGCTCCTGTCGCGAGCGTAAGCTGCAGAGCATGGAGGTGAAAGTATTGGCCAACACAGTTTTGATGGTGCGTCCGAGAGGGTGGTCATGAGATGCCCGAATGTACGAACAACAGGAAATAGCAGGTGTCGATCCTCGTTGATCCCTCAAAGTTGCACTTTTTGGCGCCTTGGGCATTGCTCCGACGCTTAGCTTTGATTGTACCTATGCCGCTGCTACACAGAAGCCCCGACTGCTGTGATATAGGCTAGAGAGTCTCATCCCTAGGTCTAGTTCCGGCGTGTCGTACCCTCTGTGTCTCGCGACCCTCACCGACTGTAGCCAGCATCCAGGTGCTGTAGCCGATCGGCTGCTGAATCTGTCCCAGCCTGATGGTCAAATGTCTCCCCGCGAAGTGACCCAACCCCTCCTCGGATGCCTGGTCTCTGACTTGCTTCCATGTCGACCTAGATGGCGATGAACAGGGCACCCCGTCTTCCTTTCGTGCTCATCCAAAGCCTAGGTAACTCAGTTGTGATCAAGCTGTTCAGTAGAGCCCCGTTGCTTGACACACTCGTTCCTCAGTGGGAGGCAGGACACGAGAGCACCAGCCCGACTGGTCCCATGCAGAGTGGTCTCTAGAATCCATAGACGATGATGGGATTCTGTCTTTGCGTCCATGGATGGCTGTTAGGTCACCCCAGTCAAGGCCTGCGATCTTGAACGCCCTTTCCCTCCCCATTTTCCGCGGACGCCATCCTCTTCTTCTCGCAGAATTTCGGTCGGGCGCGCTAGAGCACCACTGCGGTCCACTCAGCTTGCGCGGAATGCAGTCAGACCATCTGTACTTGGTATGTTTGGCCGGCTTACCCTCTGGCGGTCAGATTTCGCCTCCCCCGCGAGAAGCACACCCACTCTGGCCATCCCCTTTCATCTTCAGTTTTGAACATCGACACATCAAGAGGACCACTCCTACTGTTAACGATCACCTTGAGTCCTGTCAGTACTCTAACTCGTTGCAGACACCCGTACTCGTCCAATCGACTTGGTAAGTGATCTCGTCCGCTTTCAAAATCATGCCTTCGGCCATCGCGGCTTTGTTCGTGTTGGAGCGGTTGATCTGAGTCACTGGACTCGGTTGGCGGCAATGTTCTGCGGTGGCACGGCACAGTCAATCACTGAAAAATGATCGCCTCCTGTCGGTGAAAATTGTTGGCGGCCATCATGCCAATGTTTCAAGTTCTGGGAATTGACAGAGTAACTGGGAAGACTTACACTCTGCCCGTTGATAAAACAAGACTGACGAGTCAATTCATGGTATAGAATTAGTCAACCCGCTACAATCATCGCCATGGCATCTTCCACAAATTCCCGAGCGTCGAGAAAACATCTCGTCGAGCCCCTGAGCTTCGTACAGATTGTCGTCACCAATGGCTCATTCATCAACATTCTAAGGCTTTCTTTGTCTCTTAAACTCCTCAAGACGACTTCCGAATTACTCGACATGCTAATCAGTGCTGAGATCGAACACCTGTCGGTCAATGTGATGACCGTCATCTCGATTCTGACCCGACTTGCCATGACTCCGTTCCCTCCGTGGCTCGCCAACGTCGCAATCGTGGCCGGTATGATCCCCGCGACCATCTTCATCCTGACTGTCTTCGTCATCATGACGGCACCAACCACAAAGAGCGCCAAAGAGGCGAAAGCCCCGATGGGAGAAGAGCTGCGGGTTGGAGGATGGCTTGTGCGAGGATGGATGGTCGCCGATCAAAGACTGCAGCGTTGGACGCCGTCGTACGGTCTCCTATTGCGTTTGGAGAACACCGCCAAGTACATTCGAAGGGCGCTTGTCATATCATCGGCGTGGGCTGCAGCAGCCCTTAAGGCTTGGCTGGCAAGCATTCATAGACGACGACCGATCAAGTCAGAGGTGGACGCGTGGGCAGGTGTGGTTCTATGCTTTTCGATGGTTATGGGTGTAGCCAATGCCGCTCCGATCGTACGCTTCTACCACCCACAATGGACTGCAAGACGACTAACAATGCTGACGTCAACCAGAATTCGACCGCCAGTCCCAAATTGAGTTCTGAAATGCGGAGTCTCGTCGCCTCGGGCTTCGTGGCCGGGGCTCTCGTCCTCATGCTCGCCATATTTGGAGTTCCACAGGGAGTGTGGGCACAGCGAGTGAGGGCCCAGGCAGTTTGGCAGTGGGTGCGCGATGCATTTGGATGCCGGAGACTGCACCTGGAGACTGCTGACGGCGAGATGAGCGACTTAATTGCGATGGCGGATCATGAGAGTGTGAATGCGACCGCAGGCGGTACGATGTCGCCCGTGACAGAGCAATCATCCACCGAGGTCAGGCTGCAGTGGCAAGTGCTCGGCATCCCCATTCCGCGCATGCCTCTCCCTTGCTTTCAGCGATTCGACGGCCGCGCAATTGTCAGTTCTTTCGACGTGGATCCGAATCACAGCACTCCTCAGCCTCGAGCGGATACTGTGGCCGAGGTAGGGTCGTGGGTCGAGGCCCTGCCAACCGCGAGACTGGCGGAGCTGGAGGATGACGACCTTGCCGACCCCGGAGAGAGTTACGGTGAGCCAGTGGCCGATCAAGACATGTAGACAATCATCAGACGAGACTGTGAGTGAGACCAGACGGACGGAGAGTTGTTGTCGACTTCCACGACCTACTGGACGGACAATCAGCCTCAACACCTCAGTGCTCCTGCAACCTTCACCGTCAAATCGAACGATCGTTACAAGCGGGTTATTCCGTCGGCGTCGATGAGTGGGAATACCATGCTATCATTGAGGCAAAACTAAAAGTAGATCGGTCGCTGGGCCTGGATCATACTGCAGATTCCTTTTGTGTTTCGTGTCAGCCCAGATGGGAGGGAGAATCCGAGAGGTTTTGCAGATGCGAGGATGGTAATGGTTGCACATCTGATCCTGCTGTAATTAAACATGGTCAACATCCATTGTCAAGTAATGACTGTCTTTCCCCAGCCACCCAGGAATGAGGTGCCCAGCAAGCCAGACAGCCCCCCCTGAGCATCATGCTGAGCATCTGAGAAGCCATAGACGTTCGGTTGTCGTGATGACACAGAACGAGTACACCCTTGAAATATTGACTCGGATCGTGCCGAACGAGTAGGCTATGAGCGACCAAGTCATGTGAATTTCACGTGATTGAGATTCCTCGGGCGCCCGGACTTCTCATGACCATCGGTCACAATGATGAGTACCGGCTGGATGGATTGACCATGATATCTCGTACACCGCTCAGATTCTCTTCTGTCGTCTGCAATAGTTGCATCCCAGATCAGGTCGGATCGCATCGTTCGGCATGATAACAGAGCTCTCACCAGGCTTCGGCTGCCTCATGCGCCTTGTGGCCTGGTTGCTGCAGATGCTGAACGTACGCTGCTCAATCTTATCCATCACAACCCAGCAACGCGCCAAAATTCATCACGGACTTCCAGGCAAAATTTTCGACCTTGATTTTTCTAGAGATCGTGGAGCTCAGCAGACTTGAGCCCGTGAATTTGGCGATATATGCGAACTCGCTATTTCTACAGACGGAGGTTAGCACTTATCCAACTGACGAGGTTTTTCCACTTGCCTCAAAATCCCAAAACAGACGTCATGGCAGCAGAGCCGCAAAACTCCCCTCGACTCCAAAGCGGCAGACGCGATCATAAAAAGGACCCGGAGTGGCCACGGTGGGCATCTTTGTCATATGGGCGAACCATGGCTGGGCGGCACCCAGTGTTTGTCCCCAACGTCAGAAGTCTCTGCAGATTCTGACATAAGCAGGATCCGTGTGGTCATTGGTCAATTTGAACACCGCCAACCTCCGCGGCGTGTTCTAATACGCTGAACGCAGCTGCGTATTTCCCCTTGCTGCGCATTTCTCAACAGGCGATTTTCTAGACCAGCGCATTTGTGCATCAGCCGTAATTACGAAGCACGAGATCTTCATGCAGCTGTTTTCTTCAACGTCCCTTCAAAAGCCACTCCCAGCCCCCGGCTGCCAGGCACCGAGCCTTTGCCCTGCGATTCGACCGGGATCGTCCAAGGCAGTCTGAAATGTGCGTGAACGCAACTTGCTGCCTTGCCTTAATCTAGCAGCACTTCAGGCGTCCACTACTTAAGGCGGGAGAGGATAGATTCATTGGTGTGATTTGTGTTTGAGGTCGTCATGCAGCCGCTTCTTCACTTCTGACTGTGCACGGCGCATTAACGCGCCAATCCACAGGCTTACAAGACTCTGCAAATTTGACGTCGTCAGCAGACCATTGATTCCAATGGCCTGAATTGAAGGAGTGAAGCACCTCTCGTGACCGAACATGCTCTTCGTGTAAATCCTCAATTTGACTACTGGATCGTCTATTGGATGACCGAGCCCAACTCGTGATGTCGGAAAACAGGCTCCGTTCCTGAGAGCTGCCCTTCCTTGTGCCCTGGATGATGCAACATCAGATCAGGCTTTTGTCGACGTGCATAATTTGTGGTGAACAATTGCGACCAATGGCTTGGCTGCATCAAGCAACCATGGTCTGTGTTGCTCTGACTATTCGGGCCCAAGGGCAGCAAGACCTGGGTGTCAGATGAAAGGAGTCAACTTAAGGGGAAAAGGGCGGTCCAGACAAGCACACAGAAGTGGTGAACATCGGCAAACGATTACTTGTCACTCGTCCACATCTAATAATATGTGGCATCTCTCATCCCAATTTTGTTAGCTGGGGAAAGTAGGCAATCCCTTTCGGTGCTTCAACCAGGGCCTAATTTTGGATACCCTGCTCACCCAGTGTTCGTTGAGCCATGGACAGCATGCAAATAAAGCAGTAAGCTAGAGGGGAGGGGGGGGGGACAATACTGCTTGAAGAGCCTATCATCCAGTGTCCGAACAGTGCATACTCTGGGCCACTTGCGCGATCATATGTGCTTCGTTCTTGTCAAGAAACAGGCCATGTTCACAGGCGACAATGTGCTTAGCCATATTGAGCTCATCCCAAAACTAACGCATGCCTGGACTCGTAGTGCTTTGCATAATGGGTCGTCCTGGGCATTGGGCACCGAATGCCCTTGGGCCGCCCAACCATGGGGTGATGGTTATGCACTGGAAATTCGGTGAGCAAGCTCGCGAGAAGTGGTCTCACACTTTGCAATGCAACGGATGGACTTTCAAACAGCTCAAGTTTCAAGCCACCTCCGGCACAAGAATAACAACAACCCATTGAACGGCTCCCAGATCATCCTTCAGCGGTGTCCAATAGCTCACAAAATTCGCGAGAGATCCCGAGCTATTGGATTTGGGCACAAGCCTTTCAAGACTGAGGCTCTTACGCAGCGAGCGTCCTTGATTCGACAGTGTTTCACTCTTTATACCCAGCACATTTGGATCTGCCCCACCGAGCTTCCTTGTCAATGAAAGCCCTCTCGGCCTGTTTTGCTTGCTGCTCCTGCCGAGTGTAACAAGGGCTCGTATGGAGAGGGCTTGGGGGTCTTGAGTTCACTGATAATTGCTAAGGGACTCTAAGGGCTTGATGAGATCCCTTCCTCTCGAAGCCTCTGGTCTTCCGAGGGGTCTTGTTATATACACGAAGCTCTTGCTGCCTCAGGCAGCCATGGCTTTGACCAACTCTCCGCACCATGCACGTTGGGAATACCTTCACCGTTGACCAGGGTCTGTATTGGTTATCAAGCCTCTGTTGGCCTGCAGGCCATGTGGCGCTGTAGTATGCAGCGCTTTAGCCCTTCGGAAGCCTTCCGCGTGACACCGAGGCCGATATCCAGTTTTACTGGTCTGCCCTCTGCCAGGCACGTCCGAATAGTAGACTGGAATGGTTTAGTTATCGAGTTCGATCCAGCTTTTCCGGACAGAACCTCGAAAATGTCCGAACCTCGGACGTCGGCGAGGCCATGTCCGCCGATACCAAGACTCTCCAAGGCAGAGGCAGAGCAGAAAGTCACCGGCAACTGCACCCTGTTCTTCTTCTTGTCTCGCTCAGTAGTAAGACTTGATGGCTTGATATACTCTAAGAGCATGAACCTCGAGTACGGAGACATGACAATCTGATGGGGTGACGGCGATGGTGTTGAGAAGGAACTCGATTTTCGTACCTCCATTGGCGAGGAGGGCTCGGAAGCGGGAAAGTCGATGCTGTCGTCCGTGTCCGAGGAGCCAGTCTCAGAGTGTCGTTGCCGAAAGCTCTTCAGAAGTTTGTTGCGCGATGCACTGGGTGGGTATCTGCTTCTGTCGTCGCGCTCGCGCTCTTGGAGCCTTTCTCTTGTTCCGTTCCGTCATGGCCCTCGACAATCTTGTTGATCCTTCGGCTTCTGCATCATAGATGGAGGACAGCCTGAGAGGCATGGGCCGACGCCCAGGAAATGTGTGACGTCCTCCTGTCGCTCGAGCATCTCAGTGACATCGATTTGACCTCCAAGATGGTAGCGGAGTTCTCCAGCCGGATCGACTAGCCTAGCTATAAAGAGGAAATTCCAATACATTCTTCCATCCTTGGTGTAATTCAAGACGAGATCGGTAAACTCGTTTTGTGTATAGAGTGCATGCCGAATGCGATCAATACTGCTGCCCCTCGTCATGGGACCCTGAAACATGCGGCAATTCTTGGATATGATCTCTCCGGTGCTATATCCAGCAACATCGGCAAGGCCATCAGAAACAAAAACCATCGGGTCGTCATCTTCATTGGGATCGGTCAGGCAGAAGGCTTCTCCAAACCCGGGGCAGACTTGGTTGGGCGAGTAGCCCCGTCCGACCGTCTGCAGGTTGAGTGACAGCTGCTGCTTTTGAAAATCAGGATAGATGGCCTGTGTCAGACTCTGTTCGACAAATGACCCGGCGTCGTCGAACAGGCTCTCCAAGCTGGGAAGCAGTGAGCTTGACACCTCGCGGATCTCCGTATTGAGGCATTTCCCAACTGACAACGGAAGTCTCACCGGCGCTGACGCAGCTACGCCGGTGTACTTGAGATCAATGCCCCAAACGATTGGCCCCACGAGAGACAGTGCGTGGTTATACACGCCAATCTGTAGGAGGAAGTCAATGTCATCTGTAGGCTCAGCAAATGCACGGAGGCGTGCCACTGCCGCTGGATTCTTTAAGATGGCTTTGAAGGTCTTGGTAGAGAACACATCGAGAATCGGGAGGGATGGAACTATGTCTTCTTCGAATCGATCGAGAGTCATCTGAACGTCTAGCCTCCCAAAGCTGTTGCTGGACCACGCCCTAGCCGAGAGGGGGGCGCTCCGCGGCGTACCGCGGGCATCGTAATCGGTATATTGCCTCAGTGCCGAGTCTTGTAATTCGAGTGCCTTGCCCTTCCGACGTCTACCAAGAATTCCGGGTTGTTTTCTCTGCTTAAGCAATGGACTGAAAGGTGACAGAGGTGGTAAGATGAGCGCAACTGATCCGTCCCAATCCGAGCATTCTGGGACGATCTCAGATGGCTTATCCGGTTCATCATGTTTTCCACTTGGAGATGGAGCCAGCGCAGCTTCACGATCACCAGTCGTTCTGGATGTCATCCTCGCTGGCGGAGCTGGCGGAGCTGTCGGAGCTGTCGGAGTGTGACAAGATGATACGGTCCCTAACAGGATGTCAACATAGGAGGGGTTCTAACGGATCACCAGCTGTGGGCACTGGTGAGGTGTAGAACAGCCACAAGTGTCTGCACAACGACACATACCGTTCAGCTTGCTCCTAAGCAGCCAAGCATTCCTCCTATACTGAACTCTCAATGCCCTTCAAGATCCGAAGGGAACGTTCTGAGTAGTGATCTGAAGGAACGTCGTTCACTTTTCGAATCTTGAAAGCCGCTTTGTCGATATTCCTACCTCTGCACTCATCTAGTTTGTCGTTCTTGGGTATTATAGACTGTAGTAATTCGCTTGTTACTGTTCGTCAACCTGATTATTTTAGCAGCATTAGTGGCGTCCTGATACCAGAGTTTTCAGCTGTTATTTACCCTGTCACGGTATTTGATGACAAGCGCAAGCGGTTTTCCCAAAACTGAATACGGCATCGTCTGTGCACAGGAGCCGTTAAAGGCCAAGGGGGCCTAGACGCGGACGGCTTCGGCACCGGCTAGATCCTAATATGGAGTCCAGGAAATCACCGACAAATCATCCTGGTCACTATGGAGCCTCAGTCCACGACTGCTCAAGCTAAGGCAACCATGGGGTAGTTCCACTGAGCTAGTGCCTAGCATAGGCCTCGCCTTCAGTTGACAGGCCTGCTGCTGTAATGCACGGGGACTCGATGTAACACAGCCTAATGACGGGTTTTCACTACGGAGTTGTAAACTCAGAGCTGTCTTGGGAGAAGGCATTGGTGATCGAGCCTCAAGCTGGGCGAGTTATGAGATATAGCTTGCGGCCTTGATCGGCCTATTCTTACATTCCAAGCTTCGTGATTAATCCCTCGCTGCCCGTGTCCCGGAAATTACGGAGCAAATAGTCGCAATGTTCCTTGTATCTCATAGACGGATACACCATCCGGAATCTACTGAGAGCTGAAAATCGAAGGAAGTCTGGTTCTACTGTGAATGGTACACTGTTTTCGCTGAAATTAACTCAAGAGCTCTGGCTGGCGTTGCCAAGTTTTTGTATTTTTGCTGTAGGTAGAATAGAGGGTGAACAAGACCTCGGACCCAACACATACCGGATATGAGATTGAAAAGTCCCCAGATGACCTGGGGTAATTGCAAAGTACCAAGTCTCTGTTGGTTAAGTTGAGGAAAACGCATTGATTTGCAGAATGACCCAGTCTTCAACCCCAGCCGTGACAGCCCCAATCCATAGATAGTAAGGTGGACAGTAGCTCATTTTGGCGAGAAATATTAAATATCTGTCCTTGAACAAGCTCTTTGACTCTTAACTACGAAATAGACTCAGCAGCTTGGCGTATGGGAGACTACTGGAGAGATTCAGAAAGACAGTGGTCTCTACGCTGGTCGAGATGGTGTTCAGACCATCAAGAAGATGGAGAAGCGTATCATAATATATTAATAACTGGAGCGTGGCTTCCTTGAGAATACAATTCCAATTTTTTATTCTGAATTTCGAGATCGGACATCCTTAGTCGAGGTCCTAGTTGTTGTGCTGATATTGCTAGGAGCTGGGTCGAATGAAAGCAATAATAACTGGTTGCTGCATCCCTAGCAATTCAACCAAACGATTCGTGAGCTTGAAAGTTCAAATTGAGCAGTATTGGGAAAATGCTACCCGTGTAGATTCATCAACCTAGTTCCACCTTACAAATGTGTTTCTTACTATCAAAGCCCTACTCATATAATTCCTACCTTCAAAGTTGCCCTCCCCGCCAAAGGCCTGCCTGCTTCGTGCCTTCATCCAAGCACGAGCCCTGCCCAGAAGCTGCTCTCTTGGCCGTTCCTGTTTTCATGCAGTATTCTATATTTTCTCCTTCGCATCTACTTCCTGATCTTCAGTGTTGCAGACTGTCCTCGTCTGATTCAACACGTCATTCGAACCGATTGATACGATCGACCCCCATCGCCCTGAGCTTTGGGTGATCACTGTTGAGCCTGTGCCTCAAAATACTTCCTTCACCCTCGCCTCGAAAAGCGTTTACAGTCTTCCAATGAGATACCTCGGCCTGCTTCAAGGTAGCCTGATCTCTGCCTTGACATTCTTGCCCCAGTAGCCGACTCAAGGTAACCTACTAGTCACCAGTCCGCTGGTGCCATTTTGGCATCAAGAGGCGTGTCACCGCCAAGTGACTTCCGGGGTAACATCTCCGGTTCACACAGTAGCAGCAATGACTAAATCATCCCTAGAGAGGATAAAGGTATCGCACAAGGTAAGCCGTCGTCGGCAGCTGGCAGTCTTCGCATTCATGCGCGACTGACAAATTCTGCCCGTTTTCGATCCGTTGAGATAGACTCACTGGATATAGATTCAAAACATCCCAGGTGCGTCCGACCTTCCCTCTGGATGGTCGGAGGCATTCATGTTGGTTGTGATCATATCACGAAGTGCGATTGTGTGGACATGGGAGACAAAATATTTCAGATGAATGTATGTGCTAATGGAAGTATGATACGGCACAACAGAGATGTTTCCGTCTCCTGGCTGACTGCTCAGAGTGACCATGTAGATATTGCTCAGCAGACAAATAACTCAGAGCAAACCTCCTCCACCGAGCAGCCCGCCGCCACCGCCTCCTCCCCCGAGTAGCCCGCCGCCGCCGCCGCCGCCTTTGCCCTTCTTATCACCACCACCACCTCCTCCTCCTCCGCCACCTAGGCCCAGAAGGCCTCCGCCTTCGTTGCCTCCTCCTAGGACACCTCCAAGTAGACCGCCAACACCCTGTAGATTGTCAGGGTTGTGTTACCACACAAGGGAAACAAGGTCCTCAGAAAAGACTTACATCGGTCACGCCGCCCACAACATCTCCAACACCGCCCAGCAGATCTCCCTGGCCGACCTTGCCTACACCCTTGCCAAGGCCGCCAGTAACGCCGCCGACGGCGTTGCCTAGGCCACGACCGGCACCGCCAACAATGCCCTGTCAGTCAAGTTAACAAAACTTGGTCTACGAAGCAGGACCAAGGAAACTTACGCCAACTGGCCCTCCTACCGAGTCGCCGAGACCGCCGACAGTGCCGCCGACAGTGTCGCCCTAGTAGAGGGTTAGTACACGTGAACGTGATATGTGACAGGGGTCACACTGACCAGTCCCTTTCCGAGTCCACCGACTGTCCCTCCGACACCGCCGAGTGTACCCCCAAGATCTCCGCGGCCTAGCGCACCAGTAGTGTCCCCAAGGCCGCGGGTCGTGTTGCCCAGGGTGTTGCCCAGGCCTTGAGTAGCACCACCAACAGCCTTTCCAGCAACCGGCAAGCCTGAGCCAACCTCTCCGACTGTGTTGAGGGCGCCTTGGCCGACATCGTTGACGCCGTCGAGGGCTCCGCCTACGGGTCCGCGGGCCTGTCCGCCTGCCTGTCGACCGGCTTGTCCACCCGCCTGACCGGTAGCTTGTGCACGCTTCTGCTGGCGCTTTTCCAAGTTCTTCCTCTCTTCCTCGAGCTCACGCTCGGCGAGGATCTCCTTTGTCGATCTCTTCGCATCGGGGTGGTAGGTCTTCTCCTTCTTCGCCGCGGCCGTCTTCTTGGCGCCGACCTGAGGGGTCGGCGGCGGCTCGGGGAATCGTTCAATCTCCTCCGGCTTGGGCATGTCGGCTTTGCCCTTCGGTACCTGAGGCCTGGCAGGGACGGAGGCCCGAGCCTTGGGCACCACAGGTTTCCTGTCCGTGAGGCCAGGGATCTCCTCGCCACGAGCAAGTTGGGCTGCCATGCCGTAAGTGGGAGCGGGACGTCTCTTCTTCTTCTTCTTCTTGATCTGAGTCCCGTCCGCGTTCGCGTTGGCCGTGGCGTCCTGCATCACATTCTTTGCGGTAGCAGGAGGAGCAGGAGCAGACTTCTTGGCCACAGCCGACGTCTCAGCCCAGTCCTTGACACTGCTGCTGGTTGGGGGCTTGGCCGGGATTTTTTTCAGTGTGGATGACTTGACATCTTGTGTCTTGGCGGCATCATTTGTTGCTGGAGCCTTGCGTGACGCGGTCTTCTTCACAGCATCCTGAGCGGCTGGCACCTTGGATGTCGGGTTCTTGGCGGCCTCCTCAGCCTGGGCCTTGAACCAGTCAGCCCGCTTCTTCGCGGCTCCTGAAAACAGTCTATGTTAGTCTTCGGGATGAAGCAAGTCTTTAAGCTGTCCTCTGGCAGTGGGCTTACTCTCCAACTTGCGGTTCCTCTCGAGGAGCGCATTCTTCTTCTCAAGGAGTTCGACCTCCCGTTCAAGGGCGTTGACCTCCGCCATTTTCAGTCACACCTTTGTCACAACAAAGTTGTTTCAAAATACAAAAAAAGGTATATAAAAATATCCAGAGCGTCTGGTCTCACTTGGACATATTGACATTCCGTTTGTGGCTGAGGACACCGGGTATTATAGCTGCCTCTCGACAGTG
This sequence comes from Endothia cerciana, assembly GCA_026119935.1. NCBI lineage: Eukaryota > Fungi > Ascomycota > Sordariomycetes > Diaporthales > Cryphonectriaceae > Endothia > Endothia cerciana. The sequence goes on along the minus strand of JALRMH010000007.1, from coordinate 718,471 downwards.
ACGTAGGTAGCATCATGTGAACGAGGGTCCTGAAATGATATCGCTGACATGCGCCAGTGACGTCGAAAGTGGCCTCGCAATGGTATTGATTCGCCAATAAGCGAGAACGTTTATGCATAACGCCAATCCTCCCCGACCTCACTCGCCACACCAGACGTGACGCCCCCTCAAGCCACCTACACTCCTAATACCGGGTCTTTCTGGGATCTTGAGAGTTGCGTTACCGCCATCTGAGCCGCGTCAGTTCATCGCGATTTGCGGGATCTGCGGGCGGAGGGGACATCACTGCCTGCGATGCAATCTACATAATACCAAGAGCTGAAAGCATGGGTTCATGGTTGTTTCTTTCGAAGTGATCCCGTCATCTTGACTTGGATTTTGATTGCCTGCAGACTGTGATGTGATGTGTTGCGATCAAGACTGTCTCTCGCCATCACGCAATAATAAATCAGGGTTTCTCGACCCGTCTGCATATGGCTCGTCTGCGCACGCTTTGCTGGAAGAGGAACAGCGCGTTCGTAACCATCGAAGTTGATCGTCGCAGCCACAGACTGTATTCACCCTCACCTGTTCTGCCTGTACCATACGATCTGAACACCAGCAGCAGGTATTGCGAGGAAACATGACGCGCGTGAATTCCGCACCGCCACTCGGCGTGACTGGTCTCGCGTTGGGCGTGACGGGACTTCGAGCCTTTACCACGTACACAGGCGCAGCTTGTTATAGGCGGACACAGGCGTTCAAGTATGTAGGTGTTGGGACCTTCCCTCGTCACTACTTTGACTGATAGACTCCATCGCTAGAGATCTTCGTAAAGAGCAATTGTAGTTTCGCCTGCCCTGGTGGGTCGGGGGTTACTCTCGAGCCAGCAGTATCATCGCGGCGCAGGTGGATCCCGGACCGTGCCGTTGAGGCGTCAATCTTCCAGGCGCTATGGCGCTGGTGACAGACATGCTTGTACCATGGTACGAAGCTGGTGAAGTAACCCGTGGTGATCGTCAAGCTACTGGATTCAGCCACACGCTGAGTTTAACACTCCTCTGTCCACCGTTTCTATTCACCTGGCTGGCTGGTTCAAGACGCTCAAGCGCCTACTGTCCTTACCTAAGAGTCACATAATGGCATGTTGCAGGTGCGCAGCAGACCTTCAAGTACACCTCCTGGGCACTGATGGGCAGGGATCTATGTCCCTTTTCTACAGTGACAAGCATCCAGGACACTTTCGCATGAACACCATCTTCTGCATCAGTCGTACATATATGCCCTACCCAGCGGCGTGATCTTGCCCTGGTCGTCCAACATCGCAGCCCACCGCCCAACTGTGCCAGTATCCCTCATGGGCCCGAACCACGCATACCTCTCGACCCAGTCCACCGTGTCCAGGTACTTCGCGCTCTCCCGCGCAAAATTCTCGACATGCTCCCGGGGCAACGGGTCCTCCTTGCTCCAGTTCGTACACGCGAACTCGGTGATCCACGCCGGCTTCGTGGGGCCGAGCTGGTGATACGTGGACCAGATGTAGTCGTAGAAAGAGCCCAGCCCCGTGCCGTACCAGTGGAAGCAGTAGAAGTCGATGTCGGAGCCGCCTGCCCGGATCCTCGCGAGGAAGTCCGCCAGCCAACCCACGGCGTGGGGAGCCGAAGAGATAGCCGGGCTCCCGCACCGCACGCCGGCCTTCCGCAGCGGCTCGATGCCCCGCAGCCACTCGTCCGCGGCGAGCTCGGCGAGCATGTTGGACTGGTCCGGCAGCTCGGGCTCGTTGAAGGCAAGGACGGTGGCCGCGCCGGCGCTGCGGACGTGCTCGGGCAACGAGTCGATGTTGACGTGGTTCCACTGCATGGGCACGAACTCTACCGACCTGGCATTTGGTGTGGGATGGGGCGACCAGTTATAGAGCCACGAGATCTTGGAGCCGGGCTTGGTGAAGTGGAACGCCTCGTCCTTGCCGTGGTTCTCGGTGGGCCAGCAGAGGCCGCGCTTTGACGATGGCGGCATGTCTGATGGGCTTTTGCTGCCGGAGTGGTGCTCTGCAGGGCTCGTTGGAAGTCGTGATTTTTGACTGATCTTAAGTTTCGAGTCTAGCCAGATAGGTGGTGTGTGTGGTTCTCGTTGATTACTTTTTGGTGGTTTTTTTTGGGGGGGGGGGGGATTAGGGAGGTTGGGTTGACACGTAGGCTTGGCTCTGGGGGCTTTGCGGCTGACGTCAGGCCATCGCAAACCCTGGAAGTTGAGAGTCGGCGGGTATCATAGTGAGCACAGGGGGGGGGGGTGGGGATTAGATCATCGATGGTCTCATTCAGTGGGCTAAGGTGATAGTAAATTCTACAACTTGAGAGATCCAGACTTTCTGTCCCAGTCTCACAAGGTCAAATCTCGCTTGGAAAACAGCGAGATCTATCCAAATGTTAGAGATCATCTGTTCCTGCATATACTGGATCTGCGCAGCTCGGTAATAATCTGGCTCAGGACGTGCCAGACCAGATATGTTGACGTCAAAATACATATTTTGCGGGTCTTCTAGGGTATACACTGGCCAGTGCAGCCCGGTCCCTATGATATGGGCTTTGTTAGTCTTTTACACCCTCGCGCTGAGGAACATTTCCTATGTACCGGCTGGTACTTACCAGAGTTGTTGGGATCACCGTCCACAATAAAACTCACCCACGACCTGCTCGTAATTGTCGCTAGCTGGTCGAACGTCTTCGGCTCGTCCGCAAAGGGATCCTCCGCCACCACATTCTCATATCCGAGGCCCTGTGTATTATCAAAGACAAAGGCTACTTCCTGAAAATGGGTGGCGCCCGTGGCAGGTGAGATGCCGTGGACCAGCACGTTGAAGATGTAGCTCCAACTGCTGACGTTGTACCGCGCGTAAGTCTGGCTGATCAGCCGCCGGGGCGCGTGCTGGGCCAGGTCGCCGGCATACGCAGCTGCTCGCTTCCACTGCGCACCCAGGTAGACATCAGTACCCGTCGGCCGCCCATGAAGTGTGGAGGGGATACAGATGGCGGGGATATCTGGGTATAGGACAGCGATTGTCTGGGCCGTCTCGTTGCTGAAACCAGATGAGACGACGTCAGCGAGGAATTGTGCGGTGGTGTTGACGCCCTTCTTCGCAAACATCGTGCCCTCGTCGTGGCTGCGGCCATGGAGGAGAGGAACCTAAACGAAGTGACCTGAAATCAAGAGTGACGTGGTGGTGTTCGGCAAAAAGTCTCCGTCCACTGATGCTCCCCAAGCTGGCACGCTCGCAGTCACGCTGGAGTTTAGCACGCTTGCTAATAAGTCGATGGGGACTGTACGGAGACAAGCGAGCGTATCGGAAGCTGAGCTGCAGTTGACGGCCCTGGTGATATTGTCATAGTAGGGCCGCCAGTCCTGGGCCTCAAGAACAGGCTTTGTGTTGACTGGACCACCGCTCTCTTCGATGGCCCCCCGGAACAGCTTATCGTCTCGACCGCCATATGCGACCAACTGGATCCCGACTGAACTCGCGCCCGCGGACTCGCCCCAGATCGTCACCTTGGCCGGGTCGCCTCCCAAGGCGGCGATGTTCTCTTGTATCCAGCCCAGAGCGATTCGCTGATCCTTATGCCCAAGATTTGCCACGCCTTCGTCCAAGATATCCGCACCGAAGAGAAAGCCGAGGCCCTGCAGGCAGTAGTTGAGACTGACGCCTATCATGGGCTTGTTGGCCTCCACGGACTGCTGCACGATGAAGGAGAGGTTATAACGAGGGTCCAGACTACCGCCCTCATAGCCTCCTCCACCGTAAATCTGCGAATTCTAGCTCAGTATCTCATCCTGCCGTTGCTACTAGAAATGTGAAACAGGGAAAAAAGAAATGCTTACCCACACACCCACGGGCAATTGCGCATCGGCTGCCACTCCGGCCGGTCTGATCACGTTCAAGGTCAAGCGATCCTCTGACACATGGTTACCAAGAACCCAATCATCACTTCCGAAGCCCCAGCACTCAGGGGAGTACTGGGTAGCGTTTCTGCTTCCGGTCCAGGTTGTGTTCAAGGGCTGTGGATTCCTGTATCGAAGATCGCCCACTGGTGGCTGCGCAAATGGCATGCCTAGGAAGAGGTCCTCCTTGTAGGTAGGATTATAGACGCCATAATACGAGCCATTCAGAACCTGGACTGTTGGCAACGAAGTCGATTGTGCCGCACTTGGTTGTGTGCGGAGCAGCAGACCTGCTGCGAGGCTGAAAAGGCACCGGGCAAGGGACGACTGGTCGGTCATTGTAGCTCATACGATGGACACGATGATAAGCCTATCTAGCGGTCTCGGCGAGAGGATCAGATCACGTTTCTGCCTCGGCCCCGAGCCATGATGGTGAGTTACTTATACCGACCGCTTGGTGAGGGTCTTCAAATTCTCCGCTAATATGCCGACACCTTATGCCTAGCAATAAAATTAGGAATAATCGGTCCTATATTCGCGGAGAAACGGCGGGTCAACAATGTAGCAGTGGCCCACGCCAACCACAAAGCCTGATGTGGAGGCGGGGAGAGAATCTGGAGAAAACTTCCCCAACCGTTTGCAGTTAGCCTCGTCGATCCAGACAATGATGACCGGAACTAAAGTATTGTGAGGGGATCACAACCTCCAATACCGCGGCGCAAAGCGGGGGCGAAGCGAGATGTTGCCCGGAGCGAGATGTTGCCCGGAGCGAGATGCTGCCCGGAGCGAGTTGTTGCTCGAAGCGAGATGTCGCCCGAAGCGTCTCTGAGTGGTTCTTTTATACCAGGTGGAGTTAGGTGTACTTAATGCCCAATCAGCTAACCAAGAACCAGTTGTTGCTACTGCAAAGGTTGAGTTGATATGCTTGACGCGCTCAAGTGACCTAGGTGCAGATTTAAGACCATTGGTCACCGCGACTCAACTTGCTACTCCTTGGGTAAGCTGAAAGCTAGAATTAAGGGAGTCTGAATTAATGTTAGGTTTTGCCATCAAGAGGTGACCAAGAGAGAAGCATAAGATACGCAGCCAAATCACGAAGGTGAGGGAGATGAGAAAGGGCCACAAGAAGGCTTACTTACTCCTCGTAACTCTATGCTCATAACAATCCATCAAATAAATCAAGAACATATACTCCAGGCTACCTGCTTCACCTTCGACGGTCTCGGCGGCGATTGCGTACTAAGTTTGGTCAAGACTTTTGTGGGCTTCCATTACAAGACTGATTCAAGCTCATAGAGCGCTAGGGGGAAAAGGCAGAGAAGGGAGGAAACAAGAAGATTAGTCGACTGATATGTCTACAATAATGTTCCAATCTTGTCTCCAAGGAATCTAACAGGGTTTACCGGCCAGAAGTCTACGAGGCACAGTGGAAAATGCGTATGACATTTGTACGCCCGCTCCCTCATCTTGTCTTCCTTTCCTCTCGACCGATCCTGACTGTGGTTTCAATCACGACAACATGAGTATTGAGCCAATTCTTCGTCCGTATCTCGAGAAGCCTCTACGCACAGAGATAGGCGTCGGCATAAGGCATATGGTATGTGACTCAACAGCGGCTGGTTATGCAGGCTGATAACCTTTGTCTGGACTCGGCCTCTGCCGCTACTGTCAGCATTGTCGCCAGGGATCGATACACAGGTGTGTACATCAAGACGTAGTACGCTAGCCACTGTCACGCGAATTCCAGGAGGCGTAAATGGCGATCGCTTACATTTGGATCCAGATTACGTAGGTCTATACGCCGATACGCCAATACGCCGGGGTATACGACTCCGTGCACCATAGTTTGAGCTGCAGACGATTATACACCGCTTGGGACACTTACAAACAAGGCATTTGCGTGTTTGCTTTTGCATGACATTACAGCTGCCCACCCTTACCCTCTCAGCATTGTTCAACGCTGCCGCAAGGGGACGAAGCACTCTGTCAGGAGCATGTTGATACGTTGAGTGTATATAAGGAGTGTCGCTACAGCATTTCATTCGGGCGTCCTCATTCAGAGACAAGTCAGCTGAAACAATATGACAAGATAGCCATTGATCCTTCTCAAAAATATCTTTGAACACTAGCAACTCCAGATTAAGCAAGTCGAAATGACCCTCCTGCGACCTACGATATTGATATGCCTGATGCAGCTTGGCCGAGCATCAACGGCCCCAGCATCGGGGGGGTCCTTTTCAAAATTAAACTCAAGGTACCGCTCCCGATCAGCGCAACTAATTACTACTATGACTTGCCCCGTGTCGAAAGCAACGTCAATGCTGTGGACTGGACCTGGAATCGGCTTTGACAAGGGGTAAGAAAACTTGCCATCCGCACGTGTGGGAGGGAACGAAAACAAGTCGGAAATGCGACCTCGCAATAAGTAGTTGCTTTACAACGTCAAGAGCACGTAGCCTTGTACGGCAGTATTCCCATTAACTAACTTTCTGTGACAATGTAGGTACTGGGACTTCCAAGTCAAACTGGATGAGTACTCCTTTGTTACCTCGGCTCTGAGCCACGGCTACTCCATCCTCCCATATGATCGCCTCGTCACTGGGAACAATTCCAAGGCGGATGCCTACGACGTGGTACAGGCCGGGGGGGAAAATCGAGATCGTTCGAGGCCTCACAGAACCCGTGCGCGCTGGAACGCTCATATCGTCGTCTAAGATTGTGGAAATATCGTCTAATAAGACCGAAGCACTTTATGACTACACTCCTAGCAAGGTCGTCCATATTGGTCATTCGTACGGCTCGTTCATGACTTCTGGCTGTTATCCCTCTTCGGAAATCTCACTCATGACGCCATCCTGACCGGCTTTCTAATCAATAGCCACCTGTTGAACAAGGTGGGACCTGCGGCCTTCGGATACAAGTTCGCCCCCGAGAGCGACCCGTTCGCTTCTCGGATCGTCCGTCTGGTCATATCGTATAGAAAACGGAAAGCAACATACAGCAGATATTCCTCAGGAAGTGCACTTTTGAAGCCGAGCTGCTGGGCTATGCGGAGTCAATAAAAGAGCTGAATACTGTGGGGTGAGCTCATTTCGGGTGCACAGGCGTTTGGTCAGTCTGGGCCTTGAAGATAGTGCAATCTTCTCTGAGTAGATATATTCAGCAATGGCTCTTTCTCTGTGTCTCGTTCCCCTTCAGTCGAGGGTTTAGATGTAAGTTGGATATTGCCAGACAATGCTTTATCACTCACGTACAAAAATCCGTCGTGCCCATACAAAATCGAGAAATGGGTGTGCGAGATGTAAGCGCCAGAGGGAAAAGGTATGTGTTTGTCCGGAAATCTCAGATACGGCCCTCAGAACCACTGGCTAATATCAACAGTGCGATGAGCTCTTGCCGCGGTGCACGAGAGCGCGGAGCTGCATATATACTGTCAATATCCAAAGGCTTGTTCAGGACTGGAGTCTAGGTCCACCAGGGAAGCACGGTCTCTGTGCAATATCTCACCACTTCGAGAGCGCAGCAGTAATAATTAACCGAATCAAGGATTTTGTGTGCGGCACGACGCTACTGCGCTCACCGAGACGCTCTTGTCAAAGCCGAACCGGCCAAGAATTCTGCATTCTATGTCCCTTGGCGGACAAGGGCACGGACGTATAGCACTACAGTCTTCCATCCACGTGCTCAACGCACGAGACCTCCAACTTTTTGGCCATTGCCTAGCGCACACAAGCCAAACCATTCCCTTTGATGAGGTTGACTCGTGTACCTTGCAAGTTGGCTTCCCCAACCTCGTTCGGTAGCAAGCCGCTGATGAGCTCCAAGGTGTTCACCTGAGCTCGAAACACATTGACAGATTTCCGGGCTGCGGCGCTAGCTGATCTTTCATATTCTTCAGAGCATCGCCAGGTATCTCGTCCGGAGCAAGGCGAAACCGATATTTCTTGACGAGCTGAGCCGTCACGATCTTGAGCATGTCGTGAGCCATAACCCGAGCAATGCAGCTATGATGACCTATGACACGATTGTAAGTACCTGACTGCCTATGGACAAGATGATGATAGCTCGACATGAGGTACGGTAATCCTTACCTTCGCCCCAGGGGTTGAACGCCGCAACGTTACGAATCATATCTCGGTGCGTGGACCAGCGTTCAGGTAGGAAATCATTGCCTCTCTCAAAGCAATCCTCTCCTTTCATATGATGTCAGAGATATATTTATCCATGTAGAGAGCAGCATGGGAGGGAGGATATATACTTCTTTGAATGGAAAAGCGCGGGCTGACGATCTTCGTATAGGGAGGAATATAGACTCCGCCGATGGTCACCCCTTCCTCCATGGTCTGTCGGGAGCCTCCGGTCGGCAAAACTGGGTACAGTCGCAGACCTTCATTGACAACACCATTCAGGACTGGCAGACGGCTGAGAGTCTTCGTGTCGCCTGCGTCGACCCCAGCCACTTCTGCATGAAGCAACTCGATGTAATGAGGCTGTTGTGCTAGCTCTGAGAAAAGTCCCACAAGAACGGCAGGGATTGGCTCGCTGTGCGCAACAAGTCAGGAATACGTTTACGAAAAGGACTCTGTATCGCGTCATGACAGACCTTCCTGCTACAATAGCATTGAGACTGTCTCCTCGCATCCGGAGGAGGCTCTCGGCGGTCTGAGGTCCGCCTTTCTCCTCAAGTAGGTAGTGTACCAAGTCTGGAGCCTGGTCCTTCGCGAGGCTATCTTTCAGCCGATGGCCAATCTGCTCATGAGTCCAAGCAGTCATCTTGAACCAATCGCCGATCTCATAAATCCGTGGAGCCACATGGAATGCAATCTGTATCAACCATGGCGCAGGATTCACGAGGCCGAGAAGAGACAGGGCTCTTTGCAAGCGGACCACCATGTGGTGCCACTCCTGATTGTTAAGCATATCAAATGACTTGCTCATGACAAAATCTCCCATAAAGTCGAATCCGAGCCAGTAGAAATAGTTCCGCATGTTCGAGGGTCGACCGGCTCTAATATCTGCCTCGATAACTTTATGGAGGAGGTCCACATGCTTCAACACCTTCTGAGAGTGATGGGCCAGAGCTACGAAATGAGGTATTAAATCAGGACTGGTGTTACTTAAGGCTAGAGGAATGAGGTCAGGACAGACCTTGGGGGCTGAATCCCGCTTTCCAGTCTCGACGACGAACATCATGCACGGCACGATCGCGCGTGGTGAGGAGAGAACTTTCAGGCCACAAGAGATCATACCAATCCGACTTCGTACAAGTTGTTCTCGGGCCGTCTGTGGCAGCGAAGACGTCCGGATGATATATGGTGATTTCAGAAGGACCTTTTGTTCAAGTTCTTAACAAGAGATGTCGGCAGCACCACAATGAATATTACTCACCAGTACGTATGAAGTCACCATATTGCTTGTTCAATCGATCCAGGAATAAGTGATTTGTATGGTCTCTGCATTCCCAGACATGCCAGATCTTTGAGGTTCGCAAATACCAAGGTCCACTGAACCCAGCTTTTGACAGAGTGTGGAAACAAACGCGGTAGATGACTATGCTAGTCAACAGCGCAGCGGTGTAGGATAAGCCGGATATCGATCCAGCGGTCCATAACTTGCCCGCGTCCGTACCTTTATACCAGATGGACCCCGAGAGGAGGACACCGAGGAGCGAGGCATGAAAGAGGAAAAGCTCAGGAGTTCGGACGTGCCATTCTCCCCGGATGAATAGACCATGGTGGGCAAGCAGACCGAATGCAATGCCAACAAGTCCAGCAAAAGAATTGAGGTGGCTTGGCGTCTGGTCACGCCAGTCTAAATGATGACTGCTCATGATGCAACGAGAAGCTAGTCAAGGACAGAGACGTGACAAGCTTCCAATAGGTGTGTATGGTAGGGTGTTGAAAACACAATGATTGAAGCACAGGAAGTCGGGTATCGCGGTTCAGGAAGGCGAAAGCCCTTTATGTCGGAAACCATGGTCCCAACTATCGGGCCTACCACGGGGTTAAGAAGTTACTTCTGTTAATATGCTACAGCGTATTGCTGCGGTCCACGTAGCTCGGTGATCTCTCATCCGCTAGCAGTGACGATGTCAAGCCTGCGCAGCTCGCGTGGAGGCTGCACACTCGGTTAGAATACATTTCCTGCACGCATCCGCGCTAGTCTTTGTAAGACTGATGAAGTGTGATCACAAACAGTGTCCTTGATTTTCCCGGTGGTCGCAAAATTCGAGGTAAATTGAGCCACCGTCTTTTGATACAGCCGCCGTAACTGGCGGGACTTCTGTATCTCATGCAATGTGATTTGTCCCCAACATATTCTCTGGTCCGTGGGTGTAACAGTGATATCATAAGAATCCACGACAAGCACTAGTGCTGCCTCTGGATTGCATTCCGCACCTGCATGCCGAGGGGAATAGCCCCCCCATATAGCATGCAGATTCCTGCCCATCGTTGCATTTACCTGTCTCGCACATGCGAGCCTTCGGGCATAGTTCAACCCCGTCTCGCAGTGAGCACACGGATTGGCAGCTTTCCCTGTTTGTTTCCGATTGCAGCAGATGATCGACCTCGTTGTGTAGCATCACATACGCGGCATAGCGGAGTTTGGATGACAAGTTTGCCCAGACGATGTAACACATGGGCTTTCGCAACATGCATGTAAGATGCCCTACGAATATATCACACCTAACAGATTAGACGCGGGAGCCGGTCATTCCATACCGTTAAGCGTGACCACTTGTGGACGACTATTGATCCTTCTCTAATTTGCCCCATCGAAATCGCTCTGAGAAAGGTTCCGAAGTTCGCCCACGCTCAAGCTAGAAACGGGCCAGCTTATCTGGGCCTAGGTCCTTCTTATGTCTACAACGGCACTTGGTGTATGGAAGTTCGAAAGTTAGCCCCTCCGGATAGCAGGAGTTTGGAAGAGCGAGGAGCCTGCACTAGATAAGCTTATATGTCACAAGGCCAAGGGTGCGGACATGGACGAGTGCATAAAGAAAGCAGACGCAGTTGGCAACCACCGTTCAAGGTTGGCTTCATCAACACCAACCGTCGGACAGAGACTTTGCGCCGTGGGTTACGATCATTGCGTACAGCACGCATCAAAACCTACACCATCCGTTCCCTAATACCTTTCTGATCCCGAGTCGTTTCTCACCCCCCCCCCCCCACACCCCTTTTAGGAAATTATTTGGTGTAGCTCGCATCGGGCAAGCTTCAGCTCACGATGGAACCTTCAAGCTCAATGTCAAAACCACGAGCTCTTCTATTACAACCGGCACGGGGCTCTCTTCTCTTCATGGGCCTGTTGTGGGACTTCATCGAGAGCGACTTCTTCACCTTTGCAATTCCCAACACCGCATTTGGAATTTTTGGTGCTCTCGCCTCACCAATGCTGGTTGAAGGCACTTCCTTCTCTGGTGCGCCTCCACCATCGCACCTTTTATGCCGCCTTCCCAATATTCTGGCTTTCAACATCGGGAATCTCTTGATCTTTGACCTCGCAAATCAACGTGCGCCAAGTGCCGTGGCTGAAGATTGCATCAACAAGCCGTGGCGGCCGATTCCCCAGGGCAAGATCACCACAGAGCAGACGCGTCGTCTGATGTTAGCCGCCGTGCCTGTGTCCCTGGCGCTTAACTACACCCTAGGCGCTTGGCGGCAGGGCATTTTTATCCATATCCTCACATGGATGTACAACGATCTTGGTGGTGGCGACGAGGCATTTGTGCGCGAGATGATCATCTCGGTGGCGTACGGCATGTTCAATAGCGGATCTCTGGAGGTCGCGGTTGGCCCGGAACGATCCCTCAGCGCACTTGGCGTTGCCTGGACCACACTGATCAGCGGCGTCATCCTGACGACGATGCAGGTCCAGGATTTGAAAGACCGCGAGGGTGACAGGACTCGCGGCCGCAAAACGATCGTCCTCTATCTCGGCGAGCGCTTTTCTCGGACATCAATTGGATTCTTTGTGTGTTTTTGGTCGTGCGTGAGCATATTCTTCTGGCGTTTGGGACCCATACTCAGCCTTTGCTATATTTTGCTGGCCGTGATAGTCATGTTGCGAGTGATGTTCGTCTGTTCTTCGAAACAAGGTGACGCTCGTACTTGGAAATGGTGGTGCTTCTGGCACGCTTCTCTGTATACCTTGCCGCTCCTGAAGCTCGGGAGTCCTTGAGAGGGTGTAACAATCAATGCTACACAAAGCGATTGGCACCGGGGATGGTGAGGCATAATGCTCATCCTCAGCCAGTATCTTTTAACGCAATCGTTAGGATAACTGGCCTCTTGGGGGCGCATTAGCTGAATACAAACCGTTATACATCATGTGAATTAGCGGTTAGCCTTCTTGTCTCAAGTCGAGAAGAACTCTCACTGATCTCGATAATGCGATCCTTGTGGAGACTTTAGCAGCTTGAATGAAGGCTTGAGTCAAACTCAGACGCAGGGAAATCAACCTTTTAAGTTGTCATTCGCGGTCGAGCAACCAGCAGTGGATCTCACGTTTAAAATTGCACTTGTTGCTCTCTGAACGGATGATCTGTCCCCATGAGGTCATGTCATTAATTATCATTTCCATGCTTGTAATATGCCTCCACTCTAGGAAAGGAATTTTCCAATCATAGTGCCTGCCCCCTTGGGACTTGATAAGTCTCGACGTCTTGTTGAACATGAATAACCCCCCGAGGTGGCAGCATATCAAGCTCCACCGCGCGATTCCGGCCACTTGTGACCTTGGTCGTAGTAAAGGCATTGTCCCGAGTTTTGATCGGATTCTCAGGATCGCTTGGGCGGCCCTCGATGTCGTTGTCGCCGCCGATAGGGTCTTGGCTTTCCTCCATCGTCGTGTAAAGGTTTCTGCGCCGCCCTGAAGGTCCTAGTCTTCCAAATGTAACGATGCTACGCTTAGCTGGAGTAACACCACCTGATCCACTAGAGACGGATATTTTGGTGACTACAGGTGCCACGTAGGTCTTGACTAGGGGACCCAATGTCGGGATGCAGGCAATGATAATGCAGATCCATAGCTCCAGCGCCGTGGTGAGGGCAAGCTCGGGTTCGCCTTGTACGAAGTCGGAGTTCGGGTTGTTGGCGCTAGAAACGAGGTCGTAGATTCGCCATATCATAATGCCGATAGTTCTAAGAGGTAATCATTAGCGATACTGGGTTCCAAGCTTGAGTGACGGCGCCGGGAGGGTGCATCTGCAGTCCAAACATCTGCGGAAAGATTCGGGGCCACATACATGAAGCCCAGACTGAAGACGAAACTGATAACGATCTTGTTGCGCAGGCGCATTTTCAGATTCCAGAGAAAGGGCATAGGCAAGATGATGATGAGAACATCAAGCGCCAGGTTGGTGCTAACGGAGCCCAGCTGGCCGATGTTCAAGTCGCGGCAATGGCCCCAAGGACGAGGGTTCCATAACTGCGAGATGTCGGGAGTGCACGTCGTAAGGAACACCACCATGAAGGTTATGCAGTAGGCACATACCAGTCCCATGAGGATATACGACAAGCGCTTGACGGTCTGTATGGAGAAGAGGCGGACGTAAAGACACAGAACCGAAAGTTTAAAGGCCGCCGTGCTCAAGGTCCACGTTACATAGGCCGCGGGTATCACCTGGAGGGCGACCTTAAGCTGTGGAGCAGTGAGCTCTGTCTCGTGCTTGCCTATGCCATTGAAGATGGCCCATATCATAACACCACTCAGAGCGTAGGTGTTGGCCTTGGTCAGGGTCAGTCACCTTCGTCCACGCTTCGTGGGTCCCAGTATGCAAGAGGACTGACAAGAGAGAATATGATCAAGTAGTCGTCGGAGGAGATCCTTCGGTGGATGAGGCGTGCGGCCCAAAAACGGAAGATCACAAAGAGGGTGTCAAGAACCGTGAAGACGCAGGTCCAGACCAAAAGATCTATGCCTCCCTGCGAGTAGACAGCCATTGTCGCTGTTGGTGCCCTGATCGATCTTGCGAGATCTTGGGCCAGCATGCGAGGAGAAAGAGTTGTAAGGGCGTGACAGCGCCACCAGGGGAACCTGATCCTAAATGCAGCTTATAGTCGGCGATGGGAAGATGCAGGCATGGGTAACACAGGGCCCCGGGGACCGGCGTGTCAAGGGGCGAATCGGAAGAGCAATCTCCTCTCGGAGGAGGGCGCATGTAAAATACGACCGTATGTAAGCCTACCACAACGCGACGGCTTTAACCCCCGTTTTCAATTGCTCTTCTAAGCCAAGCTAACAGTAATCATGACGATTCGGGACCAATAATGGCAATGTTGCACCCGGAACGTGATCCTATGGTCATCAGAATGGGTTATAAGGCGGTTATAGCATCGTCTGGAAGTCGCCTCACGCTGGCGGATGGTGTACAGGCCGGATGAGGTGCGCAAAAAGCCGCATGGCATTTCTACTAAAGTAACTGTGAGTAAGCACAGACGGATTCGGGGGGCGAGTTATTCTAGATGCTTTTTCAGAGATAACTGAACCTGAAGAACAGTCGCCTATCTTTTCCGCAAGCGCGATTCATCTGAATTGACCCAGGCCTGATCCCCAGGGCCATGTCCATCTTCAGAAGACAGATTATCGTCTTAACGCAAACACTGGGAATCGATCGGGGATCGGTCGCCCTTGCATACTTCCTGATCCAGAGAGGAGCCGAGGGATTTAGGACAATGCACATTGTGCGAAATAATCACATTGGGACTCGTTCGTTGTGATGGGCGACAGAGGATGGACCGATCTGGTATTTTGCCCGGAAAACCTGGCGAGCGAGATATCACTCAGGTTGTACCGCGGGACGGAGCGTGAGACTACTTACAAATGCATAAGGTGTGGCTTGGCAACTAGTGGTGGCACACCACAGGAGGAGGTGTTAGTCCTTCTGTTCTTTCGCCGATTGTATGCAGTAAGCCGCACTAGTTCTGATCTGCTTGAGGGTTGAGGCATCTTCAAGTGTCACTTTTGTCGTGACCCTGAAGGGTCGGCTTTGAATGGCCAGGGTCACCAATTTAGTTCCATACAGCTGATGGGCGTTCGGATCCTTCTACCAATCCCCAATGGTGGTAAAAATCACCAACATCCTCCTCTCACATGTTGCTGCGGTGTTACACGACATTAGAACCATGTACCACCCATGCCCAACCCATACCTCGTCCGTCGAATCGCTACGGGGTGCCGGATGACATACCATACTACCTACCGTAGCGGAGCCCCAGCTTGGGTTGACTATTGCGTGCCTAGCATTGAAGGATTCTGATCGCCTGCAAGTCCGGGACCCTTTTGGTCGTCTTTTCCGCACATATCAGCGCGGGGAGTGACTCCAGGGCGCAAGAAAGCGGCGGCAGAGGAGCCTCTTTCACAACCTTGAACTTGACCGGACTGATAGTGCGTAATGTCTGCTCAGGTGCTAGCATGTGCGATAGTTTCTCCAGCTGAAAATCGAGTGGGGAGGAATGGCCGTTGGTTTGCTTTTCCCTATATAAGGCCCAGGTTGCATTTGTGCCACGAGGCAAGCCGTTACGTAGTACCACGCATGCATATGCAGCTACCTCCTTGCCGCTGCCTCCTGGACCCCAAGAATGCTACCCTGAAACTTCATTCGCTCGGTCTGATCAACACCCCACCATTGTGATACACCATTCGAGCTCTCCGATTGAAAATAAACAAAAGTAAGCTGCCATGTCCCGGTCGATCTTCGTCCAGTTCTTGTTTACCCAGAGAATTTTTCATTATTTTTCGTTGCATTGAGAGGCACACACACCGAGATCCCGTTGACGAGAAGGTCTCACAATGTCTGGGAGTATACTAACGAGGAATCAGGTCCAGATGGTGGCCTGGACAGCCGTCGCGGCCGTGTTGGGCGGCGTCTGGATCGCGAGGTCATCACAGTCCAACCAGACCTGCCGCTGCTTTCCAGGTGATGCATGTTGGCCATCCTCGGCTGAATGGGAATCCCTCAACAGCACCCTCGGGGGCAAGCTGATCGCAACGGTGCCGATCGCGAGTCCCTGCCACGACACCTTCCCGGGCGTTAGCTATGATGCCGAGGAGTGCGCCTATATTCAGGACAATTGGGTCGTCCCAACTCTTCACGATCAGACCACACACTCTCCCATGGCTGGATACTTCGCCAACATGAGTTGCGACCCATTCACCAGTCGTGATGCTCAATGTGTGGTAGGGGCCTACGTCCAGTACGCTGTAAACGCCTCTGGAGCCGCCGATTACTCCAGCGCCATCGCCTTCGCACAACAACATGATATCAGACTAGTCATCCGCAACACAGGCCACGATTATCTTGGGAAGTCTTCCGGAGCCGGTGCCCTAGCAATATGGACCCATAATATCAAAGACAAGGCAATTATAGACTACGAATCTGCAGCATACACCGGGAAGGCGATCAGACTTGGCGCCGGTGTCCAAGCTGGCGAGGCGCAAGCATTTGCCAATGCCGAGGGCTACGTCGTCGTGGATGGTGACTGCCCAACCGTGGGTATCGCGGGTGGCTACACCCAAGGAGGTGGAACGTCACCGCTCGGATCCAAGTTTGGCTTGGGAGTTGACCAGGTCTTGGAGTGGGAGGTGGTCACAGCCAACGGACAACTCCTCATAGCGACCCCAACTGAGAATGAAGACCTATACTGGGCTCTTACCGGTGGCGGTGGCGGCACATATGGCGTCGTGCTCTCCATGACGGTCAAGCTTCATCCCAACATGGCAACAGCTGGAGCCGTTCTTCAATTCACGGATACGTCAGATGCTTTCTGGGATGTCATAACAGCCTTTCTTATGAACCTGCCCGCAGTCTTGAATGCTGGTGGTACAGCATACTGGCAGGTCCTGCCAGGACAAACCTTCGTGCTGCCTCAGACATATCTTCCTGACGGAACGGCCCAGCAGCTCGCAAAGCTGCTGCAGCCTACGATTTTAGCCCTGAATCAAAGCAGAATTGCTTATAGTAAGTTTTTCAATCTCAAATGCACCCTCAGACTACCACCAAATGAATAACATGGAGATCCTGCAGGTTTCTCGACCGCCGATTATCCAACGTTCCAGGACGCATTCTATACGATGAACCCCGCAATGAATATCACTGAGATGAATATCGGCGGCCGTATTATCCCAAACTCGCTCGTAGCTTCAAACACGTCTGCGGCCAGTCTGTCCAACGCCATCAAATATATGTTGGACAATGGTGGAGTATTCGCCGGCGTCAGTATGGATGTCGGGAAAACACCAACCTCACCTAACTCTGTCAATCCCCAATGGCGCGACTCCGTCTTCCTCGCGTTCTATGGAACGTAAGTTTCTTCCCATTTGTTTTCGAAGCCACTTTTGGGCGCTCACTGACACCGATGAGCAGATTCTATGATATGTATAACATCACAGCAAATGTTGTGGGTCAGGCGACTGTCACAGACGTGCTGTCACCGGCTGTTGAAGTACTCACGCCAGGCGGCGCCGCATACCTAAATGAAGCCGACAGAAACCAGCCATATTGGCAGCAAGTATTCTACGGCTCAAACTACGCGAGGCTCCTGCAGATCAAACAAAAGTACGACCCGACCGGGACCTTCTGGGGACAGACAGCTGTAGGAAGTGAAGGGTGGGAAATCACTCCGGATTGGCGACTCTGCAAAACAAAATAGAGCATCATCAGTATTTACTAACCGCCATGAGACCTTATATCTTCGCTTCACTGTTTATATAATATGATAGGCACATATATATAATCTAATGTATCGCACGTACATTAGGCGAAAGGCTGCAGTAAATTTGACTTCATCATTAGTCAGACTTTTGAACCATAGTGGGACATATGAACCTCTCCAGGCCTGAAGAATGCTAGACGTCACATCTTTATAGATATACTGCCACTAGGCCCGATTATGGAGTCCATGCCAAGTATTGACATTAGATTGGTCTGCTCTCTTTCGTTGATGGTCGAAGACGACTAGAATAATGTAGACTGCGAGTCAAGGGAGGTGACGGTTACTACATAGCTCTAGGGCGAAACGAATGGTTCACAGGAATGAACTTCAATTTCACGATCCTCTTCATAACACACAGAGAACCGTAATTCATCTCGAGGCCTGGCATCATTTCCAGCACGGAGCTGCTTCCACGAGAACATATAAGGGCCAGGCTATCCATCATCAACTGTGGTACTGTTGGACATGTGGAGTTAGAACTTCATGAATTACCTCAAAAATAAGACTGAAATGAAGTAACTGGAACAGTAACGGAGGACTGCATCCAGTGGCCTTGAAGGCGTGCTTTATAATACTGCCAATACCAGCTATCAAGCTCGTTGTCATGGTGTAGTTCACCAGAGCATAAGAGCCGATTTCCAACTGGTAAAACCACTTTCTCAGAAATGTCTTTCTTGTTGCCCAAGTGGTAATTAGCTGCGCAGAAGCGCATCTCATCAAAGCAAAATTGCTCTTCTTATCAACTTTCTTTGCCCAATAGCGTCGTAGAATTCAGCTTGCCTCATCATTCCAAAGGAATGGCATTCGTAAAAGCGAGATTTCCATTGCAAACATAATTTAGGACATTCGACGCCTTACCCTACCTTGCAATGAGCCTACGTCATGTCCCAACATTGATGTGCACACAGTCATATATGTAAGAGAATAGCAAGGCTGTAACAGCTGACCTCCCGCCAGTAGCTCATCATATTGGCTGTACAAGTAACATATAATCCACAAAGAGTTCAATTTTCTTGTTTGTCATCCCGCATATGCATCTGACGCCGGATGGCGTCAGCAATCTTCTTATCTTTGAGTTGCTCCCACGCACTCTCATTGCTTTGATCTCCTTCACGAAGTACATGCTCCTGGAATGCGTCAACAGCTAGAAATTAAGTCAGTAAGAAACACTTTCATAACGTCGAGACAGCGTAACGGGAAGCAATGGGGCACCTTTATCGAGAAAACCTTCGTTCTCCTCTGCTTTCTGACCACCACCCATCTCCTCATTGAGTCGATCCTTCATCTTGTCGATTGTGCTTTTGTGCCGTTCTTCCTGCCGGATACGCTCTTGCTCAGCGGCCTTGCCTGTGATCTTGTCGAGTAAACTGGGTCTTTCGAGGTCTGATGCCACTTTTCCCTCTTCACCGTCTCCATTCAAATGCTCCTTGAGTCGTTGAAGGATACCCTCGTTGTCTCGTTTGTCGTGGAGCACTCGCTCAAGCTCAGCTTGTACTTCGCCCTCTTCACGATCTAATTCTGCCGCCCTTTTCTCCCGCGCATCCCTCCCGGTAATTTTGTCCAGGACGCTGGGCTTGTCCGCCTCGTCATCCTTGTGAACTTGGCTTTCTGAGCTTTTGTCAGGCCCCTCGACGTCGAAATGGTCCCTGATCCTTTCCAAAAGGCTCTCGTTCTTCTTCTTCTCATGGGCAATCCTTTCTAGCCTGTAGCGGAGTTCTGCTTCATGTTTAACCAATTCAGCCGCTCTCTTTTCTCTTTCTTCCTTGTGGGTTATCCGGTCCATGATACCGAGCTTGCTGTCCTTGGCCTCTGCAGTCCCGCGGTGGCTGCTGTGATGCCCAGTGCCGACAATGAGCTTTTCAATCGAGTCTCTCTCGGGCTCGGAATCGTGCTGTGATGCTCCATGAGAGTCCTTGGGTGCCTGGCCAGTTTGAGCGGCGCCTAGTTCTGAAGGGTCTTGTCGCGCGCTCTCCCCCTGGAACTCCTGCTTGAGCCTTGCCATATAATCCATGTCGAGCTCTGTTCCCGTGTGCTGATAGTGGGACAAGATCAAGTCAATATGTCACTGTCATGTTTCAGGCAGCAAGGCGGGTGGATATTGAGGCGTCGCAATCACAGCAGACGAAATAGAGGTCTTGAGGATTTTGCACGAAACGCAAGAGGACAGACAATCAAATATAAATCAACAGCTATGCCAGTCGGCCAAGTCAGATCCTCATCTCCACTTTTCCTGATGACTTGGCACAACACGCGAGAGCTTGGCTCATCTTGTTATGGGTCTGCGCTGCACTCCGGCCCGGGGTTCCATAGGTTAGTCCCTCTTACATAGCAATACAAGAAAACGAGTCTAGAGAGACCCTCACGAAAGTCAATGGCACCAGCATCAGCAACCAGTATTCGCACCAGAGAGCAATGAACTAGATTGATGTCAAGTATATCTACATGGTATTTGGATTACATGCTCAATCTCATTGCTTCTTCGGCAGTGTCTATTCATTCTGCTTCTATAATATGATTTGACAATGTATTGCTCTACGAGATATTCTAGACTAGGATTATAACGAGGCTAAAGGTGTAAACAACATCATCTCTTTGAGAAACGATATGATTGCGTAAAACTAGGCCACACTTCTCCTTACGCAGCTTTCCGAGCACAAGGTTGAAAAAGGAACGAGCCTATCAGAAATCCCGGTTCTCTCTTTGAAGGCGGAAGTTGAAACCCCCCCCCCCCTTCTTTTCTTCTTCTATTACCGCCTTCAATTGAAAAGGTCGAAAGCGAAATGGGAAGGGGAATCACTCAGAGACAGGATTCTGACACAATGTAAAACGATCTTACTTTCCCCTTTCTAGAATGGTAACCGGTCATTTATTCTTACTTCTTCCTATTCATTTATTTCCTTCTACACGCTATATAGATCGTAGCTACTGGTTCAACAGGGAGGCTAGACAGATGACAGAGATAAGAGAGCTAAATAAATGCATGATGCTATAAAAGACAGAATATATTATTTCCATCAGGGACCTCTAGGCGATCCTACCACTCGACGGGGTAGTTCCCGTGCTTTGCTCAAAGATGGGTTCTCGAACATGCACCAGCAAGGAGCCACGGCCCCTCGGTGAGCGTACTATTAAATATATGGGTATGTAAAATTTTTGTACCCCCAGTTCAGGTTGCCCTGTGTTCTATGTCCATTCTATCATGCTCTTAAATCATCCAGGGTATTGAATCTTGTAATGCGCCGTGCAGTCCGTCTATAACCCAAAAACAAAAGCTTTTCACCGCTCAAGACTCCGAATTCCATCACTGACCCCTCCAGAACTAGACAGAGACTGTCATATAGGGAAGCGCACAGCGGGCACTACATCAGGCGTAGAGCCCGGGCATATTATTCCCAGAGCATCTGCTGAGGGAAGAAGGCATCCGAACCGATTGTTCCACCCGTTGTAACATCTCGTATAGTATTGCGGAGGTCGTTCTTTTTATTTGGGCTTGGGCGGGTTGGGCTTGGGCGTGGTTGCCGATGTGTCATATGCTCCGCGAGGCATCTTGTGTGTTCGTTCCGACGATGTAGTGGCCGAATGAGAGGTGATCAAGGTCCAGCCTTCGTGTGCAGGTGCAGAGACGGAGTCTACCTATGTCAAGGTGCAAATGTGGGTAGGTGGGTCGTGCAGGCGTTGGGTTGCGTCTGCGAGGTGGATTTTGGCTTTGTTCTAGCGTCTTTCTGGAAGCTTTCTAGAAAGACTCTGTGTGGGCCTGGTCGGGTCGGGAGGACGGAACGAATGCAACCTTGAAAAATAATCTGATTTTGATGACCACCTGCCGGATTGCACAAATCGAGTCGGGAAGAGTGGCTGCTTTGAAGGAACCGATCAAAAAAAAAGAAATCATGAGCGGGCGACGGTCCTAAATACTTTCCACCAAAGAAGAGTTGCTCCGAGGGAACTCGTAATTGACAGGGCCGCTCACCGATCTCTGGCGGTGTATGGGACTCGCGGCGTCGTCGAAATTTTGGACAGGGGCCACCGACGGCCCACCAAGTCATGGTCATGTCATAGGCGATGGATGAGGATCCGAGGATTGGTAGACTAGGCTGGGAGCTATCCGATTTGGTAGGGCTGGAGGCGTGGGATGTCCCTGAGTGTCGGGGAAAACGTCTGTTTTGATGCTATCTCGGGCCCCGGCCCGCTCGAGATTGCGACTGTTTCAGAGAGTCTAACCAACTTACGAGACCATATTTCCAACCATCCGCTCGAGGCATTTGTTATTGAAACCTGAAGCGCTCTCTTCTCCCTCACGCGTACGTGTGCCAAGTCAGGTCAGGCATAGATGCAGCCAACAACTATCCGTCTACCTCGAATGCAGACCTGTAGGCCAATTGATGTCCCTCTCGAAAAAAAATCCGCCGCATCTGTCCAGGGTCACCGCCATGTGGCAAGTGGGTCATGACCGCAACAAACCTTCTCCTAGCTCGGACAGCACCGCGACTTTGACGACATGATCTGTCTGCCCGGTCGGCCCATGGCAGCATGCGAAACCGGTGGCGTCTCACCGGCGGTCAAACTCTTTCTCTGCCGGTGCTGAGCTTCGGACGAACGATTGGCAGCCAGGGGGACTGTTTAATTATCACTCGCTACGTGGGTGAGACATGTGCCCATATCAACACAGGAAGAGAACCCTTAGCCCTCAAAGAAGGCGGTCTATCAGACGTCAACCACTTGCTCCCATCCTGGACTTCCCTCAGCCGCCCATCCACTGCCCCGATCCCAGGATACATCTTCTACGTCAAACATATGCAGCCTCATTGTACCTGCCTCAGCACCATGCAGCCAGACAGGGACGCGGTACGTCTTACAGGGTTCCAGTTAAGGGGTTACAACACTACCATAGTACGAAATCGGGCTGACACCGCGTCTGGAAGCCAATCAGCCCGCCCTGTCAAAGATAGAGAGGATTGTATGCACAGACCAGGCTCCTCACCGACAGATGGATGTCCCTTCACATCGGCTGAGTGTTCCAAAAGGGGATGCTTGGAAGTGCCCGGTCCAGGCTTTGATCCAAATGGTCCCGGGTTCATGTTTCGGCGGCGGCATAAGGAGGGTGAGTCTCCATCATCCTCCGCGGGCACTTCCGAGGAATGTGTCATTCCCAGTCGGGAGCACACGCCAGGGGGGTCGGCTTGGCGGATTTCAGATCGCTGTCATCATTCCTGACCACCGATCGCTACTTGTGTCCCTTGGAACGTCTCTGGCGCCCTCGACTGGACCGTATCCTTGGGTCCACTGCTGATGACAGTCGTCACTCGCGGTCCGAAAGTCAGTGGCGTACCTTCACATGACCTGAACAACATGTGTTGTAATGGTCTGGGCGCCAGAGGACCCTAGACTTTCCTGTCGGACCCCGGACCGTGGCGGCACACGACACTGTCGTACCGCTCGCGCCTCATCCTCGCCAGCAGCCCCGGCTCTCGCCTCCACCGAAGAACATGTCCACTCGGGCCCACCACGTGCGGCTTGTCCGGGTCTCCTTCCAGCCCTGCCGGTCTCCACCGCACTGCAGACTGGCACCTCGGAGACCCACAAAACGTTTCCAAGCCCACGGTTCAGCGGTGTCCGGAAGAGATTAAAAAATCTTCCAACGGCGGCGCGGCAGTGTTGTCGATAGGCTTAGAAACGACGGTCTGGCCGTGCGGTGCCCCAGAACAGGACCTCGAGTCAGCACACCGGCCACACGGATATTACCAGGGCAGCAAGTCAGGGCCTATAAGTGTAACAACACGTCCCGGCAGCGTGGGTATCATGCCAGCCACATGAATCAGGGAATAGGTCTAGAGGGCCCGACGGTGATGAAAATTCGAGATCGGCTTCAGCCTCTGGTGGCTTTTCTGGCGGTGAAGACAGTCCTTGCGTTTAGGGTTGAGCTTTTGTGACGCAGGTGTGATCAGACAGCACTGTTGCTGGCATGGGGGACGGTTGTTCCTCGAACCGTCCCGAGACTGCGAATCACGCGTTCAAAGGTTGGGAAAGATAGCCACATAATTCTCCTTCTAGACCTCGTAAAGCTGTGTGGGTAGCAGCGCGCATGACAGCCGCGATATCGAGGCGGACACTAAAATGTCCCGACTACCACCAAGTCGTAGAACCTCGATTACTAAGAAAATAGATATGGCCAACCCCATGGAGCGAGAGACGTGGCTTTAGTGCTCAGACCCATGGTCAATACGATCTTCAAACGTTCTAGAACTTCGCGCAGGCCCTCCTGGAGAAGGCGACTCGTTGGTGTGGAAACTTGGAAATGAAATTACGAGGAATCAGCAGATTATGTGGAAAGATATATCCCGAAACCGTAGGATGCCAATAAGCGGAAGCTACTTCCGCTGGCCTGTGTTGTTCCATAACGGTCGGGGGGTGAAGAGGCTGAGACGGGATGATCATCTCCCTGGCTGACACCTCTTGGCGAATCGTCGATCTTCAGTAACGCAGGTCGCGTGGACTCGGTATAATATCGATCTTCAGCCTCCATCACCCCCCGACGCCCAAGGAATCGATGTGCAGCATGTTTTCGTTTCCTCCCTCGGTCCTCCGAGGCATACAGCCGATCGGCGCTTTATTACCATGGAACTATCTTTCTCTTACACGCAGTTTTCCCGTCGCTATTGTGTTTGCCGGAAACTCTTATGGAAAGAAGGATGCGCCTGGGGAGACCTGCATGGGATGAAGCTCCCATAGCATCAGACGCATCTCCAAGATCTGCAGTGTCCACCAAGAGTTCCTTCTCCGAGGCGGATACTCCCACGGGTAGTACAACTTCGTGAACCTGCTTCCAGCCGTCTTCGGTCTCGGCTATGAAGCCTCCCGGGGTGGCCAACGAGAGTCGAAAGCCAAAGCCGCACATTCCACTAGACCGGAGTCATTGCGGTTTGCATGATCCTAGTAAGAAAAGCGACCTCTATATACCAGCATGTCAGAGATTAAACTTCCGCCCTGCCTTGTTGTGGCCTTCCAAAAGAAGGACATTCACGGTTATGGCGAGATATTCAAGGTTCTCGGCACAAACGGACGCTGTCTTTGTCAAGGTGTGTAAGCAAAGGTGAATACGGTGAACAACAGGAATCCAGACGACATTGAACCTTGATGAAGTTAATTTCCGAATATTTGACCAGCACAGCCTTGCATACTCCGCAAGTAATGCTTCCTAGGAAAGCCTTGAAACGGGAGGTTGAGGGGGGTAGCAATTGCTACGCTGCGAAATGGAACGCGAGGGGCAAGTCCTAATACCATTGTATACGATGAGCTAGACGCAACCGACAAAGGCACAACCCTACTATAAGGGGGTGCGTATCGAATGAGCATCAATAGAGAATAGCGTGAGGCTGGTTCCTCACCGGTAGAATAGGTGCCATCGCTTATTGTCGCCTCCGGGCGGGGCCAAGGAGGACTGTGGGTTCGCATACACAACACCAGTACAGTGGTCGCCAGGCGGGTTTCAGACAACTACCACTGGCTGCCTACGATCCGCTGTAGTGTTTTACCTCGGGCACACGCAAAAGTATCTCATCAGACATCTTTCTGATGGTTGCAGCACGAACACGTGAAAAGAGAAATACACCACCCCCCTTGTCGCTGAATCTGTGACACCATGGAAAAGACCGCCCACGCCTGGAGGCCTCGGGGTGTGGTATACGCGTCTTTAGGAGGCACCAAGCGCACTCCCCTGCATACATAAGCTGAACTATAGTCTGGGTTTCGTGTTGGTCCCTCACATGTGCCATGGGAATCTGCGGTGTCTCGACTCGCAGGATTGAATGTTGGCCGCACGATCACTGTGGTCGATGTCATGTGGCACGGGCTTCCGGTGGAGTCTCCCGGAGGAGCCGCCGGACGTGGGCGCGCTTGAGCATTTCAGGAAGAAGGCATACACCCCAATGCCTTCCCGCCTGGATACAATTCAGGATGAGGTTCTGGATTACATGACATTGCGGAACACTTGGGCCCGAGTCCTCGCCCTTTCTTTATCATCCAAGAGGCCTTCCTCGTCCAGGCTGTGCCGCTTGCTCTCCAGGTCGTGCTCGCTCGCGCTGGCGAGAATCTGCTTACTCGATGGTGCCACCATCTCCCCCAGCGGGACATCACCGCCACTGGCATGGACCCCGTTCGAAGCAAATCTGAGCCTCGTCCTGACCAGAGTAGGTCCCACGACGCGGGTGAGCAGCGGGCGCAGAGTCGGCAGACAGGCGCACGAGATCCCCGCACAGAGCTCTGCCAAGGACCATGAGGCTGGCCCTATGTTCATGTACGTAAAGTCGTTGCCCAGCCTGAGGAATCCGATCCGGACGATGGAGATCGTACACGTGCTTGTGGCATCCAATCAGCGCTCACCCGCGGGATAAGTGGCAGGAGGATATCGGCGGGGACAGCTTACAAGAACCCCAGGCAGAAGACCCCAAGCAGGGACAGGCGCTGGCACGGCGGCATCTCGAGCTTCCACACAATCGGTATGGGGAGTGCGAACACGATAATATCCGTGGTGATGTTGCCGGCCGCGTTTATGTACCAGAGCGGCAGATCTGGAATGCAGACAGCGTCAACGTTCGTCTTCCAGAACCCTTCGACGGGCCGACAGCTGAACACGGAGAGTAAGACAAGCGCGAGGCTCCATGAAGATGTCGCAGCAATGGTCAGAGACATGAGCGTCCTCGACCTCACCGCAACGAGCGGGTAGTACTGCATAAGGAGGCCAAGCTTGATTAGGCCAAGGGACGTGTAGTAAAAGACGAGTGACAGGTAGAATCCCTAGTGCACAGGTCAGATCAGGTGCTGCCTAGCAGGTCCTCAGCGCAGGGTAGTGGAACGCACAAACATATATCGTTCGATGGTGTCTGTTGTCAGTGTCGTGACGTGTCGCCCCAACCCGACCGCTGTCATCGTGCCCATTATGACGCCGGTTCCGCAAGTGAACAGCTATACGGCTCGCATCCCGCGTGAGCTAGTCATAATGCTGGGCCCTGGGGCTGGGTGAGGACAAACCAATGCGAGCGTTATGATCCAATCGTTAGGTCCAATCGATCCCACCAGTTTCGCCCGCGTGTATAGTCGCAGGCTGACCATGAATGCTGCTAGCGGAAGCAGGGAGCTGACGATGGCGACCATGACATAACTCCTGGAGTCCTCGCTGGAAACGACCTGAGACGTGTCGGCCATGACAGACTCTAGTGACGAATAAGTCGCTGTGATTCCAAGGTTGTGTCTTTTTTTTTTCGTCGCGTGGCTGACACCAAACAATCCACGATATCGGTCTGGACCATAACCAGGTCATATAGGCGCAACAAGAACGTCTGAATTGCCCAACTGTTTCACGCTGGAATTGGGGGTTGGTTTATCTACAGGCTACGCGTCCGAACCGAACGAACCTCCGAAACGAGTCTTAGAGTTTGATGTGCTCGCACAGAAGCTACCGGAGTTGCACATCTCTGGAATGCAACCTCATCTTCGGGCGTGTCCCTATGAAGCTTCCACCGCTTGTGACCAAGTAGGCTGGTTCTTCTCCACGGGGAGGGGAAACGGCTTGCCTTTAAGAAATAAGGTTGCTTTCGGGTCTCAAAAACGTCACTGCAGCTCACCATAGCCCTAACGGTCTGGGGGGCATTTAGATTTTGCCCGCCGCTCCCAAGGGGGCTTGGCAGCCCAGGGCTGTCAACCCAGATGCCGGCATAGCATCATAAACAGGAAACTTTAGGTTCATGCAGGAGCGTAGTGTGTTTCGCGGGGAGCGTCGAGTATGGACTGGGCTCACTAGTCACGTGGCTTAAGATAGACCCCTTTCGTGCCTCATATTGTGCCCCAGGGCATCCCAAGGTTTCCGTCCCGTCCATCATCTTAGCATTGACCAATGAGCAACTCAGACAGGGTCAGCCTGTACATGTTGGGCTCGGAATAATTTTGTCCTACGAGTCCACGCCGGTAAAGGCTACAAGGGGGGCCATGAGAAGGGAGTCAGTCGTCAGCCGGTGTAACTTGGAAAACAAGGACACCGCCTCGAGAGGCGTGAATCATGTAACAAGGCTATCAGGCCCTGGCCGCTTGACGTTATTGCTTCCTGCTGAGCATATGCCCCCCATTCTGTGAAACCACCACGTCGCCCCCAGTTCCTTCTTCCGAACCTCGGTCTGCCGGGCTTGTGTGGGCATCCTTTAGTATCGACTCTTGTAAGACCACGACGTCAGCTCCAGCTCCAGCTCCAGCTCCAGCTCCAGCTCCTTCTTCCGCGTTCCGATCTGCTGGTCCGGCGTGAGCACCTCTTGGCGTCGCTGCTTTCCGAATGCCCCAGCCACCGGACCAGCCTACCCAGCCTTGCTCCCGCGGGCCCCTCGCGAAACAGACGAGGAGTGCGAGGCCGAGGAAGCCGACTGCGCGACATCAGAGAACGGCCCATCGGTGAAAGGAGGTGGGGGGAGGGGGAGGGGGAGGGTACGGCTCACTGTTGCAACTGCCACTCGCCTTCCAGCCGCCCAACGCGTAAAGCCGGTTTCCTACCGCCGTGCCGGTCAACTGGCCCGTGAACCCCGCGATCATGTAGCAGGTGTTCACCCGGTTGCGGGCCTTGGGGTTGATGTCGTTGATGGCGGTGCGGTTGGCAATGTTACACGCCTGGTTTCCTAGGTCGATAACGATGGCCTCGACGACCGGGCCCGCGACGGTAAAGGTCCCGATGAAGGTCCCCGTCGCCACGCCGGCCAGCTCGATGGAGATCCCTATCAGGCATGAGTACAGTGGTTGTATCTTGTCGATGACCAGGCGGCTGTAGACCGGTCCCCAGCAGATGATGAAGATCCCGACCAGGGCAAAGAGGCCAATCTCCAGGGGGTCGTAGTTGAAAGGTGGTGACGAGAGGAGGAACGACATTGTCGTCCAGAACGACGTGAATATCGAGCTCATGATGAAGCTGAGGAGACAGGCCTGGACCAGTAAAGGCTCGGTGAAGTACATGTGGACGATACTCCACATCATCCGGAAGTAGTTCAGGCCGCCGGGGTTCTTGGAAGGGTAGTCCGGCAGGAAGAAGAACAGCAGGATGAAGATGCAGTACTGGGCCGCGAAGGCAAACCAGTAGATGTTGCGCCAGTCCGTGTAGTTGGCTATCACCCCAGACAGGAGGCGGGCAATCAGCATGCCAAGCGAGAGGCCGGAGACGACAATCGAGATGGAGGTGGCCCTCCTATGAGCCGGGGCGAGATCCCCCACGAGCGGCAGCATGAGCTGCGGCGTCACCGTCGTCATCCCGCAGAGAAACGATACGCCGGCAAAAGAGTTAAAGTCGGGGGTAAGACACAGTGCAAGCCACTGGTTGGAGGAGAATTAGCCAGACAGCACGGCAGGACACGGACGGCGTGAGACTGACCAATGTTGCGGTAAAGAGTACCAGGAGCAGGATGTATGGCCGGCGGCGGAATATGTCGCCAAGCGGACAGAGGAGGAGCAGGCCGGCAGCGTAGCCCGCCTGGAGCAGGGTTGCAACCGACGACGCTCTCTCGAAGCTCACGTCGAACGTGTCTGCGATCCGAAACAGGATGGGCTGGACGTAGTATAGGTTCGCCACCGTCACCGTAGCGGTCTGTCAAGATGAGGTTTAGCGAAAGCATACGTCGGCTGTCACCTGCGGCGGCGCACTCGAGCTTACCAGAGCAAAAAGCAGGTTCAGAGCCAGGCTGAACCTCGGAGGCCTGTCCGGGTCATAACGACATCGCTGAGGTGTCCACGTAAGGACCCCCCTTCCGTAGCCCACAAAGTTTGATATCCGTGTTGTTTTGGCCGTGCTCTCCAGCCCCGGAGCGGAAACCCCCTCACCGATGACCCCCGTTTCCACGCCTGGCGCCGGGCCGACTTGTACCTTTGGGTCCTCATCCGAAGAGGACGAACCCAGAACCTCGTCCGACGCGCCGTTAGGGCCAGGCTCGTGATGGCCTCTGGAACTATCCTCTGCCATGGCTGATAGTGTGCCTGTGTGTTGGGTCCCGGCTGAGCCTACACACCCTGACCGATATCTCCACCTCGGCGCCGCCCAAACCTGCAAGGTGCCTGGGCTTATGAACCGCGGATTGATCAGGGGCGGCGAGCCACTCGCGACAGACTGATCGGTGATAGGCAGGGACTTGGGCGTGAAGTCTGCAATGTCCCTTCGAGTCGTCTTGAGTGTAGACAGAGGCGGAACACCCCCAATAAAAAAAGAGGGGGGGGGGGGGCAAAAGCCCACGGGCCAAACCTAATTCGCCGTCCCCCGCTACCGGTTTCGGGACTGCTTTTGACGGTTATCGGGACTTAAGGTCTCTCTCTGCAGTACCACAGTGCATACATGCTAAGTGCCCGAGGAATCAATGTCGGGTTTTGAGGGCGAGGCCAGGCACTTTCGGCTCGTCCCGGATTGAAGCCGATCCCGACACACCGTTGCAGCCATTGCGGCGCGATGGACCAACCGCAGCATGGACGGCCACCACGATACGTATCCGCGGTTCTCGACCGGACCAGGCTGAGCCATCCATCACTCCACGCTGATACCGTGGCCTTTCAGATGCCAGGGGATGTGGCCCGAGGGCCCAGGTTGGCCTGACCGTAAGCTCTCTGCACGGTTCCGAGGGTTTGATGAGATATGGTGGTGTAGAAGATTCGAAGGTCGCCGGCTCAATTCAGTAAAGCACCTGGCGGAATCCGGGGAGGTCACTTTGGACGCCTTATTTATTCAGAATGAACCAGAAGGAAAAAAATGTGATTGTTTTTCTGTTTTGTTCCCCCGAGGAGGTACTTGATATGGGGCCGACCGCACCACCGCTGATCTACGAATGCATCTCTGCAAGAGCCTCCTTCGCCTCGGCTCTCCTAATAGCCGCCTTCCTCCTCGACCGCTCGGTGCAGCACGAGAAGCATATGAAGCTGGCGCAGCCCGCCACGAACAACCCCAGGAGGGCGGCGACGAGGTAGCCAATCCTCGGGAACTCGTCTGAGGACGAGCTGGAGCTGCTGGTCGACGTCGCGGTCGCGGACGACGATGTCGTGGATGCGGTGCCCGAGGAGGTCGAGCTGGCCGTGGACGACGTGGCCGTGCTGGATGCAGAGGTCGAGGTCGAGGCGGCCGAGGCGCTCGACGTGCCGGATGCTGATGATGATGATGATGATGATGTGTCCGTGGTCGACGTGGCTGCCGAGCTCGAGCCCGAGGTTGAGGTGGACGTCTCCGACGAGCTGCTGCTGGACGTCGCCGACGTGGACGCCGCGGCCGAGGAGCTCGTCGTGGTGGTGTCGGCGCGGCGGTGCAGCTCCCTTAGCTCGATCACGTACTCCTCCCCGACGTGCCCGTCCCCGCCCTGGACCTCCTCGCCGCCGTCTTCCCGACACCCCTCTGCCGCCCAGGCCGCCTCCGCCTCCGCCTCCTCCGGCGTGCATCCCGCCTCCAGCAGGCACATCTCGAGGTGGGCGGCATCCAGCCCCACGTGCCCGATGCAGCCGCGGACGTCCTTCGGCTGGCCGCAGGGTATGGCCGACGCGATCTGCCCGCTGCCCGTCGACTGGCAGCCCAGCCTGTGTATCCTGTGGTGGTGGGGGTGGGCCGCCGCAAGCCCCAGCAGGAGGGCGACCGTCGCAGCCAGCGACGACTTGTGGGCGTTTGAGACTCTCATATTGGCGGGGGACAACGGCGCAGGGCAGGATGTGGATGTGGCTGTGGTTGAGGTTGGGGGGTGGGGGGGAGGGGGGGGGTTTCCTGGACCTCAGATCGGTCCGAGAGGGTCTGAAGAGCAGAAAAAAAATATGAAGTTGTTTTAGAGAGGTCTTGGTTCCCTTTCTTTTCTTTCCTTTCCTTTGGTTTACAGTTAAAGGAAGTAACAAGCGAAGGTTCGACGATGGGGGGGGGGGTATCACTAGGGGAAGACAGGAGAAAAAAAAAGAGACGGCAAACAGGCAAGCATGAGTGACTGGATCAGGACCGCCCGGGAGATCCAGGTGCGACACAAAGGCTGCCGGCCCTTATAGACTTATGTTGAAGCCATTCAAGAGACAGGTCTGGACCCGTTCATCGTGCTACGGTCCCACACGCAAGAGAGCCTCCCACGCGTCCCGACCCCAGCCCCCTCCCAGAGCAGGCGGGCACTGACGCGGACGGTAGCAGCGCGAGGCGAATGATCTTTTGAGGGCTGCGCGCGCTCAGCCGCAGGCGTCTACGTGGATGTTTAAAATTTGAAGGCAGCAGAGGAACTGCGCTTGTATGGGGCACACGACGGTTTGCTGACGACGACTTATAGTGGGTCCGCGATGCTCTGGGCTCAATTGCTCTCTGGCTGCGCCCACTGCCGTAAATAGCGACACCAAATGGCCCGTCAAGCTCGGCCAGGCTCGGCCGCAAGCTCGGCCGCAAGCTCGGCCCAGGCGCATGTTATCCACGTGCACCCATGGTGGACCCCCTTTTCCTCTCCCGTCCCAGTAAGGCGGCAGAGAGAGCCATGCATGACGGTCGATGGGAAAGAAGCTCATGAGAGAAAGAAGAAGGGAAGAAAGAAGCTCATGAGGAGGAGGAGGCCCCTGGCGTCTTGCTCTGTAGCCAGAGCCCGCCCGTGGGGGGAGGTGAGAATACTATAAAGCCGTGCATCCCCAGGCCAGGCCCAGGTCTTGTGCAGACCAATAGTATATTTCGCGAGGCGGCCTCGCGAAGCCTTTTGTCCTCCTGGTATTCTAAGCCGCATGTGCAACACGCATGCCCTTTCAGACCTTCGGGGTCTGGCAGCTAGCTGCAGTGGTCAGTACTCGCAGCCGACGCTCATCATATTGTCTCGTACCGACCTCTCCCAACCGTTTGTGCCTGGGTAGTTCTTCCTGAAGGCCCGCACCAGGGAGGCGGCTTGGGAACCCTCCGCCGGCCCGGGAGGGAGACGGAGACATCGAGGTGGCCCCACCGAGGAGTCTGCATCTACAATAGATCAGAGCCCACGTGGTTGTATGGTGCAAGTGGCCCCACTGCCTGATAACTGACTGCTTGCTCGGGCCTGCGGTAGGGGTTTGTCTGGGAAGAGGGAGGGGGGGGTTTACTGATGAGCCGCGCGGCAGCACTCCAGTACGGTACGATGGATATCGCCTAGACATGTGGTTTGATGATCCCCAGGTCCGGGATCCGTCTCCAGCTGCCCCTCCCACTGGGTTCTTCGGTTTAATAACACCCCCCCCCCGGGGGACCGTCTCTCACACTTATCAGTGCCGACGCGCAGGCGATCGTGTTTTGTCTGCCGGCGGCCTGTCTGATGCCATCGTCGGGGGTTGACGCTCCAATGTGCGCTGATGGCATGTGTCCAGGTTGCAAGCACGCAACGGCAGGCCATGTCACGCGTCTAGTCGGGTGGGGAATACAGCACCGACGAGGCGGCCCAGGGCACCATAGTACCTAGCAGGGAGGCCAGTAATCGATTCCGGATGGGAGGGCGATTAGGTACCCCGTTAGAGCACCGGGGAATCCGTATTGTGTGTTTGTACAGTATAAGGTAGATACAGTATCTCCATAGAGAGAAATAAAAACAAAATAAAACTACTACGTAAACAAACCATTACCCTCATGCAGCCCGTCAATCAGAACCAATGACATGGTATTCGCCCCGAAACACGCTAGAAACCACGAAGAAGAAGGAGGAGGAGGAGGAGGAGGAGGAGGAGGAAGAGCCGAACTAGTAGGTTGGGATGAAGAAGAGGAGAAGGAAGCCGCAGGGATGAGAATCATGTCTTCCCGCACGCTGCCACCCCGACATCTTATGCCCCCGTGGCCCTCCTGACCCACAGGGTGGTGGGCTCGTACTCGGTCTGCTTGTCCAGCTTCTTATAGGCGCGGTGCAGCTTCATGCCGAGGTCGTGCTCCTCGCCCTGGATGTCGGACAGCTTCGCCCTGAGCTCCTCGATCTTGCGCTTCTCGTCCTCGCGCTTCCTCCGCACCTCCTCCGGCATGATCAGGTTGTCCTTGGGCATCAGCTCCGTCATCTGCTTGATGGCCCTGTTGATGTTGATCCTGCGGTTGGCCAGGTCCTGGAGCTGGGAGTTGAGCTGGGCGATGCGGTCGGTGGTGGTGACGGCTGCGGCGGTGGCGGGGGCGGCGCTGGGGGCGGGGGGGAGGTCCTTGTCCATGTTGGACATGATGGAGGCGGGGCGGGAGTTGTTGGAGTCCGAGCCCGAGCCCGGGGAGCGCGGCGAGAGGAAGCCGAAGCCGAAGGTCCGGCTGTTCTCCTTGTTGCCCTCGCGGTCGTTTCTGGAGGAGGGGGGGGGCACGTGGATCTCGCGGGGGCCCCTCGGTGTGGCCTTCCGGGACCGGGGCGGGGAGCTCGTGGCGTTGATGCCGGCGCTGTTAGCCCCGGCGGTCGACATCCAGGCCTTGCTCAGGCTGATCTTGACGGGCTCCACGTCCTCCGACACGGCCTCCTCCCACCTGTTCTCGCCGCCGCGCAGCTCCGGCCGCCTGCGCTCCAGGACGCTGTCGCCGTGGGCGGGTGGGTCGGGGCCGGAGCCGGCGAGGCCCTGCGGGGGCCTGTTCAGGCCCATGACGATGTCCTTGGGCGGGGTGGGGAGCGGGGGGGCCAGCGCCTGCGCCTGCGCCTGCGCCTGGGTGTCGAAGGAGTCGCGGGGCGAGGAGTCGCGGCCCGAGGTCGCGTAGGTGGTTATGCTGAAGCGCGAGGGCGGCTGCACGTATGGAGAGTCTGTGCTGCCCTCGCCAGGCAGGCTGGGCAGGTTCTTGGTGTCTAGCTGGATCGGGACGGGGGGCTGTCGCGACGCCTGCGGCTGATATTGGCCCTGATAGGGGTACGGGTGGTGGTCAGGACGGTTCGGGGCGGTGTCGTCCTCGGGGCGGGAGTAGACGGACGACGAGAATGATTCGTGAGGGCGATGGCCTGTCGCGTTTCGTGTGGGCGCCGCAGGGGG
Source organism: Endothia cerciana (assembly GCA_026119935.1). Classification (NCBI taxonomy): domain Eukaryota; kingdom Fungi; phylum Ascomycota; class Sordariomycetes; order Diaporthales; family Cryphonectriaceae; genus Endothia; species Endothia cerciana. The sequence continues at coordinate 683,909 of JALRMH010000007.1, read as the reverse complement.
GGGGCCGCTGCCGATCTCCTTCCTCCGGATCGTGTCCTGGTGCTGGTGCTGGTGCTGCTGCGGTTGCTGCTGCAGCCCGTTGCGTCCGTGGGGATATGCGGCCGAGGAGGAAGAGGAGGAGGAGGAGGAGGAGGATGTCAGAGGGAATGTCGATGATGGGTGGGGTTGTTGGTGGTGGGGTGCGTTAGGTGGCCGTTGCGCGCTAGCATTAGTATCAATCCGGGGGGCTGCTGCGTCGGCGGCGGTCGCATTGATAGCGCCTGTAGGCCCACCCGCCGTCGCTTTGCCGGTGCTACCTTGTTGGAACGAGAACGCGGTAGGCGTCGTTGTCGTGCCGGAGAGCGGAGGGCTGGGGTAGCCTTGCTGGGCGCCGGCCTGCTTGTGGTGGGTCTGGCCTGCGAGCGAGTTGATGATGGCGCTCCCGCTGAAGATCCGGCTCTGTCGCTGCCCAGAGGATGGGATGATCCTGCGGAGGGTGCTGGCGAGGCTGGTCTTGTTCGTGGTCGTGGTCGTGGCTGTCGTGATCGTGGTTGTCGTGGCGGCGGCGGCGGCGGCGGCGGCGGCGGTGGTGGTGGTGGTAGTATTATTGGATAGGGGGGCCTTCCCTGCACCGCCACCTCCTCCTATTTGCTGCTTGCTCTGTGGCTCCCGCGCTGAGGTTTCAGGACTGATAGGGGCGCCGGGTATGGGTATGGCAACCTCCACGGCCCCTCCCCCTCCACCTCCCCACCCAGCAGCACCTACATGGGCGGGTCCCTGCTGCTGCTGCCCACCCGGTGCGCCCTCGGCCGGGCGTGGTGAGCTCCGCTTGGCGCTCCTCGGCGGGATCCTGAGCGGCTCCGCCTCGGGATTGTCCTTGACCGGGTCCACGATCGCAGTCCGCCCCGACGCCCCCTTCCACCCGGGCCTGCTCGACACGAAGGCCCTCGCCGCCGGGTCGGTGTGGCCGGTCGGCAGCTGGGCCTGGGCCTGCGTCTGCCGCCCGGGCCCGCCGCCCGCCCTCGACCCGCTCCGTGACGGCTGCCGCTGCCCGGGGGACTCCGGGGGGCTCGACGACACGGTGGAGATGCCCAGCCCCCGCGCGGAACCGACCGGCGCGGCCTGCGACGGCCTGCCCCCGTCGCCGCTGGTGAACTCGCCCGCCATCGGGCCCCACCGCGGGTCCCTCTCGCCGCGGGGCCTGCCCGCCGGCCTGACGCCCGGGTGGAGCGGTGCCGCCGCCCTCAGCCCATCTCTGCCTGTGCCCCGCGGGGCCACCGCGCGCGCCTCCGCCTCCGCCTCCGCCTCCTGGTGCCCGGTCATGGACCGGAGCCTGTTCGCCGCCGCCTGTGCCTCCTTCTGCTGCCGCCGCTCGCGGCGCATCATCGGGATGTTCGACCGCGCCGTGGAGGAGGCGGCGGGCGATTTGGGCGACGGCGCCTCGGGCACCCCGGCCTGGTCACCCTGCCGGCTGGCCGCCCGCTGCCGGGAGGGGAGCGCGGCGTGGTCTGACATCTTGGGTGCGGGCTTCGAGGGGGGGGGGGCGGGGGGTTGCGGGGTCGTTGGGAAGTCGGACTCCTCGTCTATCGGAGAGATGTCGTGGTTGGGTCTGGACCGTGTTGCGATACATGTTAGCGACGTCCTGTTCCTGTTCCTGTTCCTGTTCCTGTTCCTGTTCCTGGCCCGGGGGCGGGGGGGGGGGGAGGGGAGGGCATGGCAGAATGTCCCGTGTTGTGTACGTACGCAGATAGCTCCGGTGAACTAGGCGGGGATACCTCGCCCGGGCTGGTCGCGTACCGGGACACGTTGTGAGGCCTCCCAAAGTCCGTGTAGAGGGGCGAGGGCTGCGAGTAGAGCGAGGACGCAGGCCGGCCGATGGAGTCGCGATACGTATTATTCTGGGTCTGTGGCGGCGCCGGCACCGTCTGCGACCTCTGCTGGGGCGCGCGCGGCTGGTGTGGTCCAGCTTCGCTGTTGGGGGGCAAGGGGAGGCACAAAGAGAGATCAGCAGGCTGTCCCCGGTTCCCATGGTGGACATCTCACAGGCCAGGCCGGCATTGCCACCGCGTAGCATAGCGCCGCCCGTCTCGTTCCTCCTCCCCTCGAGCCTTCCGGGGTTGGGCACTTACTAGTCTCTCGGCGGCCTGGGGGGAGGCGGGCCAGCCTTGCCAGCAAGGCGGTTGGGGCCGTCGTCTAGGGCCGCCTGGCGCTGTGGGTGTCCCTGGCGCGCAGCGATGGCTGAGGAGCGAGGCTGCCAGCTGTTGCCCGGCGGCGCTGAGGCGGTCGACGGCGACGACAACGGGGAGAAGGTTGATGCTCTGGTCTTGGCTCCCGGATACTGGTCAGGGCTTCCGGACCCCCCCCCTCCTCCCGCTGCCGACCTCAACCGGTCCCACATTGCTTCTTCCCGGCCTCACCTCCTTCTTCCTGCCCTCTGCTCCCGTCTCGCCTTTCTCTGGGTCGTGCCGCGGTGCCGCACAGGCTATTACTGGCGAACAATGCAACCAGGGTGGGAGGACCGTGGTTCGGACCGACGATGCTGATGGTCCTCACACGGGGGGACTGTGACGCGCTTCCGAACTCGAGATTCCGGTTTCGTGCTCCGTATGACACAGCTTCGCGAGAAGGGCATCAGTGATTCTTACACGTTTACTAGATACAAGACGGGCCTCGGGTACGAGCAGGGCGACAGAACACTTTTACGGTACGGTACCACGGCTGCGCGGGTACCACCAAGATGCATACTCTCTCTGTATGGTAATGAACGGGGCGGCCCAGGCCTCCGGAATGCCCTCTATTTAGGGCCTAGTAATCCGTCCCGTGTCGTCCTACCAAGTACTACCACGGTATAATGGCATGTCTCGAATCAGCCCCGGCCCAGCTGGGGGGACCACTGGGGACTGGCTGTTGGCGCCAAGGGACATGCCAGTGGTCCCCCCCCCCCCCCCAAAACTCTGCCCTCGGTTTATGTGGGTTCCGTCGTAGGGCGTCGGATCGCCCGCCCGGACCCTGTCGTCCCCAGTGAACCACTGCAGCGTTGAAACCTGAGGACCCTTGGGTTTCCTTGGGAGATCGTCGCATGGGGACCTCTAATCTGAAATTGCTCCCGTGCTTGAGGATCCCTGGGGCGGGACGCACAAACCCAGTCGCATGAGGGCCGGCGGCAATGCCTGTGACGGGCTGTCCAGAAGCCGTGTCGAGGAAGATGTCAAGGTTGGTGTCGCACCGCCAAAATTACCAGCACTTGGGGGACATGGTGTAATCCGTACAGCACTAGGGGCCCAATAGTAGGCGGTACGGTGTCAGCCAATCTTACTGGCCCCTCTCTCTCCCTCTCTCTCTCTCTCTCCCACTCTCTCTTTCTTTTGACTGCTGCAGCCCAGATTCTCCAGGCCCAACCTCGCACGGCTCTTCAGGGGGGGGGGGACAGGATGCAACCGCATGCGTAATTTTCAGACCCATTGCCGTCGAGCATCTCGTCACTTAGGCTTCCGGTCGGCCTGATGGCTGCGCGGCACGATATCGAACCGCAGTGCCCCCCCCCCCCGGCTAATAAAGAAACCCGCAATACGAAGTACCTGTTTTTTTTTGTTTTTTTTTTGTTTTTTTCCTTTTTCATCTCCACACCATCTGCGTGTGTGTGTGTGTGTGTGTGTCTTGTCATGTCCCTCTACGGCGGAATGACTGGCCCATTGGCCTCGCCTATCCCGGTCCTGCATGCGCGAGAAATTAAGCATGGGACGACCCACCACGCCCCGTGCATCTCGCACCAACCGTTCAGCCGTTCCAAGGTCCCCACGCGCGGTGCCGGGGGGAGGGGCGCCACTGACGCCTCCTCTCCCCCCCCCCCCCCAAGGTCCTGATCTCAGATCTGCCCCGGCTGTCAACCGTCCGTTGGCTCTCGCTTGCATGTTTGCTTGCTGGGCGGGACACGAACTCGAGGGGGGGATGGAGGATTTGGGGGGTGGGGGGGGTTTCGCCTCGTCCCCCACGCCGGCGGGCTGGGCAGGGAGGGACAGAACGACATCGTGTTGCAGGGCGGCGGGGGGCCCCTTCTGCGCCGGCCGGATGGATTCTGACTTGAGAACCAAATGGTGGGTGCGGCGCAGCTTCAATAGTCCAGATGCACACCCACGTAAGGGAGGAATTCACCTGGGGGCTAGATATTACTTGCACTTATCCAGAGCTGCGGAGACCTGGATCTGATTACATAGTAGGATGGTTCGCCCCCGCAGGTTGTCCCACAGAGGTCGTCGTCACCCAGTGCACCAACGCCATCACGCTTGGGCAGGGTCGGCGCATGGAATGTTCATCGTGCGCCTCAAGTTTTGGGGGAAGGGCGGACCAGGTCTGCTCGGCCGCACAAGAATGGCATGCGGACTACGTCGCTTCTCAGGGTGGCCCGCCAAAGTTTGCCTCAGGGCCATATTCGTGACTCCAAAGCAAGCTTGGATCGGATACGCAAAAGCAGTGGTATCTTTTGTTCTCTAAAGTGCCTTTGCAAATCGTCCACCCAGTTTGCAATAGTAGGAGTGATTTCTCCAGGTCGCCCAGATTCCAAGCAAAACGCCAAAACCGGACTGACTGTACGACTCTGGTGCGTCAGTATGCCGAGTCTCCCAGCCCAACTCCATCGCGATGCTGCATCCGTCTCAAGCTATGCTGTGTGGTCATCCGTGTAAATAGACCCTTCCTTCCTTCCCTTTTGAAGAGGAATAAAAAAAAAATTGAAAACAATCAGCAACTAAAGGGGGTAAAAAGTCATTGCGCAAATTTTAATTATTTTTTTTTTCAAAAAAAAAAAAAAAAAAAAAAAGAAAGAAAGAAAGAAAGAAAAAAAGAAAGAAAGGAAGAAATAAAGAAAAAAAAAAGGTAATCACCACTGCCAGAACCCGAGAACAAAGTTGGCTGGGTTCCTCCAGAAGACAAAACAAGACGATGCCTCGGTGAACATTGAAGTGCCCTCAGAGGCTACAGACCACCGCAGGCCTTGGGGTCGGTCTATGGTGCCGCAGAGCTTAACCCGGGTCGTGAGACGGCAGCCGAGCTCGAGCGCCGCAGGCTCTGGCGGACACTCGCGGGCAGGTGGGCTGGAATATCCTCATCAGCAGACTCCGAGTCCGACTGCTCCGAGTCGCTATCATCCAGCGACATCGGCTCCTCCGCCGTACCCTTTCCCACAGGAGCGAAGCCCTTGGCGGACGGGAGTGTAGGATCCACAGTCTCCGCCTCAGCTGCCGCACCGGACAGCCCGCCCATCTCGGAGTAGGCGGTGCGCTTGTTGTTCGGGACCTCGACGTCTCCGCTGTAACGCCGCTTGCCGGCATGCATGCCCACCCCGCCTGCGTGCTGGACCTTGGGCTCGGAAACAGGCAAGGACGATGCCAGGGTCGTGGCAGAACCTGCCGGTTGGTTCACGGCTGCCCAGCCAGGTGGCCCGCGTCCAACAACACGTACATCATTGTTGTTCCTGGGTTGGTTGTTGGGAGTGTTGCACCGTCCAGGTCGGTGGCCGGAGGCAGGAGGGCGCCCGGGACCGTTGTGCACGAGGCCCATGTCAGCCTGCAGCTCAGCTGCCGTCTTGTACTGCATGCGGCCCTTCTCCGCCTGGATCTCGGCCTTGGTCCTACGCATCCGGAGTCGGACGCCATACTTCTTCCTAATGAGGGACTGCTTGGTTCCATAGGAGTTGGCCAGGCCGTCGAGGCGCGCCTTCTTCTCAGCCTCGTCGGGGATCATATTGGCCTGGCGCATACGCTCTCCGAACTTCAACTCGGCCTCTCGAAGCTCCTCCTGCATGGCCGCCAGCTGCTCGGGTGATAAGTGAGCATATGGGTCAGAGATGGAGCCGTCGGCCGTGGTGAGGCCCGGTGTGCCCGGAACGCCGGGGGTGCCCCTGGATTTCGGGGCTGGGGAGGCGGTCTTTGGGGCAGACGGGGTGGAGGGCGCAGGTCTGGGCGCCGTCCTGACGGCAACCGTACTGGGCATGGGCGCCTGTGTAGGTACCGGCCTCTCATTGACAGGTTCATCAAAATCTCCGCAGATCTTGTTCGCATTGTGCTGCAGGCCAGAGTCAGCTAGACGTCGACAGCTCGAAGTGAGGGATCTTTTTTTCTTTCTTTTTTTCTTTCTTTTTTTCTTTCTTTCCTTCTTTCCTTCCTTCTTTCCTTCCTTCCTCCCTTCCTCTTCCTCTTCCTCTTCCAAAGGATCGATAAGAGAGTACTTACATATTGCAGGCCCATGACCGTGGTGAACCCCTGTCCGCAGTGCTGGCAGTTGTACTTGAAACCATTAGGCGAACTTGGCGACCGCGTGCAGACCTTGCCGTTGACGTGATGGTTGTATGCTGACTGCTGACTGAAGCGACGGAAGCAGACCGTGCAATGCATAGTGAAGGGTGCAGCGGTGTCGTGCGGTGACGGGACTTGAGCGGGGGCCAAGGGTGGAACGGCAGGCCCGGCGGACATGGGCGCCTCTAGCTGAAGCCCTGATGGATAGGGCCCGGCGGTATCTGGAGGCTCAAGCTTTAGGACGTCTTCTTCATCGACATCGCTGAGGTCGTAGCCCAGACGCTCGGTCCTAGCAAGGGCATTAATGAGACACTTCGCTTCGATGGTCTTGAGACGTCTCTCGAGGGCCTGATCGAGGAACGAGTTACTGGCCTTGGCCAGGATGAGGCTGGCGACCGTGTCCAAGTCGTCGGGAGTCATGGCGTCTATAATCTCGTGCTTTGCAGCACTCATCATGGTCCTGCCGAAGTCACGCATCCCGCGCTGGATAGCGGCCGGTGTGGCATGGTGGATGCTGGCATTGAGCTGTTCTTCTGCGTAAGCAACCCGCATGCAGCGTTGTCGGGCTGGCTTTAGCAGAGGCACTTACGATGAAAGCCTGGTGAAAATCGGAGCCCAGCAGGCACTTCTCCCAGTTGTCGCGGACTGATCGCCTCACAGCCGCGGGCAGAGACTGTTGGATGCCAAAGGTGATCCTGGTGCGATCGTCCTTAAACTTCGGGTGGGCATGAATCTGGTCCCTGCCGGGGGAAGGAAAGCCAGAAGATGGGCGAAGGGCAGCAGACGGGTTGCCGGTGCCTGGGGCGGGCTGACGCGGCGAGGGCAGAGCAGGCGGCGCGTGTGAGAGACGAGGGGTGTCTCCCTTGGACGCGTTGAGAGCGCGGCTGCCGAGGCCGTCAGCCGAGGGAGACGATGAAGAAGGCGTAGGCGCTGCAGGCAGGGCTGCAGAAGAGACGGCGGCAGGAATATCGGAGACAATCTGGGCTGGAGGTGAGTCTGAAGACGTGTGTCGGTGGGTATTTGCTGGCTCGTTCGGTAGGTTCACGGTTTGGTATCCATGGCGGGGGCCGTATCCGCGTCCGTGTCCGTTGCCCTCGCCGCGTTCGTTCGGCGCGGAAAGGGCCGCCACTGTGGGGACAATCGGCACCATTTCCGTCATCCTCCCACCCGAATCGCTGCTTGTACTGTCCTTTTTGGGGGGGGGGAGGGGGGTGTTGTTTTGGGTAGGAACAAAGAGATGGGAAGGGGGGCAAGGAAATTGCAAAGAACAAAAATGAAATGCAAAGCAAAGCAGGCAACTGGAATCCCAAGCTGGACTTCTTCAGCTCACAGCTCCGTCAACCTCCCGTTCACTCCAGGTCCCAAGCCCAACCGTCTGTCAGGACTCGTCCCAACGAGCCTCACTCCAACTCTGAAGTAGTGACCAGCAGGTATCGTTGTGTGAGTCAGGGGCAGCCGAGCAAGCAAACATGCTGCTGCTGCTGCTGCTGCTGCTGCTGCTGCTGGTCGTCCTTTTACCGCCGAGATGTGAGGCGATACCAAACTCGACTGCAGGTGCTCTTCCAGATGTGTGCCGAGAAGTGAGGACGCGGGTCAAGTCAGCTCGACTTGGACGGTGATGTATGCAGGCCGGCCTGGCCACAGCTGCAGAGACTCAAGCAACTGTGACGTCTCAGAGGAGAGGGCTACCCTTCGACAATCGAAAAGGTGCAGTCTGCCCTTGCCCTGGCTGTTGCTGCTCAAGTCTGGCAGGCTGGTGAGTGAGGTTTTCCGGTGTCTCGTCGCGGCTAGTTAATATTACGCGACTGCACGAGGCTGACCGCGTAGGAAGGACGCCGAAGGTACGAATATTGAGGGTTTGCCGGGCTAAAAAGGAAACAGGGTGCTACGGGTGGCAGAGTAAGGAGCAGCGCAGGCCACTTGAAGCCTGCCGGCGAGGGCCGCCGGGTTTAAGAGAAGCCCATAAAGGCTCTTTATACCTTATTCAAGTGTATAGTAGACCACGCTAATGCATCCAGATCTAGCTGAACTAAGCTTAGCTCGATACCTGATATATAACTCTCCAGAAGTCCTTTCACCTCCCGGGCTCATTGGTTGCTTCGACCTTTTTTTTTTTAACCCGGTTATTTCAGAGTAAATAGCTGGTATTACCAATTAGCTTGGATTTGGTAAAGAATGCATACGGCCATGTCAGATCCGAGCTGGCTAATTCGACTCCGTTCTCATGGGCTTCAAATTTGATTCATATAGTACATATAATCAACCGTATGCATTGCCCAATCTGTCCAGCTTCTTTGGGCTGCTGTTCCTGGTGCGAGACCACCGCAACGCATAACAGGCTACAGGCTTCAGTACCGCCTAAGTTCGGTGCGATGCCATGTGGTGCAGTTCTGTGCCGCTCAACCTGTCGCCTCCCCTCCAGCGCCCCGCCCTTGAGTGGTCGCACCTCTTCTGCTCTCAGACTGTCACCGAGCCCAAGGTTCTTCACTGAGGCCAACCGCTTGTCAGATCCGAAGCAGGCCAGACACGTGCCGGATCCCGCTTCTGAATCATACCTACAGGGACCGGGCCTGGTCCAGCCGCCCGGTCTATGCATCGGGGAGTGATGGTGCGAAGGGCCTCCCCATCACGGTTGCACTTTGACAAGTCATATGAGTGAAGCCAGATCCGAATACGAGCCCGGATCTAGCGTGGCACGGGTGGCCACTCCGTACGTACATCTAGAGTCTAGGGCAATGTAGTAGTCATGTCTTTACCGAGAACGGTGTGCGGACCATGGGGTGTCGCTAGGATACGGAACGTGCCCATTCATGTCGCTGATATAAGCGAGGATACGCAGCGGCAAAGAGAAATGAAAACTTCCAATATATGAATCGAAATTAATTGGAGCCAAAGCAAGGCAGTAAGGTGCGTCGAAATATAAAATCGTCCGGCTTGAGACTCCCTCTTTCCTATAGTATATACCACAGGAATGTTTCCCGAATTACCAGGTATGACTGATAGGTCACTGCGTGCCGCGTGACTGAAAGAGGGGGGGAGGGAGTCATTTTACGTAGGAATTCGGCCAAGTCGATAACCATCCGTGGCCACCATCTCTTAGCGTGGGCCACGCACTGCCCCCAGCGAGCCCAGGCACGACGGCGCGGCGCGTTCTCGCTGGTGACGTGACCTCTTCCGCCACAGAACGCATTCGAGACAACCGTCTCGATATTTCTTCAGGCACGCAGGCACGTCATCTTCAGCCTCAGTGGTGGGCCCCCCCGCTGAGAGTCCTTGGAACTAGAGGGCTAAGTAAGCCTGACGGACCCTGCTGGACTTCCCCCGGTCTTCATTGTTTTCCCTTCCCTCAGCGCGTACCCTGTGCTTCGTAGCACTATGGGACACAGCCACACCAGCAGCAAGCACCTGGAAATCCTGTCAGGAACGCCCAGAGCAGTGCTTCCACACACAGCCCCGTTGCCAAGCTTGGAATACTGGGACCGTCAGCCCGAGGAGGAGGAACTAAGACCTAAGCTCATCCCAGAGGGGGATCACTCAACTCACTCACTGATGACGACCAAGGCAAACGGACGAACAAATAAATACTTGCGCCCGCCTTACACATCTCGTAACAGCATCTCCATCCCTCATTCCCGCTTATTCTCGATACCCATTTCTCTGCCCCTGCACGGGTCCTTTCAACATCATACTGTACCTACAGCCCACCAATAATCTGACCCATAGCCCCCACCCTACAACACCTGCACTGCACGACAGACATGTCTTACGGAGGATACCCTCCCTACAGTGAGCACCTCCGCCCTCCTTCTCTCGTCAGCGGTCGCCGCGCCCACCCAGATGCTGACGTGCCACCACAGGCCAGCCTCCCCAAGGTAGCTACTACGGCCAACCACCTCCCCAACCACCACCAGGACAATACGGCTACCAGCAACCGGGCCAGTATGGCGGCCCCCCGCCCCCCGGCCAGCATCCGTACGCCGGCCACGCTCCCGCCCCTCCTCACAGCCCGTATCCGCCTGCACCCTACGGCCAGCCACCGGCTCCACAGGGCTACGGCGCCCCACCACCCATGCCGCCGGGGGGCGGTCCCCAGTCCTACTACCAGCAGCCGCCGCCCCAGGGGCCCCCGCCGGGCCAGTACGGCGCCCCCTCCGCCTACGGCGCACCCGCACCTGGGTACGGCGCCCCCCCGCCGGCCGCCGCATCGTACCCGACGCCGCCCTCCCCGGGCTATGGCCCGCCGCAGATCACCAACTGGGACGCGAGGCCCTGCGCCGACGCCATCCGCAAGGCCATGAAGGGCTTCGGCACCGACGAGAAGGCCCTGATCCGCGAGCTCGCCGACAAGGATCCCTACCAGGTCCTCGCCATCGGCGAGGCCTACAGCCGCAGCCACCGCCGCAACCTGGTCGCGGACCTCAAGGACGAGACGTCGAGCTGGTTCGGGAAGGGCCTGGTCGCGACCGCCCGCGGGCCGCTGCAGCACGACGTGCACTCGCTGTTCGAGGCCATGGGCGGGCCGGGCACCAAGGAGAAGGTGCTGAACGACGTGCTCCTGGGCAGGAGCAACGCGGACATCCACGCCATCAAGTCGGCCTACAAGGCGACCTTCCACCGCGACCTGGTCGCCGCCGTCAAGGACGACCTCAGCCTCAAGACCGAGCGCCACTTCGAGATCGTCCTGGGGGCCACCCGCGCGGAGGACTCGGCGCCCGTCGTCAAGGCCGACATCGACCGGGACGTCGACGCGCTGTACGCCGCGACCGAGGGCAAGCTGGGCACCGACGAGATGCGCGTGTGCAGCATCCTCAGCACGCGCAACGACAACCAGATCAGGGCCATCGCCCACGAGTACAAGCTCAAGTACGCGCGCGACCTCGAGACCGTCATCAAGAAGGAGTTCCGGGGCCACATGGAGGAGGCGCTGCTGTTCCAGCTGCGGCACGGCATCGACAGGTACATGCACCAGGCCATGCTGCTCGAGGATGCCATGGCCGGCGCGGGCACGAAGGACCACCTCCTGGTCGCGAGGGTGGTGCGGAGCCACTGGGATCGGGCAAACATGGCCAACGTGAAGGGGGCGTATAAACAGCGGTACGGGAAGGACCTCGCCCGCAGGATCAAGTCCGAGACGAGTGGTGACTACGAGAGGTTAATGCTGGCCTGTATTGGGGAGCACTGAGGCGTCACACCCATACTGTTTTTTTTTTTTTTTGGGAGGGGGGGGGGGCGGGTTTGCAATGATAATGAGGTCTGAATTAATGTAAATACCCATGCCACGCTTTATTGCCTGCTACCTGTATTCTATACCATTCTTAATGGGACAAGCTCTGTCTTCCGTGGCCACCCGACGGCTGCCCTGGCGTATGATTATATTCCTACAGATCCCTTCGTCCCCCTTAGAATCGCGGTTGTGCTCTGATCAAACTTGGACCTCAAAACCTCCAGCCTTAGATTAACAGCGAATTTGAGGCTCTACCATCACGGACCCCTCGTATAATCGGCGTCTGACGTCGCCCGCCCTCGGATCCCATTTCTGTTCAGATGACCAGATGCCTGTAGTCGTGAACTGCCGTGGTAACCTCATATGTTCATAGAGATCAATACTGCCATTATTCCTAGCGGCATCTGTGTAGAAAAATGTATAAACTTGTCAATCATCACAGCAAAGGGGCCCGAAGGCATGTCATGGCAGTCAGTGCTCATCTAAGGAGGTGGAAGTGGACCAACAAGAACGCCTAGAGTTGCTGTCTTCCGGGCGCCACGCTGTGCCGCCTAGTATCTAGCCTGCCTTCTAACCTACGTACTTAGATAATGATGAATCATGACAGCAACGTCATCGAAGCCTCCGGGCGCGATCTACCTACCTCGAAGGACACGCGCCCTCCCCCGTCCATCCCCCCGCAACACGCACAAGAACGCTAGTCACAGCGGTGTTTCCGGAAGAAGAAAAAGGAGCACCAACTTTCATCGGGCAAAAGAGGAATAAAGCAACGGTGGGGACGGGGAGGGGGGGGGGGAGCAAGATTTTTCCCAGGCCGGGGTGCTCAAAGCTGGATGCTACCATTAAACCACCCGGGGCCTATCCACGTTTAGGTTATCTTGGTTTATGCGGTACATATAGCCCGACCTCCTCGTGATGCCCCAGAAGACAATGGGCGAGCCCACAAAGGTCTCAATGACGTGTCTCAACAACAGAGCGTGGCAGGATCCTGCAAGAAGGTATCAGGGACGCCCCCTTCCCGGTGCCAAGATGTCAGACTCTGCCCTCTGGTCTAGACCCAACTGTTCCTTTGCTAAAGCGCAGGCGGTGGAATGCCGTGGTAACCTTCTGAACGATGGCTTGAACCCAGTTTGGGCTCGGGAGGTGGGGGGTCATGTAGGCACATAAGTAAAACCTTGGCAACGAAGCATGATTGCCACTTATTATCAAAAGCTTATAACCCAGAAAGTCTTCCGTGTCCATGCCAGAGGCAGGCATTTGACGGGCATGTAGCTCAGGCTGGTCTCAACGTGCTGCTCAGGACGGAGTCCAAGCACCACCACGGCATCTTGAGACTCTTAGGCTGGCATCCAGTCCTCGCATCCCCAGTTTCCTGCTTCTCGTTCCTCGTACACTGCAACCTCGATGAGGCCAGACGACACCTGTTCCCAAGGCCATGTACCGGCTGCCTGCTTGTGCGCGAGGCGGTTACAGTCGTACTTGCCCCATTTTCATCAGTCTAGACCATACCTCGCTAAATGAACAGATGTTGATAGTTGATTCCTATTTGAAAAGCTTGGAGGTAGTGTCCATGCAGGACCTGGTGGCGCCGGAGGAGTGGGAACTTCATGACCAGAATTGGCAGGTGTAACCTAAAAGACGAGGTATTATAATAAGGTAAGAAGTAAATGAGCAGAACCGGGAGCATCAAACATAAAATATGCTATTTTCTTGCTTGGGGGGGGGGGGTAGTTGATAGGTTCTGAGGTGCTTTGCCAGATTACTGCCCAGTACGCGGACGTGTATATCCGGGCTATCCACTGAATCAATCTAGGTGGCAGAGAACGTGTTCTTATAAGCCGCGCTCTTCAGATTGGATCACCTTTGATCATCAACCTGATCAGTACTGTTCCTGATGCTCGGAGATTGGATCAGTGGTCCATACTTGAAACTGCCGAGGGCAATATCATTTTCTCGAAATGTCTTGACGGTAGCTATTACAGCTTATCTATTTCTATATTGGCATGGAGTTTATTTGCTCAGGAGCATACTCCGTACCTTCGCAAGCTATAATGACTTATCCTTTGTTTGCTAACCTGGGTTTGATTACATGGTGTATAGTGCCATAAGCCCGTCTCATAAAGGAGATGAGCAATGCTACATCATTATACATTACTGCGTACTCATTTCTCGTCCAACATGGTCTCCAGCATGTCTGTGCTCGCGCAGAAAGGCCTCTTCATCGATCCGCTCAGCGGTCATCTTCCAATGGCGCGATATGTTGACGTGCCATTCCAGGCAGGGTATGTCGTGTGCCACTGGCCGTCATCAAACGAGGTGGTTCTGCTGGTGATGAAGGTGGAGGGTCTCGGGGTCCAAGAGCTGGTGGCAGAGGAGGGGGTGGTGGAGGTGGCATATGGCGGCAGCGACCCAGAGATGACAGAGGTGCCGCTGGCTGAGGCGGTGGCCGTCGAGGGCTCGACCGTCGTATACGAGGAGAGACTCGTAGATGAAGACGTCTCAGAGGAGACAGAGGCCGTCTTGGTTGACGTTGCGGAGGTCACAAGGTCGGTGACTGTCTGGGTCTCAATGACCGTCGCGGGAGCGATCGAGACGACCGATATTTCCGTCGCGATGATTGTTGTTTCTGTCGCCGAGGTGGCTGTGATGGTGACCTGGTCTGTGGTCGTCTTTGGAGCCGGAGTGACAGTCCTGATGACGGTGGTTGCGGCCTGTTGCGTTGACGTCGAGCTCTGACCGCCGATGGGCACTATTGAGTATGTCTCCCGGGGTCTAAGGGCATGGAACCTTGGTACTCGGTGTTCCACCTCCGCTTCCGCCTCTGCGACTGGCAGACAGCTCGAGGCCCGGTACAAGAAGGCGGCGGCGAGTAGCAAGCCGGAGAGAGGCGCAGGCAGACTGAACAGGCGCATCTTGTCACCCCGCGAATAGGAAAAGTGAGATTGAAGCTGTACACGCGAAGTATAGAAACGGTAATGACAGGAGACAATCGCCAGTCTGACGTAATAGACTCGATGATGTTGTTTGGAGAAAAAGACGACGACGACGACTGAGATGAGTGTAGTGAACGGGAGGGGCAGGAGAGAGAGAGAAGGGGGGGAGGGGGGAAGGACGAGGACATGCACAAGCATAACAGAAACGCATGGACATATGAGAAGTCGTTCAGAGCCCCTACCCAGCTCAATAGGCCATCTGATATGGTGTGTGTGGCCGCCGACCGCGTGGCGCGAAATGCTGGTGGTTGGGAATGCCCACTCACCCATATCGAAAAGTGGTGATGTTTTCCGTGTGATGGAGGAATTTGGAGGGGCTGGGCCAGGCGCAGCAGGATCAGGAACAGGAAAGCAGGTGGGGGGTGGGGTTGGTGGGGGCACGGTTGGAGGGGTGCACAGGCCCGACAGGGGACCAGGGGACCTGTCTCCAACGGGGTCAGGGCGCGATATCCTTGGCTCCCATCAGCACCCACTACAGACCTCACCTCACCGCGAACGGTGGTCAGCGTGATATGTTTGACAGACTTCGCCAGAGGTAAACACATGGTACCAACACCGTACGCACCTCCCATCGACCCTCAGCACTCAGGTCGGGGCATTACATGTATCCTGGGTATACTTCGTATCTGCCGAGGTGACAGGGCGAGATGGACTCAACGACGCCGACCCCGCTACACAAGGGGTCGTTCACGATCATGGACGATGCTACGGCTTGGGGTTCTAGCTCACTTCCACGTGCTCACCGTGTCCCATCTCTCAGTTTCCAGTAACCCCAACAACAAGGGACAGTGTGCTGCGCATCCCGGACGCGGCATGATCGCCAAAGTCCTTCGAGCAGGATGCTCAAAAGTATCCACATGGATCTGGGTTCTTGCATCGGATCTGATGCACATTGGCCACCCTCCATCGCCTGTGATCGCAGCCCCTCATCACGGCCTCCTCGAACGCTGATGCTGACAGGCCGTGTCCCTGTGTCCTTATCACACCTGCTCCGGCACAGCGAATAGCTATGTTAACAAATGGCCCCGTCACGCACGCCAGCCACGATGGAGTCAAAGCAACGGGCTTAGACCGCTTGCCTCCTTTGCCGGTCTTCGACGGGCTCAACGCCGAGTCTGTCCTCGCCCGAAACGCATGCTCTGGTCGCCCTCCACGCGGCACTAAGGGATAGCCTGGTCAGAAATATCACGCCGGAGACTGCCACTTTCGCCAACACTGTTCGACCCCTGGTCGACGACCGTAATTACTCGGCCTCCCGCAGCATGGGCCTCCGGACCGTGCTGGCTCAGACATCTCCGGAATAAGGCAGTCCGTGATGCCGCACGGAAGGTGCTCCGCCAACTGAAGCTAAGGGTCTCTCAAGGCACCGAGAACCCTGTTTGTAGCCAGGACCTCAACCCAGAATGCCTACCTCAGCTGTTCGCCTGGGATTTCAGTCACTATTCGTACTGCTGGAAGGAGGACCATTATTCGTTTGATATGGGGAGGTTTCCGGAGTGCTCTGAGCTCTGGCACACCGTCCAAGAGATACTTGGAGTCTACGAAGATGTCTTTGGCCCCAACTTCGTACGAATGCCTGAAGCCGAGGCGTGGCACGACGAGGTTGTCACCTGTGCGGTGTGTAACAGTCCACCAGAAGGTGGCGAATTTCTGGGCTATCTATACCTCGACGTCCTCGCCAGGGACGGGAAGTACAGTAACGGCACACATCGCTATTCAAAGGCCTTTCATTGATACACAGGGAACTCGACATCACAGCGTATCGACGGTCATCTGTGCCATCAGCCGATCGGTCTCCGCGGGTCAGCCAGTCCTGCTTGAACACAATGACATCAAAGGACTGATTCATGAAATGGCCCATGCCGTTCACAACCTTGTCTCCTCGACGAAGTACGGAACTAAGCATTCACGGGACTTTGTCGAGATCCCCAGTGTGACGATGGAGAACTGGGCGTGGGATGTCGGCGTGCTTATGCGCCTCGGAAAACATCACTCCCTGGTCCGCGGCCCGGCAGAGCAGCAGCTTGACACCGTCAAGTCATCCGGGGGACTGCCGCTGGACATTGCTCTGGGCGTCACCCGTACTAAATGGCTCTTCAAGGCGAACCTGATGATGCGGCAGATTCACCTGGCACTATTCGACCTGACTATCCATTCGCCGCCGAGCGTACAGGCAGCGATGGAGATGGACACGACCAAGCTCTGGAACCCGGCAAAATCTGACATTGTGGAAATAGCCCTTGGCCGGGCTGAACATGATCTAGGATGGGGCCAGGCTGGGTTCAGCCATATCCTCAAGAAGTACGACGCAGGCTATTTTGCATATCCTCTGTTAGTGATATGACCCAGGCCAACCCTACGACTATCTGGACCAATACCTAACGGCGCAAACCAACTTGTAGGTGCCAAGTCATCGCCGCAGATATCTACGACACCGTCTTTGCCGGGAACGCTTGGGACAACGGCGCCGGGAGAAGGTTCCGCGAGTTGCTCTTGGAGCCTGGATCAGGTCGACCTGAGGCTGAGACGGTGCAGGCCCTCCTCTGCCGGAAGCCGAACTCTGATGCGTTCCTCCGTCAAATCCTGTCTGAAAAATAGTTTCCCTGAGGCCTGTATCAACCAGACTTAGGCCAGTTGGCCGACTGTGATGGCCGCTCGACTCTGAGATGCTCTGTTATTAACGATCAGATATGATTTGGCCTCGGTCATGCTTCGACTATTTCCGTCTCATACGTGACCCAAAGTCGAGCGTAGGCGGTGGATAAAAGACTTGTCGCATGTTGAAGCATACCGAGGCTACATGTAGCGGCTCCACGACCAGTTTTCTCGCGGGTCACGAGAAGATCCTGATGACAAATCCTGACTATCTCACATCACAGCTTTAAACTCGACGCAAGTACTGTACGAAGTCGATCTACTTGTTTGCAAACTTCACGGATCTGGGCCTGCTAGTGTGGACTCGGTCTAACGACGTGGTTTGTAGCCCTGGCTCCCGCCCTCGGTACCGAGGCGAGATTCCGGTCTCGTTTGTATAAGCACTTGTGTATTCAGTAAGTATCACGAATGTGACTCTCGACCAGCGCCCACTTTCTGCGCATAGAACGGCTGATCCCCGCTCAAGAACGAGCCAGGTTGTCCAGTATAAGCTGGACCTCGTCGTCCGCAGCTTCGATGATGTGGCGAGGTGCGAACTGAGGCTGCCAGCCGATTCTCCTCCCACGCTCAGCCGTGAACGTGCAGCTAGATTGAGGTTCCGTCAGCCTCTGTGGCACTGTACGGTGGCGAGTGGAGGGACCTTTTTTTTTTGTGGAGGTGTGGGGGGGGGGGGAGGAGGCTCACCTTCCACCTATGTACACGCTCACGGCCTCGGGCGGACACTCCAGGGCCTCCCCAATCCGAGGAAGGATATCTGGATTTGCGGGCACGACTGAATCATCCGCCACGACATTGCGCCTCGCCAGGGCGGCTGCCATTGCCGTGTAGATGTCGTCCCAAGGTACGGGCCCGGGAGAGGCAAGGAAGTAGCCATTCTTGCCGTGCCCAGGGTCCCCACCGGTCAGGATCGTGCGTAGGATGTCGAGGTAAAGGCTCGTATTATCAAGAACGTGACAGACCGGCCATTCCTGGAAGGATTAATCATGAGGCTCCGTGGCGAGATGCAGAAAGGCAAGGATCCAATGCGCAAGACGTACCGGCTGTCCCTCGTCGACCTTGTATACACGCTTCATGGCCTTGGCGGCTTTGACGATGGCGACAGTCTGGATTGAGATGATGTTGCCGAAGCCCTCGCCCCTGCCATACACTATACAGGGTGCGAAGATGTAACACCGCACTCCGTACCTTTCAGATTCCTCAATCACCTTGCAATTCGTGTCGACAGCCTGCCACGGCGTAAGCCATGTATCCGAGGGGTCATCTCGACCTTGAGGGGTACGTACCGCTTGCATTACGGGAAATCGAGTTTTCTGTGCCTTTTGGACCGAGAACAATTCCGGGTCCGTGTCCAGCAGGGGCCGGTCGGCCGGGGCGCCAGCATGTGAAGAAAAGATCTTGGCCCCGCTGGTCTATTTTCCGTCGCGGGCCAGGAGAGTGTTAGCAGGACGTCCGCCCTTGGGCTGGCTCGCATAATTTGGCTTGTACGTATGAATAGGGGCTCCCTCACGTGAAGGAAGTGGACGTCGCGGCCCGTGAGCTCTCTGACCTCGGCCAGGGCCTTTACGAAGTGGACCTGGGCCTCGTGGCGCATCGCATCGATGAGGAAGTAGACGATGTTGATCTCGTGCTTGACGACGGCGTCCCTGACGGCCCTCTCGTCCTTCACATCCACCACGAGGGGCTCGGCCCCGTACTGCCTGACGGCCTCGGCCTGGGCGTCGGTGCGGACGAGCGCAAAGAGCCTGTCGTAGGCCGGGAGGTTGGCCTGCCCCCAGCGGGCCAGCAGGGTCCCGCCGAGATACCCAGAGGCGCCAGTGACGAGGATACGGTGTGAAGACATGATGATCCGGGGCGTATGAGTTCAAGTGTATTATCAAGGAGTGTATCTCTGGTATTCCAAGGTGAGTTACTGGACGAGTGATACTGGATCGGACGACTTATATATCCCAGGACGAGGCTCCGGGGCCCACTCGGCACCCCTGCCAGGACTTACAAAACCGGCTCACAATTTCTAAGCTATTTCGTCCGAACGGATGCCGAATTTCGGACGGGCGGACAGCGAGGTCCATGCCGGGCGCAGATGGGCCATATAGAAGCGCCGGGGAGAACTTGTGTAGTCTCTTCTGCTCCCCTGAGTCTCTTGTCAGATAACATCCTTTTTTCTCCCTGTCGCAAGCTGACATCACAGAATGCATGCAGTCAAGTAGCACGCAAGCCGTTTAGGGGATTCAGGGTTAGGGTGCATATGTATAAGCCGTTCCAAGGCCTTCACTCAATCAAGGGCGGCGGCCACTAATAGGTAACCACTTAGTACTACAAAAGATCACAAAGTCTCTTTAGAAAGACTACATAATAGGGGTTCTTATAAATCGGCCTGACGCCAGAGTAATCATGATAGACCTTCTCATGCTCCTCACCGGCCGCCTCTTCGCCGCTCTCCCTGCAGCTCGACTCATCACATGCGACGCATCCTCCACCAACATCGGACAATAGGGTTCCGACAATATTAGGTGGCGCGGAAGAGGAAAACAGGCAGCCAACTTTGATAGAAGACTTACTACTGAACCAAAAGAAAAGAGAATAAGAAAAGGAGACCCCCCTGGGACCTACTCCCTGAGCAAGCTATGACCGGGGAAGACGCTGTGCAGGTTGCTTATCGGCTTCGAAGCGACGAGCGTGCGTGCGCGGGCGGGAACCACATCCAACTACACATTCACATCCCAAGCTGTCCCTACGTCCTATGAAAGCTTATAATAACAAGGGTGCTAGCCATAATCTGCCTTGACTTGGCCGGGACCTTCGTTTTGGACCAGTTCTCGATAATATCGTGCATCACGAACTCAAACGCGATCGCATATCCTTCCTTCATCTCATGTGTAAATGTAGTGGGTTCTTCTCGCGACTAGTGACATACAATGTCTGAGCATTCATTTATATGACGATTAACTCCACTCCAGAGACTAGATTGTGTGTCTTTTGGGATACTAGAGTCCAATAAATGACAGCTGATGACCCTCGGGGCCCAAAGCAGTTGCTATTAGGTCCTCAGGTGCCCTCCCCATGATGAATATTGAAGCTAGGTCGAGACATGAAGGAGAATCTCTCTGCCGCATACCACACTTCTAGCATATCAAGCCTTGTTCCATTCACCAACCGGAATCGGGTTTCTGAAATCTTTTGTTAGCTTGCTCACAGACACTCTGCATTCCCCGAGTCCCTCGGAGGGAGAATTACAGTGCGAATTCTGCTGCGCCACCAGCGCGGAGGGGGTGGCCTGTCCTTAAGCGGTGGTGGTGACTGCCTCGGTCCTGCCACTTGCATCTGAATAAAGTTACGAGTACCATCGTCGTTGTATTCAGAGTTGTTACGCATCGGCATTGTATCTGAAGATTGTCATTCGTGATCGTTCATGTGTCTCAAGAATTTATTGACAAGGGGAAGGAAAGGCCTTTTGTTCGCTCCATTAGGCCATCATTTCCTCGCAACAACCCACCGAGACTCCTCATTGGTTGTGTCCCATATCTCCTTGCATATTCTATTGCGTGATAGCTGCCTGAAATTGTAGTTCAGTCCCAACACAGTAAGAGGGATTCTTGCAGAATATCCTTCAGCCACAGTCATCAGAGCATATAGGTCACGCAGTCTGCCCCGCCGGACCCCTCATCTTTCACGCCTAAGGCATGTCCTCCTATTTTCTCCCTCCCGTGTGATATTTTCTGTCCGGGATTTACGCGAAAACCTTTCAATAATTTCCCAAGACCCTACCGGCAGCATATAACCCGACGTGTTTTTCTAAGTTTGTCTTGAGAAGCATAATCCTGAAGAGTTGCGAAACAAAGAGCAACGCGGTGATGTGGTGAGCAACATCTGGGCGACTTTGCACGACGATAAGTCGAGCGAGCCTCCGCCAGGTCTCCAGAACAGATTCGGGTTACGACAAGCTCGCGGAGAACCTAGCCCAACGAGTAGAGCTCGCGGCTTGTTTGAAGTATTCTATACGCGAGTACCGTGTGTCCCATTCAATCTGTGGCCAAATCGAATCGTTACTGACTAGAGGATATTAGAAGAAGCACTCATACTACACCATGAGGTGTTAAGCCTCGAAGGGCCTGCCAAACGTACGAGAAAGGCTGCCAAAAAGGCGTACGAGTATAATCCAGATAAAGGGGAAAAGAGAGGGTGGCAGAGCGAGTTCGACAGCCAGTGCAGCATGTCTCATATCTTCGACGATAAGAAGGACTTTTTAACACTACACGTACGAGCGGAGGAGGACAGAGTGTCAAGATGGTTGGCAAGAAGAGATTGGATTGGGCAACCCCTTCGCGTAAGTGGCTTGACTTAGTTGCTGCCTATGCTCTAGCTTATAGGACAACGGTAGCTGGTCTTCAGGGACCCTAAGCCGAAGGATTACGACAGATTGGTGCATGGGCCAGAGAAAAGAGTTAATGCGATAGTTCTCGTTATTGGCATGTTGGCAGCTATCGGATTCCTGATCGCCGCGGTCTGGACACTGTGGCCATCCAAGATTTTGTGACGAAGTTGTTTGCAATGATTATGTTTGTCTTGGGCCTCCCGCTCTGGGTTGGACTTCTCACTAGGGCCATAAGGATGGAGGTTATTCTGTGCTACAGCAGCATATGCAGCTGTTCTGGTTGTATATATAGGGAAGGGCTAGGATGAAGTGTTACTAAAATTCTTGAAGACCTACCTAATATTATAACCCGTCGTATGTATATGTAGGTCACTAGGAACGCCAGCGGAACACATCACCCGAGCGCTGAGGTCCAACACCGCACTCCAGGCTTCCTTATATAGACCATGAAAGTTCGAGAAGACAGAGACTTCAGTTTAGTTTAGTTACCTCTTCAATTTACCCTGATGATTAGTTGTGAGCATAACGATGAGTTTTCAAAATAGTGGGTGCAAACTGTAGCCTTAGATCTCATCTATGGACATGTCTGTCAACCCGAAGAATATGGAGAGCTTGTGCTTCATACCAGATAGATACCCCCGTTTCCAGGCCCGAGCTTCCCTTCAGAGGCGAGCCGGTCCAAGGTCTCCTTCATCCTACGGGCGACGTCCGCCCCATACTCCTCGGCCTCGGCCTCCGTGGGCTGTTGCGAGGGAGGGGCCTTCTTGCTGGCGTCGACCCTCAGCCACGGGATCCTGACGGCCCCCTCCGTCAGCTCGGCCAGCCTGACCAGGCCCTCGACGTCCGCGTCCTGATACGCGCCGCCGAGCAGCAGGGCCTGGGGAGGGGCGGACCAGTTTCCGCTGCCGAGGGCGCTGCTCGGCGAGGGCGGCGTCTTGCCGCTGAGGAGCAGGGGAAGCTCCTCCGTGATGGCGCTGACAGGTGTGAAGTGTATCACTGGAACGAGTTCGTTATTCAGTATATATGCCTTTTGGTGCTTATTCTACCTGCAGTGCTGGCAGTTTTTTCTTTCTTCTCTTGTTTCTTCTTCTTCCTCTTCTTCTGGCGCCCGGGGGAAGGGGGGGGGGGGTTCCTGCATGGCCTGACCTTCGTACTCCGGCTGCATCGTGGCCACCACTTTGCGTCCGATGAGCTCTCTTTGGCCCGTGACCAGGATTGGGATCGGTTGGCTGGACATTGTGGATGGATTGTACACACAGTTGGGGAATAGGTCGGCAGGAGGTCAATATGATGTCAGTGCGACTATATAAGTATCCGTTCAGCGAATTTAGTAGGCATGGGGTATTTAAGTCCGTGGTCTCGAGAAGGGGACGAGGATGTTGCTTTATCATCGGACACTCGGCGTGTCCTGGAGTCCTGCTAGGAGACTGATTACGAACAAAAAGGATCTGGCGGGGTAATTCGGTGTTTGCCAACTGGCCATCCATCAGCCGCTCCAGCGTCTGAGCAACCAGCCGCTAGGATACAGGCGGCGGGGCCGTATAAGCTTAAAGTGATGACCAGAGAGGTCGGCGTTCACAATGTCTCCTCTGATCTGCGGTGAAAGTTGTTCCGTGATCCGTGAAGTCACAGTCCACTTCCTGCCACTCATTTGATACAATCACAGAGGTATGATGACGGATGAAATTAAATTAATTATATAAGGGAACCACCCTTCCCCCAAGTGGACAGTTTCCCGTCCCGGGGTCAGAATCCTAGGTCCCGAATTACTCCCGCGTCGCGGGATAGTCACGTCTTTAAAAGGTCGTAAAATCATAGGTGGCATACATGACGTTCGGCTGTGTGCTCGGGTCGTTATACCAGTAGTCGGTCAGTCCCCACTGCGGGTTGTTGACCGCGTCGATCCAGCCCTGGGTCTCGATGACCATGCACCCGTACTTGTTCACGAACTTGGCTCCGCCGTCGGTGGCGTTGGTATTCCTGGCGATCTGGCTGGGCTTCACGGGGATCGTGCCGTTCTGGCCGTTGCAGGAGTAGACCTGGAGGCCCTGCTGGTTCGTGCTGATGTCCAGGCGGATGCCCGTGGTGTCCGACCAGGTCGAGAGGACGGGGAAGTTGGAGGCGGTCGGGCCGGTGGTGGCGGGGCGGTCGAGGATGAAGGCATTGTCGTAGCCCGTGCAGCCGAGACCACAGTAGTCCACGGCCTGGCTGATGTCGGCGCCGACCAGCTTGGGGGCGGTGAAGTCCAGCACCGGGTGGGAGGCGACGGTCTCAATGGTCCCATTGGGCACCTCGATGTTGTCGATGCCGATGTACCGCCGCGCATAAGGCATCCACAAGGTCGTATCATTGAGAATCGTCTCATCCTTCCAGGCATTCAGGTTCCAGTAGATGTGGTTGGCCAGCATGATCGGCGTGGGCTGGTCGAGGGCGAGAGACGTGGTCTTCATGGTGACCCTGGGGTGGGACAGGCCCCAGGGAGAGCCGTCGATGGTGTTGCTCACGGTAAAGGTTGCATGTGTGAGGACGGTGCCCGGGAAGCCCTCAAAGGCCTCGTCGAGGAGAGTGAAGGTGACGGACTCGTTGGTGTACGACGTGACGGTCCAATTGCGGGCGTCATAGCCCGCGGTACCACCGTGGAGCGTGTCGTGGCTGTCGTTCTCGTTCTCCGGGATCTGCGAGGTCACACCGTCGAGGGTGAAGGTGCCGTTCTTGATCCTGTTCGCGTAACGGCCCACGACGGGGCCAAAGTACGTATGGTTGGTTGCCGTGTCGACAGGGTACTGGCTGGTGTTGTCGTAGCCCGCCACCACATCTTGGAAGTCGCCGTTGCGGTCAGGCACGAGGAGGTGGGTCAGACGGGCCCCGTAGGGTATGAAGACGGCCGTGATGTTGTCGGCTGTCAGGGTGTACGAGGTCAGGGGCCCGGATGTCGTGGTCGTCTGGGCCTTGACCGCCTGCAGCGCCGTACAGCAGAGGAGGGCCAGCTTTGGGGACAACATTTTGATGGGGGCTGTCGAGGTTGAGGTTCAGGCCCAGAGAGCTGTGTGTACCTGCCGAGCAGAACAACGACAGAATACACGCAAGGTGATCCGCGGCCCTGGGACTCAACGGCCTTATTTATGAAAAGGGGGGGGGGGGGTGTGGTTCACCGAACCAGGATCTTAAATTGTGACGTATCGACAGACCGCCTCGAGTCAAGACGATGATGGGCGGACAAGATGTTCCCCGAGGTACGACCCCCCAGAGTTCTCGCTCGACCACAAGGAACGCCCGCATGCACGTTGCCTGCAGTGGCCACCGCCCCAGAGGACATACGGTGAGCAAGGCGGGAAGTAAGGCCGAGGGGGAGGGAGATGAAGGGAAGCAGAAAGCAGCCATTCGGGCGGCTATAGGATGACGATCCACTCTGTCCCCGGCGGTCATGTGCCCTAATCTTCCCAGCGACAAGGAACGCAGCCCTGTTTGTGCTCCCATCGCGGCGAGCCCAAGGGAAGAAACGAAGGAAAACTTTTGCTGCCAAAAGGATCGCCTACCCGGCTAGCGAGGATCCCAAGAATGCGGGGAACCTGGGGACGACCAGGGCCGGTGCAGGGCCCCCCCTGGGGATGCCCATACTCCCTCCACACTCCACTGGCACGACTTGGAGGTCTAGCCTGCATGCCTTGGTGGCCCTATGCCGTACGATCCGCAGATCGTCATGTCTGCATAGTTCTTCCGGAGGAGGAGATCATCACGGGAGGTGGAACCGTTCCTGGGACGGGACGAACTGTTGGGGTCTCATACAGCACTGTGGTACCAGAGTCCGTCCACCTACTGCCCCCCTCCCAGCACCAGTTTCATCTACTCCGCATGATACTACATAGTATGTAAATGTCAGAAGGGCCTCGTCCGTACGTTCGTCTCGTAGGTGAGGGGTTTTGGTAACTTAGCCCTAAGGATGGGGATGAGGTGTATAGGTGGATGAGGCTGGGTGGTAGCATCGCATATAAGCGCAGGTTAGTGGTACCACCCAGAGCAGGCATGGGTATGTCATTAACCAAGTCTTGTGCCTGATGCAGCAGGATGCAGGCAACCCAGCCCTCGTGCCCGGGAAGTTGATGTAGCAATCTGGGGCTCTCGCCCACGCTGTCGGGCCCCGCATGGTTTCCTGACTGCCTTTGCAAGGACGACAAGACCTTTTTGATGGAGCAAGACGACGGGGAGGACTGGAGTAGGTAGAGGGAGAGATCAACCTTGCGGCGTGTATGCCAGCGTGTACTGCCCTCCAAGCTAAACACAGGCTGCGGTGTAAGTGACAATGCAAGACCAAACAACTCGTCCTCAGTACTGTACTAGCCAGGTGGCTAGCCACTTTATAAGAGGGAGGTCTTCGATCTATCACCATTAAATAAACTTAATCTTAAATTCAAATTACCACTTATTAGATTTAAAAGACGAAGAGAGAATTTAATTTCATGACACTGCAAAGTATAAAATACTTATATAAATAAACACTGTATTTTATAAAGTCCATTGCTCTTCATAATCTTGGAAAGTAGCCTCAAAGGTTTCTACTGGGGGCCGGTTCCTCTTTCCAAGACCACACATAGCCCTTTAGAGCCCCGCAAGGCTCAACGGGGAGGCGAGCGAGTCTGGAGCTCTCCTAGTAGAGTGCAAAGAGGTGGGGGAAAACAGCCCAATGCTATGCGAGGACTCCAATCAGAGTGCCACCAATAGCATTGAGCCTCTAAGAATGTTGGCAAAGCATAGAATAGTAAGGTTGTGATTCAGGATTTTTGAAAGGGGGTTCGTCTTGTTTGCTTTTCTCGATGTCTCTCTTCCCTCTCTCGACGATAGGAAGGGGTGATTAAATGTATATACACATAGGTGGGTGACAAGGGAAAATGGTATGGGTGTTAAATCCTGCTTATTATCAGACCTAGACACTATATTCTATTAGCCAACCAAGGGATGATGTTGTTATTGGATGGGGCAGCAAACTACTAGTGCTTGTTAGCAAGTGGAGGGTGCTGTTAGAGGACCCTATCCAAACCAACCGCAGCTCAAGTCCGGACCAACTATAGCTGAAGTCTGAACCAACTGCAGCTCAATCCACAAATCCTAAGATTTTCAAGGGCGATCGGGTGACGAACTTCTGCCATGAACCCACATTTGCGCCAGTGCCATAATAATCAATACCATGCAGTTAGTACAGCACCTTAGAACAGGCAGCAAGCGGATCCCTGCATTAGCCATCGTCGACTCTATGATGACCTGATGAGGCTGCTCTCACGGTGACGGTTTCTCGGATCCGCTCAAGCATGGTATGGTTGGTAGCCTGCATAATTTCAGGTCAGAACAGTCGCTGTTAGGCGCCCAGCAGCAGCTTTATGCATCCCGTCAGGGAGACAACGGCAGCACGGCCTGGAAGCTGGAACCTGGTGCTGATGGAACGAGGAGCTGAAGCCCCTGCTGGGGGAGGGGGCCAGATTGGGGAATGTTGGGGGCTGTCACTGGAGGCCCATGCATTACTACCCGGGCAGATAAAACGGGCATCAGATCGATCTCCGTGCCACAGCAAACAGAGCAGCCTCAACACACCTACTCGATCCGGGTGCAGCATTCACACCATGGCTACCTCGAATGTGCAATGGGCCGATGAGCCCTTTTACCTCATCGCGACGCCCTCAAAGCGCCCTGAGCTCATAGTCTGTTCTGGAGAGATGTGATCTGGAGAGATGTGATCTGGAGAGATGTGATCCGGAGAGACACGAAAACTAACAACCAACCAGCACTTCAGGATGAGAAGCACTCATACGTTCATGTCTCATCGGAGATGTTCCATGTACGTAATGTGATTAGCCGGGGCCTGAACGCCATCGTGCAGCAAGCACCATACATCAAGATAAGCACCGACACAGCTTACAATAAGAAGGACGTCCAAGACCTGCTCTTCTACGTCGCAATCCTGGGTCAAGATGGTAGAACACCACCACTAGACCGAGGAATCCTTCATCTTTACCGAGATCGAGAAATTAATCAGCAAGCCCGGTCTGATGGACGACCCCAAGCACCAACACGAGCTGTTCCATGGCGGCTTAGAACGGCTGCTGGCATACACACAGTCGACGCAGCCGCAGGGTTACCGTTAGGCTGGACCCTGCGGCATAAAGGAGATGGACTTGTTCAGTAATTGAAACTGATGGATCATCTGTACACGGAAGTAGAAGTCTTCCTGTCTATGAAAGACTTGGACAGCGCTGGGTTGAGGAAGACGTGGGACCAGGGTGAGACGATCGCCGCAAAGAGTAGTAGTCTCAACATGTTGGTAAGCTCTGGTCCTCTGGCCTAAATATGAAGAAGAATAAGATAATGATGAGGAGTACTGTTTCAGGGCAAAGTCTGTGTATTGCGCTGCAGAGAGAAGAGAAGAGATCTAGCTGGTGGCAGCAAAGGCTGCGAGGTCTAGTCTAGGGCAGGAGGTTGGCTGCAACCCGCACGGGTCAAACAGTGGGCCTTGCACAAGTACAACGTATCACTGACAAGGCATAGACCAATGTCTTCCCTTGCGTACTTGGAAACGCCGACAAGACCTACGAGGGTGGAAATGAATTTCCTCCGTTGCCTCAGGTCCTGCCTTATCTCGTGAAGCATTGCTTTGCTGCTGGCAATGGCGCGTGGCGTTTTGGCCCTTACGATTTCTAGGGCCAACCTCACCCGCTGGCCTTTGGACTAGGCCAACAGGGCTGAAGGCCAGGAGTCCATACTCTATAAGGAATAGGGATGGTAAAGGGCCAGATGTACGTTGGAAATGATTGATAAACCACATGCGCCCTAGCAGAGCTTTGATAAAACTGGCCAAACTCTATGGACAATCCATTGCAATAGTTTCTCACTGACATTGGCCCTTCTGCCTCTGCATGACTGCTGCGCATTCGTATAGCAGGAAATAATCTCTCATATTGGTTCAGTTAACGTTATTTCGAACAGCTTGTTAAAAGATGTGATGAAGGTTGATTTTGCATTGCATCTTGAATTACTACAATTTATTTTTACAGCGTATATAGGTCATTTATCAAACGTTGATTTATAAATGTCTATAAACTCGCTGTTTAATAGTAATAATAAAAATAAAAAAACTCTATAACTTGGCCATCACGTTTTGATATACATACCGCAGAAGGAGGTGTCCTGGGAATTTCCTCCTTTGCAATCAGAAACTGAAGCTTCTTTTTTCCGACACTGGTATAGACTCAAGTGTGCGGACCGGTAGACCTGAGAACAATCCTCATGTCCACTTTATCAACGCATGAGTTCATTTATCATCAGATAACCATCGTGTCCGCGCTTTGTGCGGGAATGTTCTCTGGCGCAAAACCGATGCTTGTGATTTCTGTGTTGGACAAGCAGCGTTTCAATTACGGGCTTCGTGGAGGACATTACCTAGGTATATACACGAATATTCTCTCTCTCTCTCTCTCTCTCTCTCTCTCTCTTTCAACTAGAAATCTATATAACTTTTTACGTACATACCCAGGTAAGTGCTGAGATTGACAAGTTTGCCTGACCTTTCCTCACGGTCTCTTTTGCAGATCTCGGCGTGAACAGAGAGTGACCGGCTCTTCCTTGCCTTCTCTCGTGATGTCGCAGGAGATGCATTCAGTCCCCGCATTTCGAGAACAGCTCTGTGGGAATGGTTTCAACTTGACGGCTTCAGCGCCAATTTTTAATTTTTAATTTTTAATTTTTTTCCCCACTCAGTCCGGGCTGATGAGTCGGCGGTTTTGCGGTCTCAGAACTTAGCGCCTAAATCAGGACAGCCCATGGCCTAGGCGATAACAACACTTTGCTGTTTCATTGAGCTTGTCTGACTCAATGCGAGAAGCATATATTGGAATCCCGAAAGTGCATATAGCCTCATGCTGGCTGACGCTCGTCTTGAAGTACTGCTCGGAACGAAATCGGCTTGACACACGTGGTCACTGTCTCAAGTTGTTGCGTCATGTGCTGCTGATGGATGATCCACAGTTATCTCCGGAGTCCTCAATCACCCAGCGCTAAGATCAAGAGCTTTGATTGGACTCGATGTCATACGGAGGGTGCCATGCCACGACTGAGCACCTGCGGTCATAGTGATAAGGCACCAGATAAGGGGCTCCCTCGCAACTGCACGCTTGTGATCCTCCTTTGACTTGTTCACATACCACCATAGCTCCAAACCCCCTCGAAAACATCATGAAGTTCGCCAAGTCATCTGTCGTCGCATTGCTGGCGCCGGTCGTCGCAGGCCGTTTCATTGAAGCGACAGAAGGCGATAATGCGCAACTCTATCCCGATGGCGTCTGGGCCGAGGCAACCGAGCAGTACCTCATTGAGCTGGGGCCAGGCGACACTCGATGGGTCTCGGAGGAGGAGAAGTGGGAGCTGAGGCGTGTAAGTTCTTCGATCCTGCTCTTCGGTGGCATTTGATGCCGGAAGACAGCTGGACGTGGCCATCGCGATGGGAATACCGGCCCCAATACTGATCTTTCAACAGAATGGCCAGCGCTTCATGGACATCACCGAAACTCAAGACCTCGGCGCAGCTCACGCCGCCACCCGTGCGAACGTCGTCTTTCCTGCCAAGGCCGCGTTTCAAGATGAAGTCAAACCCCTCCTCAAGAACCTGTCGAAGACGAACATGCACGACAACCTCGAGAAGTTCTCTTCCTTCCACACGAGATACTATAAGTCGGACTACGGGAAGGAGTCCTCTGAGTGGCTCCTGAACCAGGTCCAGGGTATCATTCATGACTCTGGCGTAGAGGGTGTCTATGCAGAGGCGTTCCCACATAGCTGGCAGCAGTCATCCATCATCGCGACGATTCCCGGGCAGGCCAACTCTACGGTCGTGGTTGGCGCCCACCAGGACTCGATCAACCTCTGGTTGCCATCGATCCTTGCTGCGCCGGGTGCAGATGATGATGGGAGCGGAACCGTCACAATTCTGGAGGCATTCCGGGTGTTCCTGTCTTCGGAGGCAGTTCAGAAGGGAGAGCTGGAGAACACAATCGTAGGTGGAATACCGTGTTTGAACGCTGGTTCCTCTCGGGGTGTCTGACACATTGCTTGCAGGAGTTCCACTGGTACTCGGCCGAAGAAGGCGGCCTCTTGGGAAGCCAAGCCATCTTCTCCGAATATGAGCGGGACGGCCGAGACGTCAAGGCCATGCTACAACAAGACATGACTGGTTTCGTCCAGCGCACTGTTGATGCAGGCAAGCCGGAGAGTGTCGGTGTGATCGTCGACTACGTCGACAAGGAGCTCACCGACTTCATCAAGAAGATCATCACGGAGTATTGCGACATCCCCTTCGTTGAGACCAAGTGTGGGTACGCTTGTAGCGACCACGCGTCTGCCTCCAAGGCTGGCTATCCCTCCGCATTTGTCATCGAGTCGGCTTTCGAGGACAGTGATAACCACATCCACTCAACCGATGATACGCTGAATTACCTCTCGTTCGATCACATGCTTCAGCACGCCAAGATGACCCTGGCCTTCGCAGTAAGTGGCTTTCTTCCAGGTTCTTCGCGTCAGCACCCCAAAAAGTTAACTTGATGGTCTTTAGTATGAGCTCGGCTCCACCAACTTCGCGGAGCTCAAGAGCGGTGGTGCGGTGGACGAGCTGTAGAGACAGCGTCTGGCGGAATGCAGGAACGGCGGCATGGGCCCTCACAGTCTGGGGGATAAGTCGCATTGTGTGCCTCCTAATTGATCGTCACCTTGATATAATTTGTCTGGATTGTGTCTCTGTCAGTAGAGTCTGGATTTCGCTGTAGCCAGGCGTATAGGATTTTTATAGTACTATATATAGTTGACGCCTCTCCCATGTTCCACCAAGTCCGTCACAATCGAAGCTGCGTGACTTGCATGTGTCGAATGGGGGCTACCTGGTGGGTTCCCATCCCAGTTTGGGCGGAAGCTTAAAGATCGGTCTTGTTTATCTTACGCCATATTTGCTCTGTTATCGAAGCCGGCTGCTTCGAGTAGGGGCGGAAGATTAGCTCCAACTTTCACTGGCCTGGCCCGTGACGTCAGCGCTACAGGACGCTGACGACCTGCCGCCAGGCTCAAACAAGGCACTCACTCACTCATGCACGTCTCGAGCACTCTGAAGACGATGCTTTCTCTCCCAGTCACTCACCTATCCCATATGACCGGTTCGCTGCACACCCCGGTGAACCACAGGACCAAAGACTACCCCAGATTTGGTCTAGGACAAGCATCGCACTGACATCGTCGCCCAATCGAACGTGCCGTGAGCCGCGTATCTTGGCAAAAGCTTGGCCTGGGACCCTGGGGATCTCTCCGAACCTCATCATAGGCCCTATACGAACTAAGTCGTCAAGGTGGCTGTGGCTCGCCATCAGGGAGTGGGTACCGCTCACTGCGTCAGCACCCACCATAACCAAACCTGCATGCAAGGCAGCCCACTTGTTTCCAGTACCTACATAAGGAACCCCACCAGCTAGTCGCAGAGCGCTGCCGTCTCCCACCATGACACCAGATCCCAACGCCAGCGGAAAGCCAGCCTCGAACCTAGGCAGCGCCGTCTATCAAACGTTCTTTGAGCTGCCCTACAGAGCGTTGACTACACCACGGCAGAGGAAAGATCACAAGGGCAACAGCGACACGATGACTGAGGAGAAGATGTCTGGGGAAGCGACAGAGCATGACGCCAAGGAAGGGCTGGTGTTCAATGGGCCGATCAGCGATGAGATGTACAAGCTGTACATCTCTCCCGAGAGCGTCTCCTCCGTGTTGGCGAAAGATCCCTCGATGAGCCCCGGAAAGGCGTGGAAGGAACTGTACGGTCACCACCCTAGCCATCACACGGACAAGCATGACGAGAATGATCACCTGGAAAGGGCTGCGGAATGTGGACATTGGGGCCCGACTCAGCCGAGCGAATTGTTCCTGAAGGTGAGTCTCTTTTCGAGCTGGGTTCAGACCACACAACTGACAGCGGCAGATTTATCATGATGCGATCATGTCTCTGAAGGGGAACCCGGCTCACGGCGTTGTGAGTCCATCTCTGATGGGTAGCTGTGGTGTACTGCCCTTGACAGTCATCTCAACGTAAGTCTCTCCAAACTGGAGGCCTTGACATTGATACTCACCGTGTGCTAGAATCCCGGATATCATGAGGCACATGGCCAACTGTATCGTGCGGGCCGAGAGGGAAGTCTTTCTCGCCACGAACTACTGGGCGAACAGCACGGCATCTAAATTTATCACCGATGCCATGCGGGAGCTCTCACGCCGGGCTGGCGAGAGGGGCACCAAAATCGTCTTCAAGCTCATCTACGATCGAGGCAGCCCTAAGCAGCTGGTTGAGCCTCACTATATCGTCTCAGAGAAGGAGTACACCGGACCCAAAGTCCAGGTCCCGGCCCCGCACGAAATTCCCAATATCGATCTGCAGGTCATGAACTACCACCACCCACTTCTTGGAACGTTCCATTGTAAGTACGTGGTCGTCGACAGGAAGATCGCCATTCTACAGAGCAACAACATCCAGGACAATGACAACCTGGAGATGATGGTGCACATGGAGGGCCCGATCGTGGATTCGGTGTACGACATGGCCCTGATTTCCTGGAACAAGAACCTTGAGCCCCCGCTGCCAAGTCATAATTCTCCTGCCGCCCAGGGCGGTTTATCTTGCTTCAACGAGTCACATACCGGCGTCTTCGGGCCTAACGGCTCGATCCGTGGTCATAATGCGGTGGTCGATCCAGCTAAGATGCAGCAGCGGACAGCCTACGATTATAGTCGCAAAGGACAACAGCCTGGCCACGTTGACGGCAGTCAATACCAGCTGCAGAGTGATGATACGCAGCGTGCCGATGTAGTTACAGGCCCGTCTACTACCGAAAGTGTCGTGCCAGGTCAGCAGAATGGATCGACAGACAGGGCACAACAGGTAAATGGGCAAGCCCAGGCTTCGAATACGCCCAACGGACCGGATCAGAACACCACGGCCTTCTTAAATGCGGGCCAACAGCCTGGGCAGCATGCGCCATTGCCCACAGACACCTCGAATGCCCTGCCGGAGCTTACCGCCGACGACCAGCACTATGACGACGACATTGCCGGCGAGGTCCTTCGTGTGCAAGCATCAGTGTCCGCGAAAGACGGAGAAACCACGCTTCAGGCTGTGAATCGCCACCTCAACCATACCATCAACGTCGGGTTCCCTCCTGATGCACCTGAATGTGCTCCCGAGGACGAAATGACACCGTACATTCCGCACGCCGCCCACGAGCCCTTCCCTATCGCAATGGTCAATCGCGCCCCATATGGCTCACCCAACCACAAATCCGTCTCCATGCCGCAGAATGCAGCTTGGCTCTCGGCGCTGCGCAACGCCAAGAAAAACGTCTTCATCCAGTCCCCGACCCTGAATGCCGAGCCGCTCGTCCCGGAGATCATTGCCGCCTGCGAGCGCGGCATCGATATCTACTGCTACATCTGCCTGGGGTACAACGACTCGGGCGAGCTGCTACCGATGCAGGGCGGGCACAACGACATGATCGCACACAAGCTGTACACTTCGCTGTCCGGGCCCGCCAAGGAGCGCCTGCACTACTTCTGGTACGTCGCCAAGGACCAGACGAAGCCGATCATCCAGGAGAAGAAGAAGCGCAGCTGCCACATCAAGCTGATGATTGTGGACGAGCGGATCGGGATCCAGGGCAACGGCAACCAGGACACGCAGTCCTGGTTCCACAGCCAGGAGATCAACGTGCTGCTGGAGAGCGAGCAGGTGTGTCGCGCCTGGATCGATGGACTCAGGAGAAACCAGAACACGCACATCTACGGCGCGCTGGACAAGGAGACGGGGATCTGGACGGACAAGGACGGGAACATGGCCGATGGGGCGATTGGTGTGGACCCGGGGCGGTTTGCGTGGGCGAAGGGGATCACGGGTGCTATCAAGAGGGTGCAAGGTGTTGGTGGATTCTAGGGCGACAAAGCAAAGTGGTTTTGGGTGGGATATTTCTTGAAGTGCGTTGGCGAGCTGGGCGGTAATTTGGAAAAAATATCCTGGCAAGTGGCAAACAATGTGTGGACAACGTCTCGAATTATTAAAAATGTAATCACCTTGACTATTTTGGAGTTACTGGACATACGTACTGTCTCCCCTCTCGCCTGAGATTCTTATGTGTCACTTCCAATCTCCGTACGTCGCGGATGGTGCTAGATCGTCGTTGAGCTCCTGCTCCAGGAAACCTCACTTCTCGCCCGACCACCACGTTCCACCTAATCGCTAGATGGTCGAAAACAGCCGGTAGCACAACTGAAGCAGGGCCAACTGATAGATTGCTATAGGCAGAGGATGCACATTAGCAGGCGAAGAGAGCGGGCCCTGGGATGGTGTATGTTGAGGTTGACGTCCTGAAGGCCAAGGCATTAGCGACCATGGTTCTCCATAAGGGTGAAGCATACTCACATCGAGTAGATGTTAATGAGCAGGCCGGGATCACTGGCCTGCGGAGAATCAATCCGTCAGTCGCGATCATCCCAAGGGCGCAGAGCCCCACGGTTATAAAGTGTAGTTGTGGGCACATGCCTTGTAGATACCAGGAATGTTATAGGTCGCCGGTGAGGACGAGCCGGTACCTCCAACGACATTGATCTGGGCGCATCTGAAGAGACCCGTCAGCAAGTGGCCCACGGGGTCCGGCTTTCCTTGTAGAGATGGGGACATGGCACGTACTCCATGTACAGCTGGGCGCCTCCGGACTGAGCTGCGCCGTGCAGGGCGATCATCTCGGCACGCAAGAGGTACTGGCCGGGCTCGATGCACGCCGGAACAGTGATGGGCTGCAGTCCCGCGTTATTGATGACCTTGGATGTGCCCCAGTCCCCGCCGTTGTACCCATCCTCCTGGATCTTGAACCTTAGCTACCGCGTTAGTCCTTGTGTGTGCGTAGTAGTGGGAAAGAAGTCTAGCACCTTGAAAGGAAGTGAGTCTGGGCGAAGGAGGAGACAACACGCACCAACCACCACCGATCCCCGTGTCCGTCAGCGCATCGTCCACCTTCCTGAGGTACGCCAGCGTCGGGCCCTTGTGGCTCGCGTCCATAACGTCGTCAGCCCCGGAGGTCAGGGTGTGCCTCCAGACGGCGCTGACGGTCGAGCCGGCGGTCACGTTCAGGACGACGGCCGTCGAGGCGGGTGTCCCGTTGGGCGCGCCGTTGCACGCGAGGCTGTCGGACGTCACGTCCTGGATGGGGCCGTCGTAGCTCTCGGTGCGGACGCCGTCGCCGACGGGGTAGGTCGTCCCGCCCGTCTCGAGCTGCACGAAGATGGTGTGGGCCGAGGCCAGGGGGGAGGCGCCGGCGAGGAGGGCCAGGAACTTCATGATGCTGTCGTTTCCGGGATGGGCTTTGGTATATTCGATATCCGTCTCAGGGATAGTTGGGTATATAGGCTCGGCGAGAGTTGCCAGCTCGAAGAGAGACGCGGAGAGATCCTTGAGTGTTTATGAACGTCAAGGGAAGACGTGTCCCCCCATGCTGTGGTGCCGCTGCTCCATGTCTAGGTTGATCTGTCACGCGGCAGATCGCTCCAACTTCCAGCGGTGCGCGATATTTTTTTTTTATTGACCGCCACCAAACGATTCTAATCAGGCTGAAAGAAGTACGCTATCGCCAGTTTGCTAGGATGCCAGCCTTGGAAGACCCAACGAAGAGCTCCGGATAATATAACGTTATTTGAACCCCTATCCGGAGCACCTCGTCCCGCCCCCCTCCTCCAGGAACTTGGCACAGAGAGGAAACCCGGTCGACTGAAACCTGACAGAGTAAGAGCCTCTCGAAGGTATCCCGAGATCCCTCAGCCTGGTGTCCACAAGGATGCTGCTGTCCCTCACTTGAGGCTTCCGTTCCCGCATCGAAGCGGTGGCGGTCCACCGTGCCGCTGACTTGTAGCCGAGCCTCAACATCTTGAGACGTCAAGATAGTATCCCCAGATTTTAGGCCGTCCTCCGTCCTTTGACGAGGAGTGAGCCGGTGAGCGCGGGTCCTTCCGTACCACAAACCATGCTTCACCGTGAGATGAGGCCAGCCACAGATGCTGAACGTGCTGTCGTGCCCCCTCCCCCCTACCTTTGTTTTCTTCTCACCTCCAGCTGCCTTCATTCCTGAGACTTTGGTCTCAAACGTTTTCTCGCCCAGCTCAAAGGGCCAGCAAGTGACAGTGGCCGGCCTCGAAGAGGGGACGGCGACCTCCGGTATGCGTAGGTAAGTCAGTGGGTGTGCAACTCCCAGCGGCAGTGCTGTCTCTCCTGGAGATTTCGCGGTTTGGACACTGGTCCTATCCTGTGATCCCCCCACCAGACCCTAGAGAAACATTCTTTTCAAGGCTCCCCGGCTTTGAGAGGCGGTCCAAACTTTTGTCACCTTTTTCCCGCTGACGTTTGGGCAAAGGGGTCGTTGCAACGGGGCTTATTGGCCAGGCTGAATACACAGTGGTGTAATTGTATGACCTCCAGGTTCGGGATTACACTCAGGACTTGAGAATTGCTCGTCAGTCAATCGAGAGGTGGAAAATGTACCGCGGGACCGAGTCTACCACAATCTGGTGGAGTGGGGGGATGGTTGTGTTGGGGGGAACCCGGTCTATAGTGGCTCGAAGAGGATGACGCGCTGGAGTCGCGTTGCGGGACCACAGCAGCAGTGCAGTGTGGCGCCAGTGGCAGGGGTGGGTGGTCCCTGTCTTCCCCGCGATTGACGGACTTTGGAGCTTACCTTAGCTACGACAGAGGTCAGCGATCCGAAGTACCATATCGCCGAAACCCCAACGAGCTGCCGTCATGGACAGGTCGACCTCGATTCCGACCTCGATTCCGACCTCGATTCCGACCTCGATCCCGACCTCGACTAATTCACATACTTTCTTCCTTCCCTAGCCCTTTCCCCCACTCTTGTTTCTCCCTGTCGACTTTGAAATCATGGCGTACATTGCGCCCATCCACCGACCCAGCAGCATCCGCCATGCTCTTCGGATCAAGTTGTTCGACGGGGAGGAAGACAACCTGGTTGTGGCGTAAGGACGACTGGCAGTCCCGCTCCCTCTCTTTTGTTGCTGATGCTGATGCTGACGGCCTCCTGCAGCAAGGCAAACCGGCTCCAGATATACGGCCTCGCAGAGAACCACCAACTGGTGTTGAGACACTCAAAGATCGTCAATGGCACGATCTCCATCATCCAGAGGCTACGGCCCAAGGATTCCTCCACCGAACTACTCTTCGTCGGCACCGAAAGATCACAATATTTCACCCTGGTCTGGGATGAGGACAACAAGCAGTTGAAGACGGCACAGTCCTTCGAGGACGCGGCGGAAAGATACATGCGCGACTCTCAGAGCCAGGACAGGGCTATCGTGGATCCGACTGGCAGGTTTATGGCCATGCACCTGTGGGAGGGGGTGCTCTCCGTGCTGAGGCTGCTACCGCGCAAGAATAAGGCAAATGAGCTCGAGTGGACCGACTCGGTCCGGTTATCTGAGCTGTTCGTCAAGGCCAGCACCTTCCTCTACTCCGAGACGGGCCACCCGAAGATCGCCCTCCTCTACCAGTCAAGGTCCGACCTCCCCGACTCCAAGCTCGCCACCTACCGCCTCACATCCGACGACAAGGACACCCAGGCCTCGCGGTTCGACCCCAACAAGGACAGGGAGATATCCCTAGACATAGCGGATCCTGGCGCCGCGCTGCTCATACCAGTCCGTAAGGTCGAGGAGGAGAAGAGGCACAACTTCCGCGCTGCAGACGATAGGGCATTTCTTGGCGGTATCATCGTGGTCGGCGAGACCCGCCTCACATATGTCGACGACACAACCCACGCCGTGGTGGAGGCGCCCCTGAAGGAAGCTTCCATCTTTGTAGCCTGGGCCGAGTACGACGAGAGGCATTACTTCCTGGCGGACGACTATGGCCGGATGTACCTGCTCACAATACATACCGATGGCGTGGTCGTCCAGGGCATGGAGACCGCGTACCTCGGCAAGACGTCCCGCGCGAGCTGTCTGGTCTACATGAACGATATGCTTTTTGTCGGTTCGCATTACGGGGACTCGCAGCTCTGGAGGGTTAGCTTCGGTGACGATCCCGCTCAATACCTGCAGCTGACGCAAGTACTACACAACGTCGCTCCAGTCCTTGATTTTGCCGTCATGGATATGGGCAACAGGGAAGGGGACAGCCAGCTTGGCAATGCCTACTCGTCTGGCCAGGCTCGCGTTGTCACGGGCAGCGGTGTGCATAAAGACGGGAGTCTCAGAAGCGTGCGGAGCGGGGTCGGTCTTGAAGATATCGGCATTCTTGCCGACCTGCAGGACGTGAGGGGGCTGTTCTCGCTCAAGTCCCATGGTTCGGCAAGGGCTGACACCCTCGCTGTGTCGTTCTTGACGGAAACAAGAGTCTTCAAATTTGACGCGGCTGGAGAGGCTGAAGAGGTGGATGCCTTTGAAGGGCTTTCTTTCGAGAATCGGACCCTTGTGGCGGTCGACCTGCCGAACAACCGGCGACTGCAGGTCACAACAGCCGCTGCGATTCTCATGGATACAGGAAACCACGTGGCTGTGACCACCTGGGCCCCTCCCAGCGAGGTTATCACCGCGGCTTCCGCCAATACGAAATGGGTCCTGCTGTCTGTGGACGGCAAGTCGCTCGTGTCTCTCGACATTGGGAAAGACCTGGCAGTCTCAGCGAGCAAGGACTTTGGAAACAAGGACCAAGTAGCTTGTGTCCACGCTTCGCCTCATCTACTCGATGCCGGGGTCGTTGGCTTCTTCACCTCCGGCAACATTTCGATTGTGGACCTCGCAACGCTGGAACCTCGAAAAGGCGAGACTTTGAGGAAGACAGACGACAATTCTTCAATACCTCGGGACATTGCCTTGGTACAAACCCTACCTCGGAGCGTGGGTGGCCCAACACTTTTTGTCTCCATGGAAGATGGAAATGTTGTCACCTTCAGTGTGTTGCCAGATCTCTCGTTGGGCGGGCGTAAGAGCGTGATATTAGGCACGCAGCAAGCCCGTTTCCATTTACTACCCCGCCCTGACGGTCTCATAAACATCTTTGCCACGACAGAGAACCCCAGCCTGATCTATGGGTCCGAAGGCAGAATCGTGTACTCGGCGGTGACAGCAGAGGACGCAACTTACGTTTGTGATTTTGACACAGAGGCATATCCTGGCTCAGTGGTCGTGGCGACCGAGTCAACGATCAAAATCTCGAAGATAGACACCGAAAGGCGGACACACGTACGGCCACTAGAAATGGGCGAGACAGTGCGGAGGATCGCGTACTCGCCAAAAGAGCAGGTCTTTGGTCTTGGCTGTATCAAGCGTGAAGTCGCACACGGCGAGGAGGTCATCACAAGCTCGTTCAAGCTCGTCGACGAGGTCATTTTTGGCAAGGTCGGAAAGCCCTTCCCGCTGGAGCAGTCCTCATCTCCTGAGCTGGTCGAATGTGTGATACGAGCGACATTGGCAGACTCCTACGGCAATCCGGCAGAGCGTTTCCTTGTCGGCACGAGTTTTGTGGCCGAGGAAGACACCGTTTCACGAGTCGACGAGACAAAGGGCCGCCTCTTGGTCCTGGGGGTTGACAGCGACAGGAATCCTTACCTTCTGGCGAGCCACAAGTTTAAGGGGTCTTGTCGGTGCCTGGCGGTGATGAATGAGGACATTATTGTCGTGTCACTGACTAAGAGCGTTGTCCTGGGCAGGTATGTCGAGGAGTCATCAACTTCAGGCTCATTCAGCAGGTTGGTTTCATACAGACCTGCCACGTTCCCTGTGGATCTTGCGGTGGAAGGAAATATAATCGCGATAGGAGATCTCATGAAGTCGATCTCACTCGTTGAGTACTTCCCTGCCAAGGACGGAAAGCCTGCGGCCTTGATGGAGGTAGCGCGACATTACCAGTCTGCCTGGGCCACCGCTGTTTGTCATATCGAGGACCATTCGTGGTTGGAAGCGGATGCGCAGGGTAATCTGATGGTGTTGAGGCGGAATCCAGATGGGCCCACGCTGGAAGACCAAAGGAAGATGGAGATGACCAGCGAGCTGAACCTGGGCGAGATGGTAAACTGTATACGAAAGGTGGCTGTCGAGACGAGTCCGAATGCGATGATCATACCAAAAGCATTCGTCGGAACGGTAAGCAGATAGCTTCAGGCGTCTCCCATCCGTGATGCATGGGCTAACGAATATCTACCAATATATAGGTCGAAGGCGCCATTTACCTTTTCGGCACGGTGGCATCACACGCCCAGGATCTGCTACTGCGCTTCCAGTCAAATATGGCAGAGGCGATACAGACGGTGGGAGAGCTCAAGTTCGAAAAATATAGGTCCTTCAGGAACTCGGAGCGAGAGGGCGATGGGCCTTTTCGGTTCCTCGACGGCGAGCTTCTTGAGAGGTTCTTAGATATGAATGAGGAGACACAGAAGGCCATATGTCAGGGGCTCGGGCCAAGTGTTGAAGATATGAGGAACTACATTGAAGAGCTCAAGAGGATGCATTAGAGTCTAGAAGGGGGAGGCAGCTGTCATCCTGTATGAGGTCGGGGCTGGTAGATACGCATCGTATGTAGAAACCTGATGCCGCTGCTGAGGACTTTGTCCCGTATAAATCAAGATGTGCAATAGTAAACTAGACCCAGAGCTGCCCAGACTTCTCTATGCCTCTTTTTAATATGATATATGGGGTACGGATTCCCGTAAAGGGTACTGGAGGAGATTTATGGTCAAGAATAATTACCTTTTCAAACTAGCCCGAGTTTCTTGCTTCTGCAACCAAGGCAGACAGACTCAGGGTAAGGGTTTGAGGTCGGGTGAACCCGGGCCAGAAGTCAGACCCACCTCCAGACCAAGCTGCTAGACCAATCAGCCAGCAACCGTTTGCAATTGGCGCCTCAGGCCACCGAGAATTTGGCAGCTTCCGCAGGCCAAGCTTCGGGGAAAAGACCTCATCATCATCAACGCTGTTGTCACGTTCAATCGCAACACACGTCCGCTCCTCTCTCTCTATCACGATGGCGCCCCTGTCAACCGCCGCCCGCGCGCTCGCGCGCACAGCAGCAGCTACGCGATCCCCACCCGCCGCCGCGAGATGCCTGTCCACGACCGCCGCCCGCGCCGACGCGGCCGGCTCGTCCTACGAGTCGCCCTTCAAGGGCGAGCGCACCACCACCCGGGTCCCCGACTTCAGCCACTACGCCTCCAAGGGCTCGCCGAATAAGAACCTGATGTACCAGTACTTCATCGTCGGC
Source organism: Endothia cerciana (assembly GCA_026119935.1). Taxonomy (NCBI): domain Eukaryota; kingdom Fungi; phylum Ascomycota; class Sordariomycetes; order Diaporthales; family Cryphonectriaceae; genus Endothia; species Endothia cerciana. Next base: position 642,082 of record JALRMH010000007.1, on the reverse strand, counting down.
GGGCTGGGCAGCATCACGGCCATGGGCGCCAAGTCCACGATCCAAGGTGAGACCGCTCAAGGGGGGCTTTCGGGAGGGGGGTCGGCCCGGGTAGACGATGGGTCGATTGGGTCAAGAGGGGGGTCGTTGGATGTTGGGTCGGGTGTCTGGAGGAAGGGCCGGACGAGATTGGTTGGTTAGCACGGGGGCTGACGACTGTTGTCTGGCAGAATTCCTCAAGAACATGTCCGCATCGGCTGATGTCTTGGCCATGGCCAAGGTCGAGGTCGACCTTGCTGCTATCCCAGAGGGAAAGAATGTGAGTGCTGCTCGGACCTACCGCCTGCGAATTGCTTTCGGCCCGCTGACATCCCTGGGTTTATAGGTCATCATCAAGTGGCGTGGCAAGCCTGTTTTCATCCGCCACCGAACCGAGCACGAGATCGCCGAGGCCCGCAAGGTCAGCATTCAATCGCTACGAGACCCTCAGGACGACGCCGACCGTGTGAAGAAGCCCGAGTGGCTTGTGATGCTGGGTAAGAACCGATTCCTAATCAACAATACCCCCCAACAACATTTGAAAGGGGCCCGTACGCCGTCTAGGAGACGACTCAATGAAATTGAGCCTGCCAAAGCCTAGATCGGCGGGGGACAGTATATGGACTGTTCGGAAAAGTAGCTGACAAATGATGAACAGGTGTCTGTACGCATTTGGGTTGTGTGCCCATTGGCGAGGCCGGTGACTTTGGTGGCTGGTTCTGCCCCTGCCACGGTTCCCACTACGATATCTCTGGACGTATACGCAAGGGTCCTGCCCCTCTCAACCTCGAGATTCCCGAGTACGACTTCGGCGAGGACGACAAGCTCATCATCGGTTAAGTGGATCTGCACACGGGGGGAGGAAGTGTACGAATACGGCGTGGAGTACCGACGACAACAGCCTTTTCGCTGGAGGAGACAACGTCGCCAAGCCTATAGACGGAGCATGGGTGGGGAAAGAGAGACGGGCGGGAGGCAAAAGATAACAGGGCGGGGATTTTTCCAAAGTGGCTCGCCTTCAATGCCATTGTACAAAAACATCTGAGCATTGCAAAATTCAAGAACAACTTTTTCTATGTCGGCCGTCTGGGCGCTGAGGTCAAGCTCTCGGGCCTTCATGAGATGGCCACAGGATGTGACAAGACAGTACGGGAATGCTGGTTCTCGCAAGACACTAGGCTCGCATTGGACAACACGTCGCGAGAAGACTCATCTGGCAGGAGGCGGCGCCCCCTCACCCAGTCGAAGCGAAGGGGGGATGATTTGAGATCTTGGCAAGAATTGAAATCGCTGACGATATCTTGATTAGTGTTTCCTGTGACAAGAAGCGCATATAAAGAGACCCGGCTGGTGGCACACCCGGCCCAGGTTTTCGTCATCATGCTTGAGAGCCCAGCCCCTTGGTGTCCCAACGTTGGCGAGCAACGGCCATGAAACCCATGGCTTCGTCAGATCCCCAACACGCCAAGTCGATTCATGAATTCATGCCGCGCAACATACGTCCGGGCTGGCTAAATATGGGCGCGTCTTGGGCCTCTCGGGTATCCCAATCCGAGGAGTAGCAATCCCATCCGCATAAGGCACATTAGGACGGTGAGGGAAATGATGGGGGTCGATAGTCCTGCCTGCATGATGTTCGCCACCTGACAGTTTAATCATCTTGGTTGACAGTCGAGGACTTCGTCGGGCGAGCATGACGCTTGAGCGCCGGGCCGATGAAGCCAAGGTTACAGTTGTTTGTCGACCCTCTTCCCGGGCGCATGGACAAGCAGAGGATGGGACGAAGATTTCACTCGTGGGTGTCACAAAAGTGAGTTCCATGGCAGTGGATGAAAACGGACAGAAATCAGAGTTCCGGGTGTTCACCTCGGCATGCGCAGCGTTTGGAGATCGACCGCCAAAATCTCGCAGATCTTTTTCTTGGGCCGTCAAGGAGTTCGTCCGACATGGCCAAAAGGCAATCTGCGCAAGCGATCGAGCAGACATCGGCTCGAGCATCCAAGGCTGTCATGGGACCGCCTCGCAGATCTTCACATCGTCCTGCAGGAGAGTACATGCGACACAGCGGAGGTCATGTTTGCGCAAGCGAGCAAGCCAGCATCGGCCCGGACACCCGAGGCTGCCAAGTGTTACCATGTAATTCCTCAGGCATGTATCTTCCCGGGCCCACAATTCGCAACCTGCACCGACCGGCTCTTGGACATGGCGACTGAGAGAGAGTCTGCAGCAGCAGTTTCTTCTGTATGCGCTGGCGGGGGACCAGGCGGGGGACCGGGCAGGCTGAACGGTCTGCTGAAAGAAAGAAAGAAAGAAAGAAAGAAAGAAAAAATACATTAATAATCAAAAATTCCTGAATGTGGTAGCCTGGCTTGCTGGATGTTCCTGGAGCATGATCCGTGGCTGCAGGGCTCGCCTTGGGCGGCCTGCGCTGATCATACGCGAGATGCGGCAAGATCTCTCTGCTGTTCAGGACTCCCTCTACGTGGCATCAATTGTTGACGAGGCGAGACACTTGTCCCTGACCCGGCATCCCGGTGGTCTCATCGACTAGAGAGAAGGAAAGAAAAAAAAAAAGGGGGGGGGGGGGTGGGGAAGAAGAAGAAGAAAAAGTGACAAGCCTCTCTGTTCGTCCATCTAATCACGTTAACCTGCGCATCGTGGGCCCCACAGTCGATTGTGGGATTATTCAGGTCTACATACAGCAGGCATATCGGACGGCCATATCCGACGTGCTTAAATGCGGCTCAATGGGGATTTTTGAATATGTCGTCCTGACGTCGAAGAGCATGTATCCACTGCTGCACGTATCATCTCGTCTGAGGAAATGCCCGAGGCTCTGCAGACGCAAGCGGAGAGACACCCAAACATTGGTTCGAGGCGGGTTTGAGCCGTCAAGGGTAATTAAGCATATCGCATGGTTGATGAGGCTCAAAAAGTTTAAGCTGGTTGTGGACTGTGGGGGAATGGGGAATGACACCCTGGCCCTCCCCACCACCACGGCCCAACGTCACATCCACGACACCGCATCCATCGCTCGCTTGGACCCGAGACGTGAGACGCAAGATCGACGGTCTGAACTCGAGGATTTTCCTACAACGGGGCCCGCCGCCGCCCTTCTGCCTCGTCGAATCTCGGCCTGGTCGTCTGGACTGAACTTCATGCCGGCTGTCACGCGCCTGGGGCGATGGGCTTCTCGATTGGCCCTGGAATTGGGACCGAGCGGGTACCCCGTGGTGCTTCGTGCGCGCTTCGGCGGTGCTGCCCGTTGACATCGTGAGACACACGCGCCATGCTCTGACAGGTCGGACCAGTAGATGCTGGGATACACTGGCGCTACATGCGATCGTCCAGAACAGACTGCTTTGAACCTTCGAGAAGGCTTCACGGCCATTCGTCGTCGTCAGATCACAGACCGGCGACTGACACCACGGTCAGCGACATCGAGGGTTGGACATGCATCCCGGTCCTGATCGGAACGGACAATCATTGAAGTCTCGTGCCCCGGTGGGAATCAAGGAACAATGGCTCCGACGCTCATACGAGTCGCTCCTGATCCCCTGCACAGCAGCTCATCCTAAGGCTTGGCAGTAGATCTCATCAAGATCTGGATGAACCGTTGACCACCCCTGGCCGCATCATCATGCCAAGGGTCTGGCACTCGTCGAACGGCCCCTCCAGGTGATGGTCTCATTCCGGACTCCGCTCTTGCCGATGTCGAATGGAGCCGTTCCAGGAGGCCCACGCGTCCTCGTCATGGGATCGTGGCACCATTCGTCACTCCGGGCAGATTCAGGTTGGTGATGGAACAGGGGCTGGACCAGCAGACTATCGTCCGATGGATTGGCGGATGACAGTTGCAAGCGCCGTCGCCCCCTATCCCATCCGTCTTGTCAAAGTCCTATATATCTTCTCGATGGCCTCGAGAACTCGTCTCACGGGTCTCAGTCTTTCCTTACTTGCTCACACTCTCCTTTCGGTATTCACTCTTTAGTAGTTCTGGGAACTTGACAGCTTGACGCTCTTTTTGCATTTCTGTAATACAACAGGCCGGACCTCTTTCATTCATTTTCATCCCTTCCCGCTCCACACAACCGCAAAGATGAGGTACACATCGACGCTTCTCGCCCTCGCCGGCATAGCCGTTGCCCGTGAGGTATCTGTCTACAACGCCGTCGCCAAGAGGGAGGTGCCCCAGGAGCACTCTCACCAGGCCATTGTCGCTACCACGCAGACAAACCTCCAGCTCAACAACCCCCTCCAGATCCAGGATGCCGTGTTCGGCCTCCTGGGCAACGCCGCCGCTGCGAAGGGTGCCCCGAATGTGCAGAACCTCGACTGCCTCCAGCAGATCGTCGCCGACCAGGCATTCACCAACGCCAAGGCCGCCGGCGATGTTGATGGCCAGGCGAACGCGATCCTGTTCCGTGCTCTGGAGCGAAACACCGCCGCCGTGGGCCAGGCCTCGGTGCTCTGCAACCAGACCGCTCAGAACCCCGAGATCGCGGCCATCACCCAGCACCAGGACCCGGCCTCGAGCGCGGCCTCGGGCAACAAGCAGATCGCCTTGAACGTCGCGAAACAGCTGTCCTCCATCGGTGCCGACCCTACCCTGGCCATCCAGTCCGGCACGTTCGCTCCCGGCACGGTCAGTCCCCCCCCCCCCCACCCGCGCTGGATGCTTTCGCGTGCTGCCCTGCTGACCGAAGTGGTACATAGGTTGGTGACCCAACTGGCGCGGGCCACACCTGTGATGATGCCAACGACGCTACGGGCTGTATCCTCAGCCAGAACCTCCTCGTTCCGGACGTCACCGATGCCGAGATCTCGGCCGCCGTCGCCGCGGTCAAGCCTCGCGCCACGTCCACATCTTCCGCCTCCGGGACCACCAACGTCCAGACCTTCACCGGCACCCTCGGCGGCGCCGCTCCCCCTGTCGAGAGCTCTTCTGGCGACAGGCCCTTCTCCGTCAACGGCGACACCTTCGTCGGCGAGGGCGCAGCGCTCCAGAGGAGCTGTTCCATCCAGCACAACGCCTGTGCCTCCGCTGCCAACGCCGGCTCGGGCAACTTCTCCGTGGCCGACTGTGAGACCCAGGGTACGTCCACCCACCGTGCCTATTGCTCCTCAAGATAGACAAGGGTGAACACGACGCTGACAGAACCTACAGAGAGCCAGTGCAACGCCGCCGCCTCCTCCTCCACCAAGAGGGTCCGCAAGCTCTGGAAGGTCCGCCGCGCCGCGCTCGACTTCGGGTCGTGCAGCAACCCGGCCATCGAGTTCGGCCCCCAGAGCGACCGCGGCAACGCCGACGCCTTCGCCGCCGCCGACCAGACCGACTTCAACCACGGCTCCGCCCTGGGCGTCGGCGTCATCACCGACTTCATCTGCCAGCAGCTGGGCAGCAAGTGCAAGGCTGCCGCCGCCGCGGTGACCGCCTGCAACTCCGCCTCTGCCGCCGCCGCCGCGCAGACGGGCCAGGCCGCTGCCGACGCGTTCAACTCTGCCCTGGGCGTCACCGCTTGAGCGCATCTCACTGCCCGGAAAGGGAGGGCGGTTGTTATTAAACGCGGTTTAGATGGTTCTCATGCGTCCATGACTAATCCTCAATTTTTTTTTTTTTTTTTTTTGGTGATGGGATATGGTTCTTGTAACTTTAGGTAGGATATCCAGTATGGCTCACGGAACTTAGGGACATTGGTGACCGACCAGCCCGGCGAGATAGGACAATGAAGACCCATTTCTTATCATGCGATGTACTATGATATATGATAAGTTCCCTTCCTCACGGCCCAGCGTGTCAAGAAAGAGAACTCAATGCTCCGGCGGGAGAAGACGGCAATCGAATAGATACTACAGCGGGCCGAGCACCAGTTAATGGATGTGGAGGAAGCGGGACGTCCTTAGAGAGGCTAAACTTGGATGAGTAGATGTGCAATAGTGCAGTATACCTGTCTCAACTCCAGGGGTGCATTGATGGGAGATTAGTGGCTACTTTTGTCGAAGATGGTAGTCCTTACACGTACATGGCCTGCCAGCTGTCTTGTCATGCAATATCACCAATTTTGAGGAGTGGTTGTCGGAACGAAAAGGGCAGAGAGCGGAATGCTGATCTGTACTATGTTGAATGTCGTGCTGATGACATCACCCACAGTGGGATGCCATTCCTCCTGCCTCTGGAAATCAAACGTCGCAGATTTCAAATTTTCCCCTCAACTGTCCAATTTTCCAATTTCCCATACCTCGAATTTTCAAAACCACGCTGCGGAGACATTCTTGAAGGGGATCAATATGGTTTCAGCCAGGTTGTTGCTGTCCGCTTTCTCCATTGTGGCGAGTGTCACCGCTCTTCTGGAGGATGTTGGCCAGCAGGTCCCGCTCCATAGTGCTCAGCACAATACCGTGAAGAATATATACCAAGTCAAGAAGGAGTAGGTGAACAGCCTTCTGGCGTGAGTACGGTGCCAGCTGACCTTCCCAACAGGCTGAAGGAAGCCGAGATCATCCCCACCGGTTAGTCAGTCCCTCACAGCCGTCCGGGCGCTGCCCGGGGACGAGGGCGAGCTACGTTGGTGCTGACAACTTGCGGTTCAAGTCGTCGACGATTTTCTCCCTTCGTTTCTCGTCGAGGCCGAGTGGTCGCCGAAAAGCCATGCACGGCTCGGAAACACCCTGAGGCCCAAGAAGGTTCAGGACCCACCGACTATCACGCTCAGCCTGCCCGAGGAGTCCTCATCCAAGGCGCCCTGCACCTCCCTTGCCAACACGACGTACGTCGTCACGGTCACGGACCCGGACGCCCCGTCGCGTGACGACCCGAAGTGGTCAGAGTTCTGCCACTGGATTGCCACCGGCCTTGCGGTGTCCGACGACGACAACGACTCCGCGACCACCTGCTCGCCGGCCAGGCTGTCGTCGCTGACGGGGCTCGAGAACGTCGTGCCGTACAAGGCCCCAGCGCCCCCGGAGAAGACGGGAAAGCACCGCTACGTCTTTCTCGTCTTTGCTCCGGCGAACGGGACGACCGAGCCGCTGGACCTGAGCAAGCCCGGGGATCGGCAGCATTGGGGTTATGAGTATGACGGTGGGAGGGTCGGCGTGCGGCGGTGGTCTCAGGAGAATGGCTTGATCCCCGTTGGTGAGATCTATACTCCTCTTTTCTCTCTTCTCCGTCATCATCCAGCTCGCTCGTCATGGCCATCTCATGCTCTTCCACTTGAATTCCACCCGGTACTAATAATTGTTCGGAAGCCGCCAATTTTATCTACGCCCAGAACAAGAAGCAATGATTCTACAATTGGTTCTGGTGGGGATCATTAAAACAAAGCATTTGAGCTAGGAAGACAATAAATAAGGCCAAATGGTTTTGATAATGTCAAAGGGAGAATCATGAAATGTAATAGATGTGCTGGAGCTTCGGTGAAACAAGATCATCATCGCGCGTACGAACTTCTTGACGGGAGACATGCAGAAAACGGCAGCAAGCTAGGCCAGGCTGGACCACCGCTCCGCCCCAGCCTCGTTTGAAACGGCAGCCAGCAGAGCAGCCTGTATGCTGAGCACGATCGCCAGCCCCCTACAAGCCCACTTGAGAGCCAAGGGCCGAGAGCACCGAAGAGGGATGTTGGTCAAGGCATGAAGCTGGCTCGAATACCCGCAGACAGTAGTCAGGCTTGACGCGCTCCAGCTGTCTGCGATAATTTGCACGTCGAGGGCCGCCGTGCCACGGACGGTGGTCTGGCGGTCCTTCTCCAGGGAGGCCACGTTCGCGAACCTTGGCCCAACAAGTTTCCGCAGGCCGAACATGGTGATATTGGAGACGGTAATGCAGATCAACAAGCAAGTTACAATGAATAAGCCCCTGACTGCGGTGAGGTACGCCATACTGGAGGTGAGTGCGATCTCTTGACGAGAACGCGATGTATATGACCAGTATGCGGGTGTTACCGAAGCTGGTCCCACGAGCGCCTGGTATGATGATAAAGACTGTGACAGTGGTCTCACGAGTATTTTCCTGTGTGGTGGTCTGAGGTGTGAGCGTACGTTCACGCCGACCGATGATTCCTGCGGCTTCCAAAACGTTTGTACTTGCGAGGTCAAAGGTGTTGCCATAGCGCAAGCTTGTCGCAGCAAAGGAGCGTTCTCCTAACCGCCGGCGGCCGGAGAGCTCGAGCTCGTCCACACCCCAGAGCATTGTGAAGTCCCGAAAGCAGCCCATCAAAAACTCGGGAGACGGGATAAGGTGTGAACACGGACGAAATTAGTACCTTGTGTACTCTCAAACTTTCAGCGAATAGGGGAATGGGCGCATAAGGGGCCACTGGGCGCAGAGTATCGGTCATAGCGGCAAGATTTGGTCCCATGATTATCAAGTCTACTTAACAGTAACTTTTGCGAGCGCGGAATTTGTGACAGATAGAATGAAACGGCAGTGGAGTTTGGATCCAATGGTATTTACTTAAACGAAGGAGGAGCAGAACTGCCAGTGGAGGAGCTCTAGATAGCAATATGTTATGGCTAACTAGTCTCAAGAAAGTACCTCATCATTCCTACATTGAACCTAGCCTTACGACCACTTATCGTTTGTCTACTTATGTATACAATCAATTGTGTTAGTAAGAGCAGGGCATCAAATTACTACATGGACTATGGTGCCTAAAGACGAAGGATTCAAGCTATGACTCACCCTACAATCTTGCAAGTTTGCCCTGTTTACGAAGGCAGTACAATGCAAAGAGGTGTAAGTAGCTGGAAACAATCGAATCATCAATGACATGTGTAGCCTCTTCTTCGAGATATTGAAGAAGAGTAGCTGCAGTAAGAACGTCTCGGTTCGGTAAGCTGACATGACAGCTGAGCGTTTCCAAGGTTGAATGCATTTGTGTGACGAGATATAAGGATTCTAGCCAGTGCAGCGGACTGGTTATCACTTTTTCGCAACAATTGTACAACCAGTGCAAGTCGCTCACCCCCCTCTGGATACTCGCTTTCTTCTTTCCTTTTTTCTGTCTCCCTGTTTTCTATCATCTCTTCCAGAATTGCTAGTGTGAAGCATTCACAGCCTCTCCGTTACATTTCATATAAATTACTTTCCGCTCTATGATGAAAGGCTCAGAAAGCTTGGCTCGGACGAGCTTTTGAGCAAAGTTCCATACGACAATGGGGGATTCTGGGGATTCCCACAGCGTCAAGGCTGGGCAGATGAGGAATTGGAACTGGGACTGATCAGGGGCAACGCCATCATGATCACGAAGACCCCGGTGCAACATCGGTCATCAGAGGACAAGGTTCAGGATCCGTCCATCTACGCTTCACTTATTCAGTCATGGTGGTATATTGTGATGCTTCATGAAATCCTCCAGGGCCCTATCGAGCCCGACGTATGATTCAAGACAGAGCCGTGTGGCACCCAACGAGTCCTGAGGACCACGAAACTGAAAGCACACCTGAAAAAACTCGAAAACGATGTCCAAAGTCTTCAGCCCGACAATGCCAGAGAACGGATCTCATCGATGGGGCGGTGCATAAACTATACCCACAACTCCTTGCAGCTTGTCGCCGGCCGAATCGACATATACAGAAATGAAAGTGTCAGACTGGGATTGATTCGAGAACTGTCGCCTTCTACAGATTCAAGGTTGGTCGAGAGGTTTTACCGGACCCGCTACGGCCAGAAGATCTTGCCTCACCAACTGGAGGTCGCAATCTGTTCGCTGGGCCATACACTCGAGTATGTCGTCAGGAATCTTTGGGTCGAAATGGGCTTTGGCAAATATGGTGACCCGGACTATCCGCCCCTACCATGTTGGTATATCCCAACCAGTTTGCGCCTCAGAATTAAAGAGCAGGGCCTCTGCAGGCTTGACTATGAACGATATAAGCCTACTCTGGGTTTCCTTGGCGTTAAGGCAATGGCCTGTACATGCTAGTGGTTATATCTGCAATCACTTGCTCTGAAGTGCCGCAGGCCGAATGATACCACCACCAGGTCTCGTCTGGAAGACCTAACTCCGTTCTGGATGGACACAGTCTGCATTCCTTGTGGTCCAGGAGATGAAAGGAGCCTCGACTTCGTACCAGGGCTATTTTGAGCATGCCAGAGATATACCGCAAGGCTACTGATGTCCTTGTTCTTAGCTCTCAGCTGGAAAATCTGTACACAAATTCTGCAGAGGATTTGCGCATGCGTGTGACTCTGTCGAGCTGGATGCGACGGCTTTGGACCATGCACGAGGGTGCCGTGGCTGGGTTCGTCATGATACAAACTGCAACAGGAGCAATCAGTCTCGGAGGTCTTCAGGGCGCGAGCATGTACCTTGCATTGAGAAGAGAGGGCCGGGATCTTCCTGGTGGTGTCCTTCACGGCATGAGTCTGATTACAATTGTTTACGACCATGGAAGCTTCACCACCTTTCAGCCCAAGGTTGCTGCCTTTTCGCGGTCCAACATTTGGCCAAACTCAGGCCCCAATGACAAGGTCACCGTATAACGCCTTCAAGGAGGAGGCTTCAACCGCGTCATCGTCCTGGCCTAGACGCAGAGCCAGAGCGTGGACGACGAGACTGCGACTGAGAAATCCAGCCAGCCTACAAGCGCCCTGGCGTCACAGAGGATCGTCGAATACGTCCTGCGGATTCCATGTTTCGATGTAGCTCAGGTCGACTCGGACGTCGCCACCCTGTTGTTTGTGCAGCGCCACCTAGAGATTCCGGTCCCAAGAGTTGACAGATTCGACGAGGCAGAGCGCAACGACTTCAAGTCACCTTTTATGGTCCAGAACCGCCTACGAGGCAGGCCCCTCATACATATCTACCCTGATCTTGGGCACGAGCAAGAGTGAGTGCAGGGTGGCGCGGAAGCTCGGCCATGCGTCTCTCCAGATGATCAGCGTACGGAGCACTTTGGCAGGATGCCTGGCACTCCCATAGAACCACAACAACTTCCTTGAAGCGGAGCTCCAGGTTACACCTTGGGATTCCTCTGCCTTGGTACCCTCGCAGAGATCGCAGGAGAAGATCATACCTACAACCGCTACTGCGTATCGCCACGGTCCCGCCGCTCAGAGTACCCTGGAGCTTCTGAGGAGAGGCATCCAAGACCAGAAGGCCAAGATCCAGGGGAAGGTGCCCCTATATAGCCTGAGACCGGCCTAGATTGACAAGTTCTGCACCATGGGTTCGGAGCTGGACGCGGACGGCTGGTTGGGTCCCTGCGACGGCCACATCGCCCTCGCACACCTCAACCTCGAACCCCGGAACATCCTGGCTGACCCGGATCAGCCAAACAACACAATTATAACTGGGATTCTCGACTGGGACAGCGCCATTCTGGCGCCTGTGTTCATGTCCTGTGCCCCGCCTATGTAGGTTTGGGCCTGGCTGGAGGACGAGGACGAAGATGAGCGCGCGGCGGGCAAGGAACCCGTGAAGCCGGAACAGCAAGAGTTCAAGCGCGTCTTCGAGGAGGCGGCCGGTCCCTCGTACGTGCTTCTTGCCTATGCGCCTGCCTATCGACTTGCCAGGCGGCTGGTGGGTTTCGCTGTCGACGGCATACGGTCTGCTGAGGATATTACAACGAGGCCAGGGCTATGCTCACAGAGTGGCACAGCGTTCGCGCAAAGGATCAGGTTGGTGACATGTGGAGTAGGAGCTGTAGCCTTGTATGTAGCCTAGATATTACGAAACATAGGCTAGAATATCCCTTCCTCTGCGTACTATACTATCATACCTAGCTAAAGGACCGCAGGGCGTACAGCATAGCTCTCTTGGCCCGGTTAATCCGATTCTGCGAGGAGGTTTACGATGAGGCTGTCGTGATAGCATCTTCGCAGCGCAATATCTATGCAGAGTTTCAGTATGGTATTTGCAGGTGAAGGCAACCTCACCAGACTCATCAGCGTTGGCGGCCACGTATCTTCCGAGCACGAACTGGTACCCATCAAATATTACAGCGAAAACGCGGGACTGGTCTGCTGTTGTATAAGGATGAGCTGGAATCCCAGGTCATTATTTCAGTCTCGATCAACATCAATTACACTAGTTGCGTCACAGAAGTATATAAATCCTCTCGACAACAAGGGAGAGACTCAGTATTCTCTCTTGAATTGAATGGCCAGTGCTCCAAAGCTCCGGCCCAGGATAAGGTACAACATGCCCATCACTTTTGTCCCTACCTCGTTGTATTGGAAAAGATCCTAAGCATAGTATCCATGCCAAGTTCACGATCCACGCCCATTTTTTACTCATACAACTCCCAATGTGATGCGTGAAGACGATGAAAGTTTTTCTTGGGTTGGCGAGAGGATGTTATTTGTGCTTCTAGCACTATGGAGACGAGGAGTCGAGTAGTGGAACTGGCAGCTCAGGACTTGAGGGAAGACCGAAGGAATGAAGCTCCAGTGAAAGCCTTAGATCATCTCAGTGACATGGCCTCCGCCAACCCAGCAATATCCTCGCCATCCAAGCTCCTTGTGTCCTTCAAACTCCTTGCGTGGACCTGACATCCTCGGACGGCCATCTCATTCTCGCTTCGCGGACGAAATGGCCTTCTCAAAGCGTTGAGTCTTGCGAAAGCCGCCTGTCTTCCAAGATTCTCCACCAACCGGTCGCCTGGTCCAGACTTGGGTCTCAGAGACGCGACATCTTTCTGGGCTGATGTGCTCCTTGGCTCCTTGCCCTCGGCGAGCTTGCGATCAGCATTTCTTCAAACGGCGCGGGAGGTGGCTGTGGTATCGGAATGCCTATATCAATCTTAACGTTGCTGACCCGTCATCGATCTTTGAACAGGCCACAAATTCTCGTTCACCGTTCGGATTCCGAGGAAGTAAGACGTGGGACTGAAATGTGAAGTCGGGCTGGAAATCGGTCTCCGTGGCCGCGCATATAATCGACTCAAGAGGTTCGGTAAGTGGTTAGCAAGCCTCAGCCCCGAACGTCTGTGAACCCTCTGCGCCGGTGGGGGCAGAAGCACGATCTCTTTGCTCGGTGCCCACAATGGAGACAACTCGTGCTTCTGGGAGGAAAATCCCACTATACTTTGTGCTTGTGCTTTCCTGGAACGGCGAATGAGAACTCCAACGGTTGCTCCCATACCGGCTTGTGGTGCTGAGTCGCTGGGTCGCTGGAAGCATCGAGCGGCTTCCTCTCATATACCTCACTGGGTTGAGTCACAGAAGCCTCTAGATCTAGGACAAGTTGGTTGTGACGAGTGTAGAGATCGCACAGAAGGTCCTTGATCTGATTCGACCGGGCCACGCCACTGTAGTAATTAGTCATGACATTGCGATTCTTCCGTTCGTCGGAGTGGCGCTCTGGAAGTTGTCGAATACCCAGGCAGGGGACCTCGAGCTTTTCGAAATGCTCCGAGACCCGTTGATCGGTCTCGGTACCGTCCTTGAAGACCAGCACTGCCTGAACATCGTAATCGCGCCGGCGCAGAGACTCAAAAGCGTCGATAGTCTTGTTCATGTTATCTCCACTGTTCGCACCGACAAGAATGGCAGGAAGCCTCAAGGCGCGGTATACGTCTGCCTGACAATTTCCAGAAGGCAAAGGTGACTCTACGTTGTCGAGAGTCTCCATGAACAGCCAGCCGCCGGGGGGCTGCAGGCCGTCGGCTTGTTGAGCGGCGTATTCTCGAATACCCTGTAACAGAGTCTCATCTTTCAAGCCACTCTTGATATTCGGGCGACTGTTAACACGCTGCAAGAAGTCGGTCTGAGGTATACTGGGGTTCAGAACTCACTCCGTGCGGAGACGCATCCTGGGGCAGATGCTGCTGGTGGAAGAGGGTTCTGGTCTTGAACCAGGTCGGCTGTGTCTTCCCTTTCATCAGCTTGTTGAAGGCACGCTGGACAATCTGGTTCTCGTTCTCATTGAAAAGGCCGACAGTGAGAGGCTTCAGGTAACCGACGTGGTCGCGGGCGCCCTTGGCACGCCTCGCTCGGCAAGCGGCCCAGCACAGGATGGTCGAGAGGACGGTCTTCCCCACGCCCTGCTGGGTGCCCCAGACCTGGTACACGCGTAGGGCGGGGTGGAAGATGCTACCGGGTGTCGGCATGGTCAGTGACAATGAGACGGACAGGCCAATTCGGCAGCGAGGGGAGAAGGAAGAAACGAGGCTTTGCAGCAAACCCGATGGATAGATAGATCTTGCAGGCTCAGGTTAACCTCCCGTCCTGACGTAGAAAATTTCCAGGGTTAGGGTAGCAGCCCATCACGGCCCCGTGTTGGCCAGTGCGCTCGGGCCCGGGCTCCGGTCCCGGCCATGCCGACCCAAGCATCACTCTCAATTCATACGCAATCCTCTCAAGTTGTCCTTCTGGGCCCATGACTGCTAAGCTAACGAGTACAAAAAAAAAGTGCTATTCACTTTTTGGTTGGAAGATACCTCCATCCCTCAAAGTCCAGTCTTCCTACGATCTGCGGGTGACGGAATAGTCATCAAGTCCAGAAGTGATCTGCCTTTTCCCCTTTTTCCTTTTTAGCTTTCTTGTATGTCACTGCTTTTCACGCCATGTTTTCTTTTCATTCACTCACCCAGTTTCTAGAATCTCACTCAACCCCTCAACAAGCCTATCGGTGAGTGGCCCCCCCCCCCCTTTTTTTTTCCTCTCCTTCTTCTTCTTGCTCATCTCTTCTCTCTCTCTCTCATCTCTTTATCTTGAAAGATGGTAGTATGGCCATTGAGTTGCTTGATCTGAAACGCTTTTTTCTCCCATAAGAGAACCCGATCGACATTCCTCAAAGCATTCGTTGTCTTTTAACGTGGCGCGATTTCAGCCTTTGTCTTGCGGACGACCTTGTATTGTGACGAACAATATACTTGTCCAGGTTCAAAAATCAAATCTGTCCTCCTGAATGGTCTATTTTGTCATATATACTGGGCAAAGTCACTGTAAGACCCGATCAACTCACAATGAGCTTCCGCAATCCAATGCCCGGGGTTCTACGAGCTTTCCCATTCTCCAATCCAGCCCAACACCACCAGTCTCTCGCAACCTCCCAGGGTACTTATTGAGATGACCCACAACATGAAGCTGGACTTGGCTGAGGCCCTTCTTAACAGTACGGCCTGTTCAAACTTCCTACCGTGCCCACAGATTACCCTTTACGTAGACCAGACAGCGAGTCTTGGTTTATGCGGAATATGTCAAACCAACCAGCTCAAAATCCCTGATGAAGACGACAGCCTTTCGACTGCAGCACTGACAATAATACCCTGTGGGCATGTAGCTTGTCAGGAGTGCATGGCTAAGTGTCTGATGAACAAAGCCGAGTGCCCCTTCTGCCGACTTCCGCTCAAGTACGAACTTTGCTCGCATCCCCTCAAAGGCCACGTGATCACTAAGGAGAGTCTCCTGTCTTTGCCAGGGACTGTTCCCATGGGCGGCAGGATTCCAGATCAGTGCCCAGAATGCTGTATCAGGTCGAACAAGATTGCAAACGAGAGCATATTGAGAAGCCTGGGTGAGAGCTTTAAAATGCTGCATTCCCAGTATCAAGGGGCTGATGATCGAAAGAAAACCGCGATCAAGTATAGACTTCACACATTGCAGCAACAGTTCCAACTCGTTGCGAACAAGTTGTCGGCCGAGACGACTGCAGCGTTGACCTCTCAATGGTAGGGAATAGACGATTAGAAATACCTAGGTAGAGCGTTTATTTTGGATGCACTCTTCGCATCTAGATCCCATAATAATAATGAAGCAGTCAGGAAATATGCTCGTTAGACGAGCATCTCCCTTCGGGATATTGAAGGAGAAGTTTTGGCCAGCTAATGAAATGACTTTCGAATCCAAAGACCGGAAGGCGGGTCCGTTTTAGCCTTACCGACAGCATGTTAATGTCAATAGTTCAACCAGGTCTTGATTTCATAGAAAACCCTTGATATCCTTGCCACTTTCATAGTCATATGCCATGTTTTGATCCAAAGGCTGGGTTCAAAGGACTAAGCTCCCGCCTGAGCAAAAGTACAGCTGCGCTGCTCAAAAATAGTTACCATTGTCACGGTTCGTTAAGCATGCGCCAGCTCGGGGTAACTCGGGCTCTTTGTTCGGCTCCATCTGCGTTATTCAGGGCCTGATTCCTCTTTTGAGGTCATGACAGCTCACAGTATTGCCCTTCGCAAATTTTACCGAACTCACCATCCACCTCTTCTCACCTATCCTTCCTACCGAGCGTGGGTACCATAGCCGCCATGAGGCGCAATACCAGAATGGACCGGGAGACCCAAGAGGCTCACCAGTTAATCGAAATCTATATTTTGCAGTCTGATCATGAATATTTCTGTAATCTGTACGTCAAACCCAGGTACCGATGCTTTCGAGTTGCAAGCTCATGCTGATGGTACAATAGAGGCTATCAAGTCTTCGACTATGCCAAAAACGTTGGCTACTACTGGGGCCTCAGCAGATCAGGACAACATCTCAAACTCTGGAATGTGATACGCTCAGAACACAATTTCGTCTTCACCGTGACACAATTTGTCCGTGGACTCGATACTCTTTCCTCGGATCCCACAATCAGTGAAGGCTCGAGAGCATGTGTTAGAGGGTTAATTCATGTGTGCGAGAAACTTCTCCGAAGGGCCACCAGGCTCCACTTGGAGTCTCAAGAACATGTTCTCAACGTCGCGAAGAGGATGGAACCACGTCACGATCTCGCTGAGGAAGAGAAGCTGTGGGCAGATCAGGTACCGCCTTCCTGGATATTCCTCCGCAATTACCATCTTATCCAAGCCAGTGTCTTGGAGACGGGCCGTCCTGTACAGCCGCCCCGGATGGCCTGGGAACCCAAGCGGAAATCCAAGCTGGTCGAGCTTCCGGCTATCGACGTGAGATATCCTAGAAATACCGAACCCCAACCGGCCAAGCTTCTGACTATCAAAGTGAGCTCCCCTAGAATGAGCGTACCGGGCATTGGCCGGTCAGGAGGTAGAGCATCGACAGGAGGAGATCCATCAGATGATCCTCATGACCCGCCCTGGACCCCTCCACAAGTAATAACACCGAAGAGCCCGCCAAATTCGTCGTGCAGCGAATCAAATGGATGTTCCCCGGTGAAAGCTCTTAATACGCCTCCGTCTTCTTTGGGATCTCCAACACCTAATGATCAGTCGAATTCACCTCAAGTTCCGCATGATACACATGATCCGCGGCCGGCAGCCGGACCGAAACCATCTAAGATCCATAACCCATTCATGGCAACTCTAAGTCCCTCAACAACTGAAATGTACGGTGTGGACCCAAACACCCGAGTCGCAGGCGATACGACGAGCAGAAACCTTCCTGCTTTATATGCCTCGAAATCTGTTTCATCAGTATCTAATTCAAGTGCTCCCTCTCCGCAGGCATTACCAAGGTCAGCATCGGCGTCGAGCAGCGGAACAAATGGCCTACAGAAGACTGAAGTTTCTAGTGCATCAGCCATTAATACCACTCTTCTCCTGGCAAACGATAGTGGAGATACCTCATCAGGAGAAAATTCAGATTCTACACCACAGCCAACCACGTCGACGTCGGGGACCGGAGACGATGTCACACGATGTCCACAGGTGATTAGAGCGTCAAAAGCTAGTATATCTCCCACTGTGGTCAGAGAGCCGGGCAGATGTGGAATTGGACCAAGCGGTGGGGAGACAAACGTAGGCGCTACTGCTGGCGATATAACCACTCCACCGAGATGGAGTACCAAACCGGCCCAGGATCCTTCATCATCGCCTCTTATATGTACGAGTCCACCGAGTAACTCACGGCCAGGCGCCAACGGGATTGGATATTCAACTCGTTCGACACCTTCTGGCACTGAAGCAGAGATCACAGAACATCCCCGCTCTAATTTTGACCAGAGACAAGACCAGAGTGCTCGGTCTGCCTTCAACAAGGACCACCCCAACTGTATCGAACCGATTTCTGTACAGTCTGGCGGACTGAGAAGGGTTCTTGAGGCGGTGGCACAGTCATGGCAGCACTCAGCGCAGGTGTCCAACCGTGAGCTCGGGAAACTCCCGGTGGAGGATTTACTACAGCACTCTCGAGAGCGTTTCCCGAGGCTTTTCGAGCTCGAGCATAAGCCAAGGGCCGACCATGGTGATTACCAGCCCCTGAAGCTCTCACAGGTGGCGCCTGCGGTGCAAAGCCTTGTGATGGAGCAGTACGACGTCGCCGTGCAGTTGGGCTATGTCTACGAGGACCAGAGCAGAGGCCTCATGGCAAGGTTGATACCTTTCGACGACATACAGTCCGGTGAAGGCAAGGATTCCGTTCGTATATGGATTTACTACAACAACATCGACAAAGGGGACGGTCTCCACTTCGCCGGCGTCAAAGACTCGCCGCCCTTAAAGGACTACACACCGCTTGACTTGAAGTCGATACATCGTAGCTCTGGTGAGGAGTTCAGGACCCAGAGCAGCTCAAGAACTAGCAGTACCCATGACAGCACGCCTGCTAACAACCAGGGTTCCGCTAATCCCAAGCCCAAGGCGCAGCCCACGGCGGGGAAAGGTCCGCAGCCGGTCGAAGGGAGCCAGCCGCCGAAGAAAGTCACTTTTGGCAGAGACCTTGTGCGCAGCGCGAACAGGAGGCCTCTCCTGCCAACAAGGGGCATCGGCTCGTCAGGCCTGACACACCTTGAGAGCTATAGTCATCCGTATCCGTCCCTGCCTCATCCCTCGCAGTTTGACGATGAGGATCCCGAAAATCCACTAGAACTACTCCTACAGTATGAGAGGGTCCAGGACTTCAAGAAATCCCAGCTGGTCCACTGGGGCATTCTCGCCCAGGAAAACATCCGGAGAGATGACCTTCTCGACCTCGATGATAATCACAAAGCGGCACTGAAGGCCAGCCTCGTTTATCAGTGGAGGCAGGTGGCTCTCGAGCATGGCTGGGAAGGTGGCGCCGGAGGTCAAGCTGATCCGGACGCCGTATTCAGCAGTGTACGACGAGAAGCAACAAGGCTACAGGTGGCCAAGCTACAGATGAGGGGTCTCAGTGTGAAAAATGACACCGGATCACCGCGTACGAACGGGAATGGTGATCGATCACCCGGTCCGGCAGAGCCAGGCACAACGGACGGGTCCCCGCACTTTGTCCGCCTGGAACCGCGGCCGCAGCTCACTTATGACAGCTTCATGTTCAACATGAACGAGGCGAGGGTGTACGAGGAGTACAGCAGGCGCGCGGCATCCCCGACGTCCCCAGCCGAGCTGGCATGGTTCGAGGGCCTCGTCAGCCGGTTGGAGATGTACGTCGAGGCCTGTACGTTGCGCCGCGACTCGTACCTACGGGCTCTCAGGGAGATGCCCGCGCCCATGCTCATGGAGCGTTTGAGTTTCCATGAGGCAGACCTCGAGTTCCTCGTCGCAAATGCCGAGGCTTTCTATCCGGGCGGAACGCGCGGGTCTCCAGAAGAGCCCAGCAGGGAGACAGAGCAGCAGCGCGGATGGCGGAAACAATTCGAGCTGGACTTCCCGTACGGCCCCAAAATTCTCGATACGCCGGGCACAGGGCTGCGGTGTGCGTGGTACTCCCTCCAGCTGAGCATACAACATCAATTTCCCGAAGTTCCGGTGCCGACTATCGACGAGCTCCAGAAGATCTACGAGGGCCTGGTGGATGAGGTACACCCGGACCTACAGATGGGCAACAGCAACATGTTCCGGATAGATCAGGCCATCATGGTGGGAGTGGCCTGGCTCGCGCGGTGGAATATCTTGGCATGCGTCGGTGTGGCCTACGGGGACGACGACCAGCTCTTCTACGCACAGATTCCCGTCCAGGACTTCGACCGGGACGTCCATAGAGTGCTGTGGATACATAACGATAACGCCTCTACGGGCGACTGGAGCGGCGCACACTTCTCCGGCCTCCGGTCCGTGACCATGCAGGAGTCCGAACAACATGCCGCCCCAGTGACATGGAACCTTACGCGGGTGGACGAGCCCACGACAGTCGAAGAGTGGCGGGACCTGGCTGATAAACTGTTGGTGCTCGACACAAACACGCGGAGCTGCGGAGAGAATATGAGGCGCTATACTCCTCGATACTACGTCCAATGGGCCAGGAGGCAGATCGATCTGCATGTTCGGCCAGCGTCGAGTGTGACGGGTATGGTTTATGTCATGCCTGGGACTGGGCTCGCTGCCAAAGTCGCACAGTGGAGAGAATGTATAGAGACATATGAGGGGACCTAAGGCCTGCCAGCTACAAGGTTGTGGAAGGCACACCTGGGGGGTCGGAGCAAGAGGGACTTGAAGGTGATGAAGCCTATGGTGACCGAGGTCAGGCTTCGGAATAACAGAACAAAGGAAAGGTGAGAAAACGATAATCAATGAGGACTGGATGCTGGGTATTAAAAAGAGGATGCCGAGTAATCCGTCGTAAGGGTGCCAGGAGAACATCTGGAAAGGCATTGCATATTATTATAAAGGCATTAATCAGATGGTATCGTGAATTGTGTCGATACAAACAAAACGGTGACTACAATAGGCATTTGATCCACTCTATCTAAGCCCTGGGCATACGTTGAACGGCCAGTATGGGATTCTTGTGAGCAGAGGCAGAGTTGCTAGGAAAGGATTGGGTAACATCGTGAGACCAAAGAGATCGCCATGGAGGTATGACAACAGACGTCAGTGTTCATTGATCATCTGCCTGAAATGACCACGACTCCCACACACGCCCATATACCAACCAGAAGAGAGCGATAACATGCATGCGACCTGTTCTAATACACACGCTCTCAACTACAAGAAGTAGTCAGCAACCGGCTTCTTGGCCGGCATCCCTCTTGAATCTTGTGGTGCAGCCTGAAATACCCTGTAACGCCTGGCCGGTCCAACGTTCGGCGGAATCTCAGTCTCTAACATGACGCCACTGAAGGCTGCGCCACCATCGCTCCGGTTCACATCGCCATTACTCCTGGAAAAGACACCCAGCCCAGATTCATCCTCGGAAAGCTCCAATATCGCAGCGACGTTGCCGCAGCGGTAGCAGTAGTTCGGTGCCGACCAGACCGTGACGATGCTAGTATCAAACATCTCTTTGAACCCCTCCATGACAAGCTGATGTGCCCTCGCAATCAGCGACAGGTCGTTCTTGTAGTTGAACGACCTGACGATGTCAGATCCGAACAGGAAACCCGCGCCCCGCGGTGATAGACCCCAGCCGTCGATATCATCGGGGTCGGACCACAGCAGGTCGCACATGGCGCCTTCGTGCGGGACCTCCTGCTTGCGGTCGAGCACACGGATCTTGTCGACCGAGTCTATGAGGGGCGAGAGGCCACCGTGGACGCATAGCACCGCGCCTGCCGGGTTGCCCACCGAGCCGCTGCTTGAGCCTGACGCGCCGGAACCAGGCGGCCCTGTCTTGTCGCCGCCGCTGCTGGCTGCAGCTGCGCCGTTGGGACTCTTCGCGGGCTCTTCAACCTCGACCGCCCGGCGCGGGAAGCGACTTATCACTTGTCGGTCTGCGTTACAGACTTCGATCTCGGTGTTCTGTTCCAGATACTCCTGGGCAGAGGAGTTTTCGGTGGTAGGGTAGAGAATGTTGGATGCGCCTAGGACGATGGCGCCCAAGGCAAGGTAATCGAACACGTCGCAACAGTACCGCCATACATTTGCGCTGCCGTATTTTCTAAGGCACTCATCGTAGAATCCGTATACTGTCGTGATCTGGCGGGATTCGTGGTTGCCTCTGATAAGGGTCATGCGGTCGGGGTAGCGGACTTTGAGGCATAGGAGGAGGAGGAAGGATTCGAGGGAGTAAAAGCCCCGATCGACAAAGTCACCTGCACGCAAGCAATGTCAGCCTGTGGTTGCAGATCAGACCGGGGAACCCGAGGGCGGACAGCCTCATACCCATAAACAGGTAGTTTGTGTCTGGAACGTCGCCGCCGACCCTGAAGAGTTCCATCAGATCATGGAACTGGCCGTGAATGTCACCGCATATCTGTTCCGGTTTTAGCACTTCCATCCGATGTCTTCAGCGTCCTGAGGTTCATCCGCATACTGTCACGGGCGCGCAGACTGTGACGACGTTGCCCTCTTCTATCAACAGCTCTCTTGCTTTGTGGCAGATCTCGCGGACCTGGGCCTCCGGTATGGGACGACATGCTCGCAGCTGCGCGATGGCTCTATGATCCGCCTGATCAGCATGCAATCGACGACGACGAGTGAACAAACAACCGCCCCCCCCCCCCCCCCGTGGATGCGCTCACTTGTCGAGATCACTCATCTTCGCAGTCTCGAGACTGCGAATGCGCAGCCTCAGGGAAAGGCTTCGCGATTATATTCGACCGACTGGGCTATCTCATCACGTATCGTATCTGATCGTATCTGATCGTATCATACACTAGTGACCAGGTCCTATCTAGCGAGGGCTGTGGTGTCGTCGAGGAGGCTGTGGCGGTGGGTTGGGGTTTGATTGCTGTTGAGGCGCAAGGCAAGGGCTTGTCGTCGTCCTAAAAGATCCGCGATGCGACGCGGCTCGTTTGCACAGTGCGTCTGTTTCCCCAGATTTCGGAGACTCGGAGGCGCCTAGGCCCCATAAAATTCTTCCAGGGGGTCTTAAAGCTGCAAGTGCAGGCGCCAGATGCGCTAGAAGCCCAGTTCATGCGCCTGGACCCGCAAACGGCAAGATTGTCCAATCAGCCTGCGGCTATTTAGAGCTCCCCTACACAAGGTCTCGCGAATTTTCGGCGCCGTACGATACGGATTGACACCTTGTGACCTCACCTCACCTCACCTCACCTCGACCCGATTAGCACGCCTTCGCAATTGAGCTCTGGCATGCGGTGGAGGGAACTTGGTCTCATCTCTTGTAAGCCTGGCAAGCACCAGCCTCAGCCCTCGATATATTGACCCGTCTTGCAGGACCTCCTCTGTGCCCTCTCTGTCCATCCTACCAACATCATGCCACCACCACATCTGCACCCCAGGTCGCGGATGACCTCGTCCCTCTTCGCGACCACCATGTTCGCGAGCTTTTTTGTGGTGGCCCTCCCTCACGTCCTTCCCTGTCCTGCTCCGAGGATCACCTACGCCGACGGAGAGATAATAGAGGATGCGAACGGCAGGAGGCGGCGGAGGCGGAGGCTACAGACACAGGAGCCCACGGTCAGGGATGGGATAGTGCAGTTCGACGGCCTGGCTCAGGGAGACTTGGAGGAGCAGGCAGGGAGAAGGGGAAAACGCGAGTGCCCCGTGCCCAAGCCGGGCGGGAAGGTCGGCGAGCTCCTGGGCTTCAGAAAGACGGACGACGAGCACAGCACTGGCAGCAGCAAGTCATAACATCGAGCTCTGGGATCCCGCACTACATCCCGACAAAATCCTGTATCGCATTCGCCTCCGACATATCAAAATTGTCTCGCTCGCATTGACCTATAAGACAAGGGATAAACTCGGAAGCCGCCTTCCGGGACGATACATGACGCGGCCACTCAGGGACCGCATCACACCAAACGGCACGCAGAATTCATTTGAATATAAAGCCCGAGATCACGACCCGAAGCTGGCTGACACCCGAGCCATCGAGGCACCCCATTTCTGAAAGCCAAGGGGACCGTAGCAGACAGGTTGGACTGTCTGGCCGGAGATTCCACGCCTCACGCACGTGAGAAAGTCGAGCCAAGCCTGTTCAACCTAGTGTCGAGGACCACCATCAGTACACGTTCCGACCCTGTGTCGAAGGGACGACGAGACTGCAGGTAATCCAGGAGCAGATTTGAGAGCCGGAGATATGATAGCAGGGAATACGTCTTCGAAGCTCATGAGCAATACCAAAAGCTTTGACGCTCCGTACGCGCGGACAGATAGCATCTTATTGCGCCCCAACAGCCCGTTGTTCCAATGATATGGGCAAGAGAGAGGATCTTCTAGCAAGCCTCCTGCTGAAGCCGGAATGTTGTGGTTTCGACGACGAACCCAGCCTTGACATAAAACTTCTGTGCGCCGACATTCTTGCCCCAGACGTTCAGATCCAGCTGCGTGGCACCTTGCTCGGCAACGTGACGCTCCCACACGGCCAACAGTTTCGTCCCATATCCCAGCCTCCGCTTGTCAGCCCCGACCTCGATCTTGTAGCAGAAAGACTTCTTGGTCTCCTGGTCCAGCGCCACCCATAGAACGCCGGCCTTATCCCCCTTGTCGCCCTCGATAATGAGGAACGAGTGGCCTGGTGTCTCGCCCCACTGTGGGAGCGCCCTCTCCAACGTCACTCTCGAATGGCGCCTCCACCTCTCCAGGTCTGTGGAGTCCCCGTTGTTCTCCATCAGCGTAACCGCGTAATCGCTTTCGAGCTCATCCAAGAACGCCGACGTTTCATCACCCGTCATTGCCTGGGGCCGCACTCCCTCAGGCGGGGGCGTAAGGCTCCCTTGGGGGATGGCTCGCGTCATGATCTGTTTGACGATGACCTGTCCCTCGAGACACTTCACGAAGGCCGTCTGCGAGGCGTCAACAGTAATCAGGAGCGGTTTCTCAGGCGTCAGATGGCGGGTCCGAATAGTCTTGAGGAACTCGCCGGCTAGGTCCGCATCCTGGACACTAAGCCACGGTTGTTTGATGACTGTCTCACGCTCTTGTCTCGAGGCTACGAGGAGGGCTCTCTGTTCTCCCAAGCCGTAGACTTCGAGCTCGTCGTTTTCTCCGAGTCTGGGCTTAGGGGCATCTCCGGGAGCGGAGTCCCGGGAGAGGAGAGTCAGTTCAGGCATGTCTGCTGCCGAGGATTTGTTGATGCCGAGTTTCTATCCATTCACTGCAGGAACCAGCATGTCGCAACCTCTGTATCAGACGCACTGGTTAAGTACTCAAGGGCATATCTAGAGGGGCGGACAGGCTTGTGGGTATTCGAGGTAGCGCGGGCCCATTATGGGACCCATTCCTGCACGGATTACTGTATGCCCCGGCTTTGACGTTGACGTATTCGAGGGCTGAGTGTTCCCCACCCGAAGACGCTCACGATGCAGGACAGTGAATCTTTTGTAATCAAAAGTCAGAACTGAGCCTACGAGATTCCAAATCTTTCGAACCACGTCCCGGACCTTTCACCCCTTCACCCCTTCTCTTACAAACGATTACTGAGAAAATCGGTCCCACCCCTTGCATTCCCCACTTGAGAGTATTCCTTGTTTGCGCTACTCAAGTTGCTTATTGTATGGATCCGAGAAAAGAAAGGGAATGCCGCGATTTTCTCAATAACGAGTACCGACAAGGATATCCACTACTAAGTGAGATCAACATGCCATCACCGGTGTACAAGTGCCGTAGTAAGGAAATCATACTTCAGGAGAAATTGCCGGCGAGATCAGGCCTATCATATACACAGGTATATATTTTCCAGTCACTGCCGGATGATATAATTACCTTCCCCGGATGCCAGGAGTATGATTCAACAACAATTCCTATGCCTGCTCCAGAGAAGAGGTAAACCTCAACCTGGTAGTGGCCCCGCCAAGCAAGGTGGACTACCCCAGTCTCGATGTCCCAATGCCCAGGTCTATCTCGGAGCTCGCGCAGGCCGTGCCCAGGGTGGACATTATCATCAACAATGCGGGCATTACCGATCTCGGGACTGCTCACACCGCCGCCGATGTCGTGGCTACGTATTACAAGGGCGCGCGCAACATGTGCGCCGCCTTCCTCCTGGGCATGGTGCGAGGTGGCCGGGTCGTCAGCATGTCCTCCGTAGCCAGCACTGAGTTCCTCTCCGCCTCGTCATTTGGAATCCAACCACACCTTCGAGATCCGGCATTATCGCTTCAGGGCCTTGACGGCGTAGCACAGTCTTTTCTTAAGGCGTATGACCAGGGCGAGGCGGCGCTGGACGGGGAAGGCTGCCACGGGGTCTCAAACGCCTATCCTTTAGCAGGGCGTGCGTCAACGCGCTTACGGCGGTCCTGGCCCGAGAGAATGAAAGTATCTGCGTAAATGTTGCTGTCCGAGTTGGGTGAAGACGAATTTAAGGAGATATCATGAGGAACACCCCAAAGACGCCGGATCAGGGAGCTAGGATTCCTATGAGGTTGGCGATAGAAGACTTACAGGATGTTAGCGACCCAGTGCTGGGCAAATAAGAGACTTAACAGTAATGTTGCCGGGACGCTGATCGATTGGTAAAGTCGATAAGTAGGTGGGAACTAGCTTTAAGAAATATCGGCCTTAATTGCCATATCTTAGCTCTAAGACGCCGAGGAAAACATTCAAATATGGAGAAACAAGCATTAAGTGACCAAGCAGCATTATTCATGCATTTTACGCTATAGAGATCGTAAAAACGGCCAGGTATAACGCTCGAGCTTAGAAGATTCTAGCAAAAGATATAGATGATAGATATAGATAATATAGGCTTCGCCCTGAAACGGATCCAGGTATAATTCTTATAGAATGTGATACCAACCGCAATCCCACGGAGGATCATCTGGCAAGTCCTCGGCTCGCAATATCAACTTGAGACTGCGTCACTCAGACTGAAGTGTCGATTCACAAAGCTTATCACTTCTTTACACGCGTCAGTGGTTGAAAAGGAGCTTGCTCTATCTCGAGTGCGAAAAAAATTTACGCGCATGGCTCACCAATACTTCTCCTAGCCTCTTCCGTGCTACTCTCCACGGTGCCCCAAATTAGCACTTAATATAGTCGGAAGTCCTCGGTTTTCTTTTCGTTACACTGTTTTCAAAAGGTCTTCAAAGCAAGCCTGTGTCGTCGATGCCGTGACTTCGCCATCAAGCTTGTGACGGCGACCCTCAATTCTTGGATATGCAAAATATCTCGAGATTCTGTATTCATTGAGCAAGCTTTCCTATTGAAAAAACAGCTAGTTATGTTTCTTAACTCGATCGGGCCATAAACAGCCGACTGCAGGACTGACCTCACGAGCTGTATCAGGACGTAGATCCCAACGCCTCCGAACCCCTAACGGCTTCCGAAGTCTAGGAGGCCGAGACTTGTTAGTGCAACACCACAAAGGATGCACCGTGTTCCGGTCGCAGGTTCTCATCGAGCATGCCCAGTATAGCCTGCATCCCAACCCGAACCGGACTCGTCGTCACTCGTCTAGCTGGGAGTCCTCAGTTGTTTCGTTTCTTGCAAATCCCAAGCTTGGTACGGGGTCAAGGACGGAGTGCTCAGCCCCTCGGATGACACGGCTTGGTTCTCACTGCGCAGCAGCATTAAGCTTAAAATTCGACGGCGAACTCCTGTTCGTCTGGGGGCGACCTGTCATCTGATTATGTTGGGTCGGAAGCAAGGATGCCGCCCATGCCGAAGTTGCCCGCAGCTCGTGTCTCGTTTTGCAACTCAAAGATCTTCAGCAGCACATAAATCACATAGTTCCAGACGTAAATGTGTGCGGGTGTAGCGCAGAAGGAGGCCTCTAGTTTGAAGCAGCTTGAGGAGGCAAGGGACACGAGGGGCAGTGGGCGACTCGGCAAGCCGGCTTGCTACATTTGCCGTTCTTGTGGCGTCTGGGTGCTTCCGGCGCCCAGCTCACTGAAAGTCAATAAAGACCTGCCAATAGAGAGGCCTCTTTGAGTTTCATCGTCATCTTTTATGTCTGGTTCGGGTCGCCATACCCCAGACTCACCATATACGTCAGGTGAAGAGAGCATTACAAAGACCTCACTTATAAGACTCCCCGGGCCCGGTCAACCCATTTCGTCGCCAACATGCTTGATTACATTCCCGACAGGTTTCTCTCTTTTATATCTCATTCATTCTTTCAAGAGGCATGTATCCCGTGTATTCTGAGCATTTAAATCGGGGCTTGCTTGCTGACCTGACGATATATGATAGCCGCGCTCTCCTCACTTAGTCTTTCTTTAAATCAGGGCAGGACCCTCAGTCACCACCAGCAACCATGAAGCTGTCTACTCTCCTTCTCATGTGGGCAGGTATGGCGCTCGCCAAGAACGGTGGCGGTGAGAACGGCAATGCGGCCAATGGGACGGATTCATCGGACTTGCAGAGCAACAACTCGACCGACGCGAGCAACAGCTCGAACTCGACGGCCTCAGATAATAGCAGCAGCAACTCCACCATTTCCCTCAACAATTCCTCAACCAGTGAAAGCAATAATGGGAATGTCAATGGTTTGGTTGGGCAGGAAAATGGCGCGGCTTGCATCAATATCAACGCTCTGAACGATGTCAAGTAAGTCGAGTCGAGCTGTAGGAGCGGACTGTGCTGGTCGGTATCAGCTGACGACCCTTACACCATAGTGCGGCAGACGTCAACCTCGCCGCGCTCAACTTGGGCGTCCTCAATCTTGGCTCCATAGACCTGCAAGATCCTGTGGCCGTTGCCGAGGGCATCGTAGCGCTCATGAATAGCTTCTGCCTGTCCCAGGTTGTCAACTTGAACGCTATTCTGGGGCTTGGTATTGATAATGAGGTGGACATGTTCCTCGAGCTCGCCCAGCTGGCTCAGCTCGAGTCCCTCGGCTTCCTGAACGTCCTTGGCGTGCAGGGCCTCATCGAGTCCAACCTCCTTTTCAATGGCAACGAGGATGTCTTCGACCTCGGTAAGTGCACACTTTCAAGTCCAAGCCTCCGGACCTGTATACCTCTAACCCCGATGATTCGCAGCTGGCCTCAAGCGCGATGTTGCGGCTGTGAAGCCTACCCTGAAGCGCGCTGTCGCACGCCGTGGCGTCGCCAGGAAGAGGCAGTGCAATCTGGCATCCGTCGCCACAGTTCAGAATTTACCGTTGTGCAATAACGGCAACGACAATAATAACAGTGATGTAAGTTGTGTTTTCCGTCCGCCACGGGTCTTGGATACTAGTGGAACTTCGCGAAACATTGCCTTGAGGCACCGGACCTGACTGGACCATAGGACCAGAATGGCCAGAACAATCAGGATAACCAGAATGTTTCGACACAGCAGTAGAATAACAGTACTTTCGATTAAGCACTCTCCTGGTTGGTGCGCCCGATCCGACCCCCGAACGTGGCGTGGACAACTGCTTATGAATCGACGGCGAGCTGCGGTCTGCTTTCGTGTGATAGCCTGTCACCGTCCGCGTTCAGGGTGAATAGTAGCTGTCGATGGAAGGGTGGGAGGGGAGGACATAGTGCTGGTCACAGAAGCTCGGTGCTGGACCCGAACTTCGGCGTTTCCAAGGTACGATATTTGGTTCGATTCCGGTTCGGAAGGTTTCTTTGTATATACGTCGTATGCCGTATGATTCTCGATGGGCTATAGGCTTGAATGCGGACTTGCTTGACAGATATCCATCCCAACGGACGCTCAATACTTAATTTTTTTTCTCATACTATGCAGTTTGTTCTGTATTCGGTATGGACATTTGCAACCCATGACATCTTTTCAAAGTCGTTTTGAAGAAAAAAATTTAAAAAATTTTACAGAGTAAACCTCTTGCGTCCAGAACATGCTCTTTGTATGTTGCCAGGTTCAATTTGACTCAGGTAAAAGATGATTCATTGCTTTCAGCTGGGCTATGCCGCATGCCGCCCTTCTAGATCCAGCCTGTCCCACTTCAAGTTTTTTTTTTTTTTTTTTTTTTTTTTTGCCTTTGGTTGTGTTAGCGGAGAAGTTGAGGTCCAGTTTTTTTTTTTTTTTTTGAGGGATGGTACATAGTAGGGACTTCTATTCACAATTTGGCAGCCTCACGAGTTGTTCAGACAATGGTGGCATTCCGGTGGACCTTGCTCAGGCCTGCCTCTACAGCCACAGTGCTCTAATCACGGTCTCATGGCTATGCATATCACTTTTGCAGTCCACAATGCCTAGGAGATCTCATTGAAGGAAACGAAAGAAAAAGAAAAAAAATTAAG
The DNA here is from genome assembly GCA_026119935.1 of Endothia cerciana. Lineage (NCBI taxonomy): Eukaryota > Fungi > Ascomycota > Sordariomycetes > Diaporthales > Cryphonectriaceae > Endothia > Endothia cerciana. The sequence continues at coordinate 612,269 of JALRMH010000007.1, read as the reverse complement.
AAAAAAGGAAAAAGGAGGGGAAGAACAGAACAGAATCGCCTTTTCCGCAGTTTGATCCTAGCCCTCGCAGTGGTCGCCAACTGAGTCTAACCACGCCTCGGTACAACGTGATGCTTAATGTCATTCTAGACGGGCTCAAAGCTCACAGTCATCACATCTCGGATGAGCCTCTTTGCATGGGGTTTGAGATGACAGGTTGGCATGCTGGTCCATAGTGTTCAGGCAGCGGTTGAGGGCGAGTGAGGAGGTACAGCTGCCGGGCAATAAATTCATGCCTTAAGCGGCGGTTTGCGTCAAGTTGTATGGCTGCGACAGTTTGAGATGAGGATCTCGGCCCCAGAACGGTCGAACGAACATTGGGGTTGGCGTGGGGTGGCACATGGGTTAGGCTGCATATTTAAGCCCCTTGCTCTCGGATTACCTTAATTCTCTCCGAGCCAATGAGGCGATTCAGACCTCAGCCTCAGCCTCAGCCTTAGCATTGGACCCCCGGATGGGGGTGGTACGGCGAGATGGACCCTCTTCATGCCCCTGTGGGCCCACTGTCTGCCGTGTCTGTCGCCTGTCAACTCACCTCAACTGCAAGCAAGTACTATCACCGCCCACCCAACCTGACAGTCTACCTCGGACATCTTCGTTTCCCATCTCGGGGTTGTTTCCTATCCGGCCGTGACTCGCCTTTTCCTTCATACGAAACGATGGTCTGATCTGTGCTGTAAGCTGCACACCGTCAACCTCACTCTTCTGACGGCGCAAGGTACCGTCCTTCTGCCATGTGCCCTTGAGGGACGGCGATAGCTGCATCTTTCGATGATGGATGCACTCCCGCCATGGAACTCCGAACTTGGACTCCTGCCGAAAAATACTCGGAATGAGTTGTGCATACGTATCTACCCGCGAGACGATCGAGTGTCTGGCCTCTTTGACGCACCATAACCTCCTTGCTATTGCCAAGTGGTCGGTGGCCGGTGCTTCACCATGTTGTAATACGCCTATAGCGCAACCATGATGATATTCTGAGCTGAACATCCGGGACCGGGAGGCTAATAAGGCCATGTTATCTAGCATTAAGGTTATCTCAAACCCAGTCTGGGATTCACCCTTCGTTTTCCAAGGATCCCTGCCGGGTCGTCCATCATCCTCACCAGCCGGTCGCAGATCCTCTGTCCTCACTGCGCTCGTCTGGATCCCTGGCCACAAAGCAGGATTTCCACAAAGGCCATAACCTGTGGCGCGGGCGCGGGCAGATACCCATGCGGGAACCGAGAGGTGCGGCCCCTGCCCTGGGCTCTCCATCCTCATGTCACCTCATCATAACGGTAGCACCCAGACTGCCACAGCTCTCCCCACGCGCAAGCTGGCTGTGGTCCCCCTCCTCACCTGCACTATTACCCACCCTGGTCACGGACCGGGCCTTATCCTAGTGTTTGTCCATTCACCCATGCCATCTGACACGCAACGGGAATCTCCTTCACCCAACATCCGAATATGCCTTCCCGTCTGGTATGGCTTGGCATACGGTTCGTCGCTCATCCGTCCCAAGGCCCGAGGCTCGTCACGGCCATCTCTTCTGATATATAACATCTCATGTGCTCGTTTCGACCTCCAACTCTCTTTTCCCCCCCCATCTCAACTCACCATCCAAGCATCCCGGTCTTCAGCCTTTGTTTACATTCGTTCACTTCTGAGGTGAGCAGTGTTTCCTCCACCCCTCCGGTGTCTGGTGACTAACATGTCCTATCCACAGCTGTGCTCACTGTTCGCTTCCACTCCTTTCGATACCCAACCCACCGGAACTTGAGCTGTGCTCCGTAATCACCTAATTTTCAAAAATGAAGTTCTCCGCTGTCCTCGCCGGCGCCCTCGCCTCCGCCGCCGCCGCCGCCGCCGCCCCCGCCGGGAAGCGCGGCGTCTTCGACGCCTCGGGCCTCAACAACCTGGCGTTCAACTCCCTGGACGTGGGCTACCTGAACGTCATCAACTCGGTCGACCTGGCGCTCCTCCAGCAGCTCGCCGTCAGCAACAACCTCAACGCCGTCGCGTTCCAGAACATCTTCACCTCGGGCGTCTTCGACGTCAACACCATCCTCCAGCTGCAGCAGCTCCAGGTCCTCCTGCAGCTCGGCCAGCTCGGCGTCTTCAACACCTTCGACCTGTCCAGCCTGAACCTCGAGCTGCTCCAGCTCGGGCTCGTCAGCAACATCGGCTCCTTCGACCTCAGCTCCCTGATCGATTCCTCTTTGGCCCCCCAGATCACCACTATCGTCCAGCAGGGAGGTACGTACATCCTTCCTCGGTAGGGAGGGGGGGGGGGGCACAAACCTGGGCTCCGCTGACACTAGATACAGGGGTCACCATTTCCAAGGAGTAGATTGTTTATCTCTGGCGGTGTTGGTGGGGACGAGAGAGTAGGACGGTGGCGTACCGGTTATGACGGGCTGAATGTGTATCGCTCTGGTCACATGGATACTCTAGCAATTCGGGATAATACATACAAATGGACTTTGAACCCTCGGGTCCGTTAACCGGTTACACATTATCCACGTCCTCGGTAAACAATATGGAGAGTGGTGGTGGTGAGCGGTCCGCTTCTCGACCATACTTGATTCAGGAGCGCCCCTTGCTCGACACTACTTATGAGCGATATTGAACTGGGAATACCATGCTGGCTGTCTGCTTTGTCCCGCCCAGACCGGCCGGAGATACGCTGAGAGTGTTCTTCTTCACCTCTCATCGCCCGTCGGCCTCATCTGTCTCCTCCCAGTAATCATCCCTCGGTGGCACTCGAACTGGTGGTGGTGCAAATGACTTGACACTACGTGAGACTAGCTGTTGAGTTGAAAAAGATAAATGGGCTGAAAGGGTCCAAGGCAGGAGGAGACGGCAACCTGTGGCATCTACAGAGTTCGCTTAGGTGCTGCCATAACAACCTCACCTTCCCCCCCCCCCCCCACCCCGGCGGAGGCGCCCGGGCGGTGGTATCATCAACCTGGCTGTCATCCACGTCCTCCCGACCTTCATCGACCTATCTGTCTCCGCAATCGCAACCCCCCGACAAACAGGCGGACATTGGGCTCCATGACGTGACTCGTCCTGCGGAGCCGCAGCGGACAAGTGACCAATTGACTAACTCGTAAGATTGCCGTCTGATCCGCCCTTCATCCACAAGCTGTCATCCCGAAGATGAAACACGGGGGGGGGGAGGGCACAAACCTCGCGGGGGGGATGAAGTTCGGACCGACGGCGTGCCGTGCAGTTGCAGGGTCAGGGGTGAAAGGTATGAATTTGTTTCTTCCGGACGATTGCAAATCACGACTTGCCTGGGCGAGACGGGTTTGGGACGATTGGCTGAGTGATGTGTTCCTGGCGTGACTATTTCAACCTTCCAGGTGGCCCAGATTGTCGGGCCTGCTAAATAGGGGTATGATATGTATAGTTTATCCCAACACCACCCCTCCCCTTCCTTCCTCCGTCCCTCCAGCCCTCGCGCCCGGGAGGGTTTATCTTGCCAATATTAGAAAATATGCATCTGGTGCTCGTATGACCAAGATTACTTTTCCTCTCTCTCTCTCTCTCGTTCCATATCACGCCAGCCAGGACGGTAGATAAAGTAACAGATTTGGTTAGGCGACCCCAGTGTGTGAATGAGGGCAGCCCTGCTCTGCGGGTCTTGTGCCCGACGCCCGAGTCGGATGGCCCGCTCACTTGGACTGCCAGGCCGGCGGCGGTAGGTGGTCGACACTATGGCACCGCAGGGGGTCGACGGCGTGCCGCCAGTGAGCCGGCACCTCTGACCACCGGTCCCGGTCGGTGCCCCGCTCACGCTCCCCAGACAGGCGCGGCGGTATCCTCAAGGGCGTCTTGCCATTGTACAGCAAGGGCGGCGAGGTGGGTGCCCTGCCGCCCATCATGCCCGGTGGCACCGACATCACCCGCCTCGCCCGCTCCGGCCTGGGCCCCCTCTCGGGCACGTCCGCGTCGTCAATTGGGGACGGCGGCTCTATTATCAGGGCCGGCGGTATGGACATCACCTTCTTCCCCTTGTCGTCCGCCGCGCCGGGTGTCTTGGGCTTGTTCGACCCTGCGGAGGGAGGCCGTATCGTCACGGCCGGGGGCTCGGACAGCACCCTTTGTCTCGTGGCCTTCTGAAAGGCGACAGCGATGTCTGCCTCCTCCTCCAGGGAAGATGCGGGAGATACAGCGCTGGGCGCGAAGGGCTGTCAGGAAATGTAGCAATACTCTGGGACGGGGGGGTCGACAACGTACCTTTGCTCGCTGTGGCCCGCGCTGCTCACGCCCGACACGGAGACCGCCGCGCTGCCGACACTTGGGCTGCTCGCCCCCGAGGCGACCTGCAGCGTCTCCTGGGGCGCGCTCGCCGCCCCGTCCTCGTCCCAGGTGACCTTGATCGGGGAGTGGTCCTCGGAGAGCCTCTGCCCCTTGTGCCACAGCTCAAAGGTGAGATCCGCCGGGCCGATGGTGGCCCGCACCTCGTAGTCGCAGTTGAACCACCTCTTGCTGCGGGAGAAGAGGCCGCGTGATTGCCTCTTGGGTTCGAGCTCGCTGTCGGCCACGCCGGAGAGGTCGCTGCGGACCGTGCAGAGTTGCTTTGCGCCGGCTGTCATGGCGTCAGTCACTGGGCCTTGTAGCTGGCCGTCGGGGGCCTGTTCGACTCACCGTCTTTCATGCTGACGGGTAGGAACTCGGGTTCGCTGTGCGATATCACCACAATTGAGTCCCAGTGTCGCACCGCGCTTCCCTTTTCCATCTTCTGGCTGAACTTGGATATAATAGGCACGCTGGGGTCAATGTCGTCTCCCTGGATCATCTCTTGTCAGCCTGAGTCGGCGTCCCAGATCTGCAAGACCACCAACCTTCTTTATCAACCAGTCGATTTGGCTCATTGCATACGTCTCCCCATCCAGGGGGTCCGTCTTCAGCTCCTCCCGGAAGTGGATCTCGGGGTTGTACTTTATCTTGCACATCAGCCCGTAGCTCGCCCTTGCCTTTCTCGTGACGAGCACGGGCTTCGAGCCGGAGTCGAGCCTCTGAAGCCGGTCGAGGAGCAGACCCCTCACCACGACGAGTTGTGGGTCTGTGGCAGAAATAATCTTGATCTGTGTTGCATTCGGGTGGGGGTTGTCCTTGAGGTCCTCCTGCAGCCGTTCGCGCACGTACGCGGAGCTGCCGAGGCCGCCGGAGAGGATCAAATAGTTCTAGGTAGAGTGTCAGTAGAAGGGACCTTGTGAACTCGAAAGTCGGACCTACAACTTGTGGGTTGCCGAAAGCCTTGAGCTTGACGAAGTCGAGCTGCTCTCGTATCTTCTTCAGCATGCTGTTGATATGTGGATCGAAGAGAGATTGCATCTCTTCCCTTTCAAAGACGTTAGTAGAGTCCATCGCGTCAGGTGCCTGGGGGATATGTCCCTTACTTTGTGACCAAGAACCTTCCGGATTCGATCCCCGCGCCCTCATGGCTAAACTTAAAACCCATGCCCTCCATCGGCAATCTGTAGGTTGGCGCAGTGTACACCTTCTCTCCGAACTTGTGCTTGGTCGTCTTGAACTTTTCACTGCGCACCAGCTTCTCGATGCAGTCCGGGGGCAGTTGTTCGGCAAGGTCCGAGAACGGAAATATCCTGTCCTCGACGAGCTCGAGGAATGCCCGGTCTATCAGTGTCGATCCGATGCCCACGCCGTCGACCTGCGTCAGCTGCTTCAGTGTCGGGAAAGGCTCGAGGGCGTCCACGACCTGCATGAGGGCGAAGTCGGTGGTGCCGCCGCCTGCGTCCACGGTGAGGAAGATGTCGTCCTTCTGAAAACTGATAGCAGTCGACTTGATAGTGGCCACGGCTGCGGCCTCAGACTCTGTCAGCTCGACTGTTGACGTGTGCTTCGGGCCCTCGGTGCCAAATCCTGCGTCCTTGATGGCCGCCTTGAATGTGTTGATGACCTCGAAACTCCGCCACGTAGTCGGCACGCTGAAGACGAACTCTACCGCGAGGTCGTTCCACCCGGTGAAGGGCCCGACACCAGTCTGGTGTTCTATTGTCGACTTGACGTGGACGTATACCTGGTGCAGGTAGTCCGTCACAAACTGTTGTGCCTTTTCTATCGACTCCGGCGCGCCCTGGAGCCCCTTGATCTGTGCCTCGAGCAGATTCATCTTGTCGAGGAAGATTTTGAAGAATTCCCGGCGCTGCGCCTCGTGCTCGTCGTCGTCCTCGCAGAGGAAGCCCCATGATGAGAGCTTCTCATCCTTGCCGTAGACAAGACATGTGTGTACCTTCTGTTCGTTTCTTGTTGAGCAGCCCGGCCAGTTGTATATGACCTGTACGGGGCTCTGAAGTGCGTTCTTCGCCTGTGGGCGCGCCCAGCCGACGCCTGGTCCTATGTCAGCACCGAGATCGGGCTCGGTGATAGCCAGGCGGTCCTCTGTCTCGTACCTGTGAAAGTTGTCCCCAGGTCCACCGCGACGATTATGTCTGGCCGTGGCTCAGAAGCCATGATCGATTGCCCGGCGATGCCGTTGGCTGGTATCAGGGGTATAGGTCAAAGCCAAAGCTAGAGACTATCCTGCAGGGGAAGGGAAGGGTATCACAAGCGCAGTATTCAAATAAACAAGACAAGAGATATTTCCTGATTGAGAACAGAGGTCCAGGAGGCTCAAGCAAGTGGTGTCTCGGGGCGGGCCAGGCAGACGGCTATATATGGGTGCCTGGGTGAGAAACACAATTCGTCATGTTTAACGCTGCAGACGCGGTGGGATAGGCGCCGGAGGACGGGGTCGAGACGATGGGTCCGGCAGGGTCTCTCGTCCTTGTCGGTAAAGGAAGACGAGATCATAAGCCTCTGCTAGGAGGGGAGATGAGGCTCATTCAGCTCGCAGGCATTCAGTTTCAGCAGCGACTCACGGGCCAAGCTCCTCGAGAGGAGGGGGAAACCTGCTTGACTAATGACTTTTTGCCCCAGTTGGAGCCTTGCTGCGCCGCAAAACCGTCGTCCCAGGAGGTGCCGGGTGTCCGCCCCAGCTGGTCCGCTCGACTGAACACAGGCCGTCGACTCCCAAAACGATCAGCAGTTGCGAACTGACGTGTCTGCTTGGCGACGGCCGCTCCCTGGAGCCGGTGCCCGCAGCTGAGCGATGCACAGGGCCGAGCAGGAGGAGTGGCAGGCCAATGGGTGTAGGGACAACAGATCCTACGGGTGCCCACGTCTGTGTCCAGTTTGACTCCGCGCGGCCGTGGCAGGGTCCCTCTGTGGGTCGCCATGCAGCTGAAATATGCACGACGGTGCCTTTTGGGAGTCCCGGGGGGGCTCTGTTGGTGGCCCAAAGCGGACGACCATTCGGGGCCATGCTTTCTCCTTCCGACGGCCCTGCCAACGCCCTCAAGCCCGGCGTTCTGGATACCCGGCGACGTGATCGTGATCCAGATGACATGTGGTCGGTCCCCAGCTGCAGTCCCTGTGGACCGGCTGGCTGGATCCGGCCCCTCCTTGCCCCCTCCAGCACCATACGTCTGATGTATCTGGTTGAGCTCTGAAGGCGGGGTTGGTTGAGCAAGGCAGCGATGGCGGCAGAAGGATTGGCGGTGATTTGTGGTGTGGAGAGAAGAAAGATGTGGGGATGCGGCAGCGCTCTCTACTTGTGTGTGCCTCGCCCCGGAGAGCTCCTCTGGTGGCCGTTGGCCAAGAAGAGCCACACAAGATTGTCAAATGCTGCAGAGGTACTTTTGCATCCCCTTCTGTTGGGTAGGATCAGGAGGAGCCATGCTGCTTGCGACTTACCCAGCCAAGGGTGCTGTCAATCCCGCAACAGCCGTCGAGAGCCTCAAGGTGGCCCCACTGCTTCTCCCGCTCTCTCTCGCTCTCTCTCGCTCTCTCTCGCTCTCTCTGTCTCTCTCTCTCTCTCTGCCTCTCTCTCTGTCTCCCCCTCTGTCTCTCTCTCTCTTTTGCTTTGCCCTCAGGCGCTAGAAGCAATCCTCCCCTCTTTTCTCCACCGTCCTTTTCAGGGACCTCATGTGCCGCTGGCCTCGCCGTTGTGCCCACCTTAAAGGACGACGCCACTTGTTCCCCTGCCAGGGTTGCTACCTGCGCTCTCTTGTGCCCTCTCCTCCTGTGTCACTGCCGCATCCAGCGATGGGCAGCGCTCATTGGGACAAGAGCAGTGCCGAAGAGCGGGCATGGGCGGCAGACTTCACCGTCCAGGGCAGTTGGTCATGATTATTATTTCCGGGTCCCGGATGGATATACATAGTACTACCCACTGTGTAGTACTATTGCGCACGAAGTAGTATGCATGCGTCCTGCCCAATGGCGACCCACTCACACCACTACGTCGGAGAGTTTGCTAGTAGCCAGATCCGATGGCGAGGTCATATCGACAAGAGATGCCACGCCCAGCCCAGACCACCGCTCCCAAGGGCCAGCAGGGCCAGGTGCCTATGCCCTCGTCCCACGTGAAGATCTCCCAAGGGGGCGATCTCATCGACTGCCTTCCCTCCAGTGCCTGTCCCAGCGTTCGACGGGTGGGCTGCCAGGCTGCCAGCTTGGCAGCTTGGCAAGCTTGGATACCAGGTCCTGCAGTACGTGGACCTGTCAGAACGGCGGCAGCTGACATCCAGAACGTCGAACCCTTGAAGGAGGCTTGCAGGTTTGCAGATTGCAGATTGCGCTATACCCGTTGGCTCTCCTGCTCTCCAGCCGCACCCAGGGTGAGGTCTTCAAGGATCGTGTCCCACAGCTTGTTCCTGAAACTAAAGTTTCGTCCTTGCTCAACTCCGGCAGAGGAATCGTCATCCCTTCGACGCAGCCTGGGCGCGTCCCCCTCATCGTTGTGCCAAACGCATGGCATCAGTGGCATCTGGTACGACACCGAGTCCCGTGGCCGCGGCTACGCCAACGACCACCTTAGTCGCTGCTGCTACCGAGTCTACGACGACGACCATCGTCGCTCCACCTAGTTCTGCGGCCTCTTCGGCGGCTATAGAGGCCACCACGTCCCCGTCCCCTTCGTCCTCTACCAGCACTCTAGCAGCAATGACCACATCATCGTCCTCCTCACCCCCTGCGGCCACGTCAACGACCTTATCCGTGGGCGGCACATCGCAGTCGAGTTCTCCACTTCCTGCGGAGAGCTCCTCATCCTCCTCCAGCCCTACAGTTTCAGCAGACCCTGCGACAGCAACAACGGGTGGTTCTAGCAGTCTTGTCTCTCAGGCATCCTCAGGTCTCTCGTCGGCCCTGTCTCAGTCCGCGTCAACCCCACCTCAGACTTCCTCCTCCTCAGGGTTCTCATCATCAATTACGGCATCTGTCGCCTCCTCGGCCTCATCGCCATTGTCCTCATCGAGCCATAGTCTGAAAACTGGGGCCTGGGTAGGCATCGCCGTCGGGTGTGCCGCAGTGGGCCTCATCGTCGGCATTCTGGCGGCCCTTGCCTTCCTCCGGCGGCGCTCTAAGGCCTCCGCGGAGCTCGAGCTCTTACACACGCGGCCTGACCTTAAGAGCTTCGACTCGCGTGCCTTCTCCCCATCACCGGTCCAGAACGCTCCTACGCCCGCCCCCGCCCCCGCCCCCGCGCCCGCCTCCGCGCCTGAGCCTGAGCCTGAGCCTGAGCCTGAACCTGAGCCTGCGCCTGCGCCTGCGCCTGCGCCTGTGCCTAGGCCTGCTGTGTCTGACCTACACCAGTTTCTGCCGATACCGAGTTCGGACAAGGACCTGGTCACCGAACTACGGAGTCTGGGGCACCTCGTCCAACAGCATGTCGAGGACAACTACCACCTTTCCGAAGTGACGCAGAGCGCGGGCTCTCTGGGCGAGACTCTGACAGGCCTGGGGCTTGGCGGTGATGGGGAGGAAGCCCCCGGGACGGCGCGGCTTGCAGAGTTGGCGATCGACCCAGAGACGAGGGAGGTGGCGCTACAGCATATCATCATGAGGGTCATATTCGACAGTCTGTCGGTGGGGCCACCAGGGTCATCCGAGGACAGACTCTCCCTGCTGCCGCCCTCGATGTCATCCATGTTGCGGGACGTGGCGCCTTGTGAGAAACACCTAGGCAACCCGGAAGGTGAGTTCTTCCCCGGCTGGCAAAGAAAAGAAGAAAAAAAAGGAAGAAAGGAAAAAAAATCTCATGTCTTCCGCTAACCTTCTCGCAGCGATGGCCCTCGCGCTCACCTGCTGGCGTCAGCTCTCCGTCTTCCTGCTCAACCCGACGCGCAGCGAGCGAGGTTGTCTCGTGGCCGACGGGGAGGCGCTCAGGCCACAGGCGAGGCAGCTCGTCGCAGCTCTGAACGGGGCCCTCGGCGCCTTCGTGAACAGGAAGAACGCGCACTATCAGGAGAGGCACCTACAGGACGTCGCCCTCGAGTGCGCAAAGTTCGGCCATGTGGTCCTCTCTCAGCCCGCGGACTACGCCTACAGGTTCGCATCACCGGGGCCAGAGGGGGAGATTGTGGTGTGTCCGGGGCTGGACAAGGTCAGCGATGACCACGGGGCGCGATGTACGCCGCAGGTTGTCGCGGCTCCGGGACTACAGAAGCTGTAATCATCATATTCACCTCCCCCAGACTACGAGGCCGGCCCCTAATACACCAATGTGTTTAATGTGTAATTTTAATGTTGTACTATCGATACGGTGAGGCATGCCGAGATTAAGCGGGCAAGTCGTGGCGAGATGGTCCCCAGGCAGAGAAGGCGGGGGGGGGGGGGGTGGAGTGTTCAGAGGAGGAATCCCTCGCTCACTGGGCAGAAATTATCCGGTGGAAGAACATCCCAGGACTATCCCATCCTTTTGAGATAGGTACCGTCTCATGGAGATTGTCCTGAATGAGAGTCTCCAACGAGTACTAGGAATAAACCCAAAATACTGCGGACCTCGGAGTATCCGGACACCAACATCAACTCGAGGGCAAAAGGCCCCCTGACGCCGGGAAGTATGAGAAACCACAGAACAAAGGTAAAAAGACCACAAAGTGCAGATACAGGCCCTGACCTACCCACCATACCGAACACGGCTCTCTTATCGGGACTGCGTCGTCAACATCTCAATTTCTCATAATTCCTTCCGCCTCACCCTCTCAATATTCAACAACAAAGAACCCAACAGACCGCCTCAAGAGGCCATCTAAAAATAGCAACCTGACACCCCTTGCCCTGCTGCCTGCACAGCCCTCGTCTCCTCTCCACGTGCGAGGGATGCGAATCCTCTCCCCTTGGCACCTGGCACAGCATCCGAGGGCCCACCCGGGGAGCCGGGCGGGTGGCCGAGGCGTGATCTCAGCTGGTCCATCACGGGTCCAACTACCGACAACTCGGACCCGATGGGGAGGGCAGACATGCTTACAGGAGGCATCTATCTACCTAACAGCACCCGCCTGATGACATCTAAGCCATCACGCGTCTACCTAAATTTCGGATGACGGCCAACAGATGAGGATCGCTGGCCGCCTCTTATGTATAGCTCTTCACCTTGACCTGGTCCCTCTCCTGCTCTGAACCTCTTATGTACCTGAATACTTACGGTCCTACACTTAATAACGTGTTCTACACATGCGGGCATCAGTCAGCTCAACTTGCCTGCATGTGATATGAAGGCCAAAAGTCCCTGGGACTAAAACTAACCCCATCCAAACACGTCAGCCGCACCCGGTCCGACTCCGGTCCCGGACACATCTGCATGCACTTGGCCTTTATTGCGTCTTTGTGCTTCCACCACGGCACCGGGCTGTGGATAGTTTGACCCACGCGCGTGTCTGCGTTGCATGTGCAGCCCAGGCGAGGAGACTGATTCGCGGCGTGACAGGCGAGGTGGGCGCACCATACGGCTAGGCGCGGACGGGACAGCACACACACACACACATAGTACAACATAACCACAGGCAAACATACCATAGTACGTACAGGCTGTTGGGGCGCTCCGCCGAGCGGGACATAAGCCTCTCGTCGGCCCACCCCACTACTTGGCCTGCGGCCTAATGCATGGTCTGTTGCCGCCGTACCGCAGACGAAAGACAGGGCGAGAGTGAGGATATCCCCATGAACGCCCAACATCACCACCACCACCACCAGCAGCAGCAGAACACAGGGGCCAGGAAGACGACTATCTGTGAATCCTGCAAGGAGAAACTGAGCAGCCTTGGGAAACAACGGCGAAAGATGCTCACCCACCCACCACGGGCGGGCACAACATCACCCGCGGCCGCGGGGACCACTGTGACGTCCTGCACCTCGTCATCCGCCGGCAGCGCGGCCCGGAGCCTCACGCCGCGGACGTCCTCCGACCGCGGGACCACCGTGGGCAGCGATGGGACCTCGGAGGCGGCGCGCATCTCCTTCACGGACGAGGCACAGGCGTGCTACAACTTGCTCCTCCTGATACGCAACGACACGCAGGCCCTGATCGCGCTGCGGAACGACAACCTCCCCAGGCTGGAGGGGAAGACGGCGACGACGTCTGTGGGCGGCGAGCAGGGTGGTGGTAGCGACACTGACCGGTCGCTGCTGCTGGCGGCCGTCAACGAGGCCATCACCTTCGCGACGAGGACCATCGCGGAGCTCGGCCCGTTCCTGGAGAAGCACAGGTGGCCGGGGGCGGCGCCGGGGGCGCCGGCCCAGGAGCCGGGGTCACAGCGGTCCTCGCTCGCGGCGATCGTGAAACCCCCGAAGATCCTGCGGAGGCGGAGGACGAGCAGTCTCTCCAGCCCCACGTCGGGGCCCCGCCCCGCGGATGTTGGCGGGAGCGGGGTCTCGGCCGAGGTGCTGTTCTCCTGGACGCTGGCGCTGACGGAGCTGCACAGCGCCGTGCTGGCGGCTACGGCGCAGCTGAAGGGGTTCCTCGAGTTCGGCGCGGCGGCCGTGGGCGTGAGCGAGGAGGACCGGAGGAGGCGGGAGGGCCGGGCGTCGTGGTGGGAGCAGGGGCGGTGTGAGTTCGAGAACGTCGAGCTGATACAGAGCCTACTAGGACGGCCGAGGAGGAAATGGGGCGTGGCCCAGACCGAGGGAGATGCGGCTTCTGGGGCGAGGAGCCAGCCGCCCAGCGACGAAGGGCAGCCAGGGGAGAAAGCAGATGACGGGCCGGCTACAATCCTCACGCCGGTCCTGGAGGTCGACGACACGCGATCGGAGGCGTGGGCCTCAGAACCGCTGTCTGTGCCGTCCACTATAAAATCGGCGCACGGCAGTCTCACCGCCCGGCCCAGACATCAACGCGAGGGCTCCCTGCAGCACGATTCGCCGTTCGCCGTGCGCCGCGCGGCGACAGAGCCCCTGGCCTCCTCCCCTGTACGAGTATCGCCCAAGGGCGAGCTGCACATGGCGAGGAGCGAGACCTTCGGCCAGGCTGCGGAGGCCAGCGCCCAGCCGTCGCGGCCGAGGCCCGACAGGGACCCGAGGCGGCCGTCTATCTCTACGCAGCCCCAGCCTTCTCTCAGCGCGCTGCAGAGACGGCTCACGCAGGCGCTCGCCGGGGCCTATCAAGGGCACGTCCGGCCGGCCACAGCCGACGTGTTCTTGCCCGACGGTGGTCACCTGACGACGAGGTCGCTGCACATTTCCTCGAGCCCCGTCCTGCTCGCACCGCCCCTCATGCCCGGTGCAGGTCAGGTCCAGGACCCAAGCCAGCCAGACCCTACGCGCCCGGCAACCTCACCTGGTCCCGAGACCCCCGACACCCCATACACGCCGGACACGCCGCTGGACCAGCAGCTGGCGGCGCTCATCGCCCAGAAGGCGCTACCGAGCAAGACCTTCCGGCCCGTGATCGAGGCACTGGACCATATGATCGAGGCCCCGGTGTCCCCGGTGTCGCCGGTGTCGCCGCCCGAGTCGCCGCAGAAGGCGGTGACCGCCGCGCTGAGCGTCCCGCCGGTGCGGTCCCCCCAGGCCCGGGAGTCGATCCACCCGGTCATCGAGGGGCCGGAGAACACGTTCGTCTCCCCCGTGGAGTCGCAAGAGCCGCGCACCGCGGTGACGGTGTCGCCGGTGTGGTCCTGCCCACGGCTATCGATACCGCCTCCGGGCGAAGACGACGACGGGCACTGGCCGTTCCTCGCTTACATGGCGCGCAAGCAGGCGGTTTCTGCGTCGAGGTGGTCTCTGCGCAGGTCTCAGGCGAGCGAAGTAGGGGACGAGTCTAAGAGCCGAAATCGGTCTGGGCAGGATGGATGGACGGAAGAGGAAAGACAGATCTAATCAAGTAAATAAATAAATAAAAAATCCCCCCCAAAAAAAGTCGCAGGTGGGCCCCTACCCACTTTCTAAATTTGACTCATATTACCATCGGAAAGCAGCATCTTCAACACACAGAACGCAAGCATCGGATACAAGGAATAAAAAAAAGGAATAAAATAAAGCTCCGATACGGGGAATCGAACCCCGAGCTTGGCAGATACTCCTGATTGAGAGTGCCAGATGTTGGCCATTACACCATATCGGATTCCTAGTTGTTAGTTATAATATTATTATTATGGTTTTGCATGCTGAAGGTATGTAGCCCTTGACTCCGATTCCTAACCTGCTTACAACGGCGAGATACGTGGATCCTAGATCGCACCAAACGGTAACATTCACAACTCTCGTGATGTTTCAACAATCAAAGGTCTCGTGCGCCCGGGGTTCGACTCATACCGTCCCCGAGAGTTCTTTTTACACCCTTTTCGCTCGCTCACTCGTTCCAATCTTGGGAACGGAGGGCAAAGGAACCCCACCCCCCTTTTTTTCTTTCTTATTCTTTTCCTTCTCCCGCCCCCAATGTGCGAGACGGCGCAACCTACACAAGAGGTGAATGAGAAGATTACTTCAATCTTCAATGGTCTGCATGGTCTCACACGTAGCCAGGAGGCAGTAACCTTTTGTCCCAAACCTGTCACAGCAGCCTTGAAACCAACAGTGATGAGTCCGCACATCGCAGGCGACGAGCACCTATGGCGTGGCACGGGAACGTGCGGCAATCGTAAAGGCCCGGATGGAGAATATAAAACGGTAGATGATTTTATGTGACAAGTCGATATCGTATTTGATGAAGATTCTTTGAGCCGTGACGCCTGTCCGTGTGCCACACATCCACCGGACAGCGCCACGATCGAGCCGGGGCATTGGTGGCGTTTATGGCGTTTTGATCTCGCAAGGGACACTAAATATCTTGCCCAAGGGGAGGGGAGAGGCATAGGGGCATACACCGCAACGTGCACGCTACGGGGACCACCTGGGCAGTGCATCGTGAAAGATGGTCGGGTGCTCGATAACAAAAGGCTGGAAAGTCTAAACTAAGCACCTCCTAGCCGCCTTGGGGCAACAGCACTAGCCACACCGGCGACACGGCCTCCCCGCCTGGCGGTCGGAGCCGCCAGTTTTTGATGGGCTGACCACAACGTGGTGATGGGATTGGGTTGGTGTGACACGCATAGTAGAATGCGCAGCCTTCGGGTGAAGGGGGAAGCGGTGCCGCTTGCGCAGGGCGGACTTGTCGGCGGGACGACGAATGGGATCGTGACGAGCTCTCTGACCGCCTAGCCGAGGGCCTGAAGCTATCGAACCGGCGCGCTGAGTCTCACAGATGGTCTCGATAGTGTGACCACATAGGAAGATTCGGTGAGGGGATACGGCCAGTGGGAGAGACAAGAGGTCTGTCCCGCCTCACAAAGGGGCAAGTTGTTGGGTGGTTGCAGGAGTGAGATGGTTCGTGACGAGCCGCGCTGCTGCAACGGACTGCTGCTATGCACGACATAGTTAGTATACTCGGTAGCACATATGGAGGAACGGCTGATCCGGGATTGCCGGATCTGAGAGCAGCAGGCTACGGTCGAAGTCCTCTCGTCTTTCGGAATAGGAGGTGGGCTGGCTGGCTGGCTGGCTGGCTGGCTGGCTGGCTGGGGCTTTTCCAGGATGGTATTTTGTGAATGTTGCATCCCGTGGCCCGCCAGCAAGCCATGCTTTTTCTTTTTCTTTTTTTGGTGGCTGATGACGGAATCGCAATCATGGTATATGGTCTATGGCGTCGCAACGCGCTGCCAAGCTGAAAAGGACCTTATTCGCCGGCATGACGTCCTCGCAGCCAGTGACGTTCTGCTATAGTTTAGGTTGAATATCACGGGCCGTTTCGTCGCCTCACACGGTGGCCCTGCCTGCTTGCTTGCCTGGCTTTAGGGGGGGGGGGGGGAGGGGCGCTTGAGTGATCTGCTGGTAGGTTCCGGGGGGCTGCCAATAACCTCGCAGATCTCTGCCCGGGGCCGTGGATCCTTCGATGCAGTAAGCTGCAGGGCGCGATGATCAGGGCGGTGGCGCCATCCGGGGAACCCTCGTCTGCCAGACAGGAGAGGACGGACAGTTGGGATGTCCCGTCCCCAGAGGGGCTGGGACTCCTCTAAACCCAAACCCAAGCGCGGTGGGCATTGGCAGGTTTTGATGAGGATAGGCATCAGGAGTAATGCGAGAAAACTAAGGATGAAAATCTCGACTGCCGAGGCCGCAGCCGGGAGACCGGCCGACCCATTGGGATCTCCTGACAGGTGCGGGTCTCGGCATAACACATACATACTATGGTAGTAATTGTGCCCACTATGGTATGCAGTGTCCTTGCGTTCCCCTGGGTGCCTGACTACTGCTCGATAGCGGGCAAGGCATCTACAGGAGACAGTCCACCGAATACGAGCCGCGCGGTGCCAGACGCCGAGGTCGTTGAGCTGTGTTGTCATGATGATGACCATACCCTACCCTACACAAGACCTCACTGGCCTCGATCCCATCAGGTCAGCTTTCCGAGGAGAGCTGGAAGGAATTTGATATGGTAGTATAGATTGCACTGCATGAAAAGTCGTTTCTTGCGTGATATCCCCTACTGCAGCCTCTCCTCCCGGAGGTCACGATGATGTAACTTTGCAAGGTATATGTAGTAGGTACGGAATTACTCCATATACAGGACTCCGTACCTGACGGCGCTTCACCCGTGTCCTCCCCTCTCCCCCTTTTTGAGATGGGTTGGGATGGGCTGTGATTATATCGTTGGGGCACAGAAGATGGTCTCCACCGGTGGCTTGAAGCGCTGATGGGAGGGAAAGGTCGCGACCTCGCCAGGTGCCCGTGTTCGTGGGCTCGTGGCAGTTCCAACGAGTTCCAGATCGCACCGGACGCGGCCAGCGGGGAGGGCCACCACGTTCTTGTGTACCCTGGCAGCCGTTAGGCTGTCTACCCGCGCCCGTCCTAGTAGTCATAGCCACGGCTCGATGGCTTCCAAGGTCCCACACTAGTCGGTTTGCTGAACCTGGATGGCGTCTTTCTTTGTTTCAACCGAGATGGGCCACGGTGAAGCATCACGGACGTTTACCGCTCGCCAGCCCAACCCTGCAAGCCATGTATGTAGCTCTCAAAAGACCACAGTCTCAAGGCCGCGCCTACTACATAAGTACATAGTATGAGGCACGGGGACTACGTGCCGCGCCTGGGCGGACCTGAGCTTCGAGATGCGCTTCTAGTCCTGCCGCGACCTCAGCTCGGGGTCCGCCCTCTGGCTGCTGGACCACAACCTAAGGAAACGATAGCCCGTACACAGCCTTGCCCTGACCCGGAACGGCGGGACGAGTGCCCAGGAGCAATGCCCATGAGGAAACATTCTGTCAGGCCCAAGGCTGTGGCCCAGGGGGCGGCCGCCGCTCTCTGAAGGGCCCCTTCGCTGTCCCACTGAGCCATCTCAGCCTTGACTAGACTAGACTTTGCTAAAGGGGGCGCTGGCAGCAACATGTATTCTGCAAGACCTATAGTACTACCCTCTGCACCTCTGCAGCCGGTCAGGGGGACTATTCAAGCTTGTATGGGCTTCCATCGCCTCCTGCACCCGCACGCAATATTTCAGGGGAGGCTCCGTCATCCAGGCCAAGCACGCAAACTTGGGGCATCCTGGGCGCCAACCTCCCGGCAGGTTTTCCTTTGTTTTCTTTCTTTCAGGGGAGACATTTCCTATATTACCCATCGTAACTGCCTTACCGACTTTGATCTTCGCTTTACTTCATCTTCCCAGCCCTCCTTGTCCATCCCGTGTCGGCTCGATTCTCCTCTGGCTTAACTCTTACACCGTCTGTTCCGTACACCGTTCGCTCGTCGACTTTGCTGGTGGTCGCGTGACACTTACATACACGACCCTTCAGGGAGTCGCCTTCGATTCGTATCGGCTCCTCGGCAGCACACAACACCTGTGGGGGGGGGGGGGGAAAAACATACCTACGGGAAGAAAAGGGACGCCCAGCATCACCGGCGAGGTCCCCAAAAGACAGAGATACCGCACCCCGACAGCTTTCGCTGGCCGTGTCCCGCGTCTCTGCAGCTTGTCACATCCGGATCCTCATCTTGCTCGCCGAAGACCGACATCTCATCCTCATAATCAGCCCTTTTGCTTCACCCGCGGGCGGCTTACAAGGCGTCACCCTCCCGGCCAGTGCCACAAGCTGAACGAGCACCTGCGGGAACCGCAGAAACACACTACGTTCGGCACCAACATCCCTTCCTTACCTGGGCGCAGGCTCGTATATTGTGGATCCCTCTCGACGCACCCCACAGGTCCGCATATCGACTGGCCTGACCAGCCCTGAGATTTGGACTTGGCGGTGAAATCCCGAATCCCTATTCTTCAGAGAGGAAACTCGCTTCTCTCGCCCTCTCTCTCTCTCGTCCGGTTAAAAAGGGGACAGGGGACCCGGCTGAGGAACAGAACATGAGCCTCGCCCCTCTTCGTCTCCCAACATCGACCCATGCGATCACGTTCGTTCCCGTAGCTTTTGATAGATCTTGCGTGTCCGGAAGGCGAGGAAGAATACATCCACCCGCAACAATGGCCTCGTACAACCCTAGGGTTGGTCGCCCCCGTGATGTCGTCGACGACGACGATTTCGACTTGGAGTATTTCTCCAAGACTTACAAGCCCTTGTCGAACCTCCCTACCCCCCCGCCGTCCTGCAGGAACTCGGTCTCCTCCAGTCCCGTCCTCGGGGAGGTGGACGAGAGCGTCGACCCGGATCTGTTAGGTATGTCATTGATGTCCCCATCCTTTCTCCCTTTCTCTATCCGTCTTGCATGTATGTTTGTATATATGTATGTATGTATGTATGTATGTATGTATGTATGTGCCTTTACTAATCAGCACCACATATATACAGGGCCTGCAGTTCACCTCGTCAACCTCCACCCGCCATCCGCCTCCGTCCGGCCCCCGTCGGTCCCCCTCGTGCAGACGATCTTAAGGCGCGCCGCACTACCCCTGGAGACGATAGCGCTCGCCGTCTGCATCCTCGACTCCCTGGACTCGAAATTCTCCCGCAAGTGGCGCGTGACCCTGCCGCTCGCGACGCCCACCCACGGCAAGCGGCACACCATCACCTCCGCGGCCGCGTCCCTCATCACGCACATCGACTCGGTCAGCCCGGAGCTCATCGTGCTGTCCGCGCTCGTCATCGCGTTCAAGTTCACTGAGGACTGCCAGGAGCCGACGCAGTACTACGCGTCCGACTGGGGCAGGGGCCTGTGGACGTGCGACCAGATCAACGCCACGGAGAGGTGCGTGATGGAGCACCTGGGCTACCGCATCCTGCCGCTGTGCGACCGGGAGATCCTCGGCGACGCCATCGAGGACATGCGGCGGGCCGGCCAGATGGCGCTGCGCGAGAGGGAGGCCCTGAGGGCCCGGGCCGCGGCGCCGAGGCTGGACGTCGGGCACTCCAGGTCCATCAGCGTGCCCGTGAGGCCAGGGGCCGGCGAGGCGGTGCTGGGGCTGGGCTTCTCGCTCACGCCCGTCGACACACCGACGGAGGAGGCGGCGAGGGAGCTGGGCCCGCCCTGAGGGGGGTGTCGTACCTCACACGGCCCGGGGGGGGGGGCTGGCCCGGAGTGTCTCCCCCCAGCAGCAGCAGGCACCGGTTCTCACCGGCACCGGCTTTTTTCCCCCTTGTTTTGGATAGCCGTCTTTTCCGATTGTGACTGAACACACGCGCGCAGATCGCCCGTGGAGCTGTGACCTAGCGATCTTGATTTTGAAAGCGTGGCGTTGGATATCCGGATTCATCGTGGCTCTTTGGGTCATTCTCATCATTGTTTGGGGAATTTTCGATGAGGGCGGCGTTCTGCTTTGCAAATCCGTCGAGGGTTGGGGGGAAAAGCACATATCACAGCGGCATTGATTGCCCCATTCTTTCCACGAGGGCATCTTCACACAACATAGAGGACACTGTGCCCAGATAGCCGTAGCTCTAATATAAGCATTAATACTCATGGCAAAGTTATCAGGTCTTCAGAGGCACGGTTCGATATTTAAGGGAGGGTTGGGGTTCGCATCCCTAAGCGACCACCCTCCCCCCCCCCCCCCCAACACCTAACACCTAGGACGGTCCCAACCGCCAGCAGCTTTTTTGGAATAGGACCTCCTCCTTCTGCGCCGTTATAAACCTTGATATTTATTCTCATCCGCCACAGGGCATTCAGTGAGCGTCTGACCCGGTTGTGCAAACTCCCAACGGTGGTGGAACAGATTTGCAGCCCCGTTAACGGGCTGACAGCACGGTACCGTGGATCCACCTTCTCGTCATCGACATCGTCAAGAATCGACCCACGAGGCCCTCGCTCACCTGACTTGCGGCCGCCGTCAGACCTCATATGCAGTCCGTCCGCCGAGCAGTCTCCCTACCCCCCCGCAGTCTCGGCACATCTGCAGTGCACAAGATGGCCCTTCACCAGGCGAAGTCGGAAAAACTCATCTGTAAGTACCACACACACACGCACACACAACTGCCTTCCTTCCTCCCGGAGAAGGTCCCCTCCCCACAGGCGTTGTGATGCGTGGTGCATGCATTCCTCCCCCCCCCCCCCACCCTTCCCTTGTTAACACCCTTCCCTTCCCCAGTCGCGCCCGCCGGCTCGGCGCAAAACACACGCGCCGACCAGTTCACCAGGTACGAAGGCGCCGGCGGCTTGCACCGGCGGGACCTGGACCCGCATAGCCCCATCGCACAGTTCCACGCGTGGTTCGGCGCCGCGCAGTCGTACCGGTCGCCCGGCAGCACCAGCGGCGGCAGCACCGCCCAGCAGCGGCAGCAGCAGCAGCAGCAGCAGCAGCAGCCGCCGCCCGAGCCCGAGCAGCCCGCAGCCATCGCGCACCCCGAGACGTGCACGCTGTCCACGGCGCAGCTGCCGTCGGGCCGCGTCAGCGCGCGGGTGGTGTACCTGAAGGAGCTCGACGCGCGGGGGTTCGTCGTGTACTCCAACTTCGGGACGAGCGGCAAGGCGCGGGACCTCGCGTCCAACGGCTGGGCGAGCCTGGTGTTCTGGTGGGAGGCGATGGAGAGGCAGGTCCGGGTCGAGGGCCGGGCGGAGCGGCTCGCCCGGGCGGAGAGCCAGCGGTACTACGACACCCGGGTCAGGGGGAGCCGCATCGGGGCGTGGGCGAGCCGGCAGAGCGCGGTGCTGCGGCCGCAGCCCGGCGGCCCCGGGGAGGGGGGCGAGGATGATGACGGCCGGAAGATGCTGGAGGGGTGGGTCAGGGAGGCCGAGGAGAGGTTCGAGGGGACCGAGGAGATCCCCGTGCCGGACTTCTGGGGCGGGCTGAGGATCGTCCCCGAGAGGGTCGAGTTCTGGCAGGGGAGGGAGAATAGGCTGCACGATCGGTTCGTGTACGAGCGCGTGGATGGGGGGAAGGGCTGGACGCTGGAGAGGCTGAGTCCGTAGTGAGGACGATACATTCAACAAGAAGAGAAAATATGAAAGTGCATATGAAAGTTTACGGTAAACACTTATTTGAACCTTTCGGTACGAGATGTTACATGCACAGTAGTGCTCGTACCTGAGCTCATATAGATTATAGCCGGGCCAATATCTTTCAGCTCCTCATGTCGTTTACAACCAGCCGGCGTAAGCACCACTGTGGAGCCCATACTGCTACCAGTCCTACCGCAGAGAAGCTCCCAGGCAACACGTAATGAGATGCTGGGCTATGGCCAATATGGGAGTTATTCGCGGTGGTACTCGGTGGGAGTGCAGATTGCAGAGCCCAGTCGGAAAAACCCCAGAACGACAACGTAGGGAGAAAGGCACAACGGTGAATTACCAGCGGGAGCGCACTAGTATCTACGACCCTCAGGTTACTTACCCTGAGTAGCCTAAACCTTTTCATCTTTCATACCACGCCATCTCTCAGCAGCAAAGTGGGCGCTCCAGCTAAACAGCAACTGAATATCATATGCACCTTGCGCACGCCCGAGCGCCGTTCAGGTTTTGTATGCAGAATCTAGGTCACCATCGTAGTTCCCATCGATGTGGACGTGACGGAATGGGGCATTCGGTCACGATCTATGGTCCGCGTGGTCTGCGAGGAGATCCTCTCAGGACTCGTAGTCTGAGTTACGCTAATTCAGGTTCTATGCCAGTGCAACGGCATTGAAACGAATATCCTCACCGCCCCATTCGAAGAAACGGCGTGGGCCGAGGGTCAGCGCCTTCTCGCTCAGGACGTCCTCGTCCCGCTCGAGCTTGCCGCGGTCCAGAGGTCCCTTCCGACTACCATCTAGCTCCCACAGCGTTCCGTCGTCGGTCTTGACAAAGCAGACGTAGTGCAGGTCCACATCGTCCGTGGCTTGGGGGGCTGCCGTATCTCCCTGGCTGGCGGCGGAGTAGTGTGCCCGTGCAAGAGATTGGGATGTCTCGAGAAGCTTCGTCCGTTCTATTGGGTCGAGAGGGACGGCCTCCTTAAGGAGCTTGTCTAGGTCCGAGCCTGGTTCTACAAGACATATCAGTGGGAGGAAGGAAGGGGGTTCCAAAGAAGGAGGGGGGATGGAGGGGGGATGGAGGGGGGGCATGGCTGCCCGCGGAGTCAGGGAGAGCAGGAAGCTGGCACGTGGGGCAGAAGGGGATGGTGATGAAGGGTCATGATGCCACTGGGCCGACTCACCAACTTTCTTCCTCGCGGCCCCGTTCGCCACAGCATGCAACAGGCCCATGAGGCCACACGCGTTGCGAATGGTCTGCCTGAACCACACGACAGGCTCGTCCTCGCCCTTGCCGTGGTACTCCGGCAGCGTGGCATCCTCGGCGAGGCGGTGGCTCGTATAGGCGGCATTGACGGGGAACACGAGCAGCAGTGCGTGTGCGGGCCCCGGGATAAAGCTGAGCAGGTCGCGGTCCGTGAGGCTGTAGACGTCGTGCATCGCGAGTTCGTCGCTGAGGCCGAGCGTGTGGAGCAGGTTGGTCATCAGCTCCGGGTTGGCCTCGAGTGGAATGAAGGCGATCTTGCCCCCGTTGGAGGTGATCTCCGCCATGACGATGATTTTGACGTGCGCAGAGGTTCAAAAGGATTGTGGTGTTCTTGTTGCTGGGAGGCAACGATGTGGCTTTGTGGAGACGAGGGGCAAGGCGAGTGGCACTTATAGCTTCCCTGTAATCACCATATATTGATTTGGGCAAATATTCAGCCCCGTAGTGGGGTTGCCAATGACCTCATACTACTTAAACTTGCCCCACCAAAAAGTTAGGCAGGCGCGTACCATACGCGTTTGCTTACTACGTTTACATATGTACATACCAAGGCAGCCCCCCCTCCCCCCCCCCCCCCACACACATCATGTATCTACATGTATCTATAGAGTTTAGGCTCCTTCACCATAGCAGGCACAACAGACCAAGGTTGGGAAGGGCGGTACTCGAGACCACGCAAAATTTCGTCTCGGAGATTCCGAGTCTTCCCCCGCAGACAGTTCGGACGTCGCCCTTGAGACCGTCGAATGAATTGTGAGATGGATTGTATCATATACGCCTCATGAGATGTTTAATCGACAGCTCTCAATCATCTACTGGTTTTATGATCGTCTGTCTGAGGTACGGCCCGTTGACCTCGTGGAGCCGGTGAACTTGCTCTGAACCATACCGTCTCGTGTTGGTACCCACAACGCCTCTGATGCCAGAAATCCAAATAGACGGGACCACAACACTACCCGTGGTGGAGTTGACCTCAGTCTACATCTCGTCTAACTAATCTTGAGGGCGCCCACATGAAACACAGTCGCACGATGCGACTACTATCGCTATCGCAGGCCAGACCGTCCCTATGTCTGAAGGATCCGCCAGGCCGTGCCTCCAGCCGTCTCTACTCTTTCAGGGGCTGCTGGCATTCGGTGCCGGCGGCGTACCCTCCGACTTGCCAAAGCCAGCAAGAAGCGATTCGTCATGGCTTCCCTCAGTCCACACATGCCCCTTTTTGTCCAGCGGCTTCTCCTCCGTCTCATCTCCGAACACCTGCTCCGTCTCTCGGCGCTGCCTGGAGACAGCCCTACGCTGCTCGGCAATACGCTGCTTTCTGGCCCCGGGCGAGTAGTCGAGGTTTTCAAGGTAGTCATTAATCTTCCCCTCCACCAGACTCTTGACGTGGAAGGCGAGGGCCTGGCTCTGGAAGACGCCCACGTATCGGTAGCTCAGCCACAGGTACAGGGTCAGGGCTCTGTGTAGAGACTCAAGGTGCTTGAGATATTCGACAGCTCCGTTCGGGTAGGTCCGCTGGGTGTAATCGAGGATCTCGAGGTTGATTTCCTGAATGTCGAGGAGGTGGCCGCTCTCGTTGTTGGCAACGCGCTTCGCCAATGCCCTGACGATATCAGTCATGCCGAGATCTTTGAGGCTTATGGGTGCAGTGAGAAAAATGCACCGGTCGCGAACACTCAAGGGGAACGGCTGAATAATTGTGGCAATCCCTATAGTTTCCATGAGCGAACAGAGGTGAAACCGGGCTGGAAGTCGTGAGATATCTCGCAGCCGGAGGAGTATGAAGGAGAACGGCGTCCCTGCTGGGAAGTACGACGCGAACTTCTCAATGACAAAGGATGGTGGCAACAGGCCAGCCGTTTCTAGAGGCTCGGCCTCTTGGTCGAAGGACCCATGGACGATGTCCAAATCTTCGTTCTCCAATGTAGTGACGAACCCGGGCTGTCCCTGCCTCGAGCCCGGGCTTGCTTTCGGTGGCAGCACTGCCAAGCCTGCATCCGAGATGCCTGCGGTTGGCGTCACGGACGCAGCCTGCATTTCTTGTGCTGCGGTTCTGAACCGTCCTGCGCGACCTCCGATCTGCTTCAGCTCTGGCACGGTCAGGGCTCGGATCTTTACGCCGTCGTGCTTGGTTACGGCCTCGAATACTACCCGCCTGATCTCGAGGTTCAGTCCCATGCCGATAGCATCGCTTGCGGCAAGGAAATCGTAGTCGTTATTCGGGTCGTTGAATAGAGCCGCCTGCTGGGCTCTACTTTCGGGGGGTAGTGCACCGTAGACGATGGCGCACTTCTTTCCGGTGGCCTTCTCGATACCAGCCTTAAGAGTGTGGAGGTTGATCCTCGAAAACGAGACAACGGCATCGCCCTTCCTGAGATTTTTGAACTGGCCACCGAGGCCCTCTTGCATGGGCTGCAAGGCATTCAATCGCTTGTATCGGTGCACGACAACCTCATCACCCAGCTTGGCGCAGATGGCCTCGATGAGGGGGACCGCCCGCTCTTCGCCACACAAGTGGACCTCCTTCGCTTGAACGCCGAGCAGGGCTTGTGTCCAGGCCCACCCTCGCTTATCATCACCGATCATCTGGATCTCGTCAATGACAGCGACGTCGACCCGCTGGTTGAGAGGCGTCATCTCGACGGTGCAGCTTGCGAAGTAGCTCTCGTCTCCCTCGGGGATCCTCTGTTCCTCCCCGGTGACCAGGGCACAGCGCTTTCCCTTGGCCTTGAAGCGCATGTAGGTCTCATGGGCCAGCAATCGCAGCGGTCCGGCGTAGATGCCCGATTTCGACTCCTCCAAGGCCTTGAGAGCATTGTATGTCTTCCCCGAGTTCGTCGGCCCAACGTGCAAGTGAATCTTCCTCTGCATGATCCTCGTGGCCGGGAACCACTCGTGAGGAAAGCGAAAGTCGGCAAGTTGCTCGTGGCAAGCAATGGCGTCCTTGGACAAGTGCTGCCTGACTATGAAACTGGTGAATGAGAACTGGACTTCCGTATGCAGGGCCTTCGTGCCGCCGCTAACGAATGCATCGCGCCAGCTCCAGAAGTAGGGATTCTGCTGTCTCCCTGTCAATCCGGAACGCGAGGCCAGCTCGAAAGCTTTGTCGATGATGGCCCGGAACAACTGTGCCTCCTTGTTCAGGTCTGCTTTACTTCGTACTCCTAGAGGTCGCAACTCCTTGAAGTCACCGCCCCGCAGCATGAACTCGAAACGAGCTCCTACTAGCCGCTTGAACAATCCATATCGCCTGTCGCCCTCTGCACCGGAGCGCCGCTGAAAAGTCCTCGGTGTCGACTCGGGGGACGCATCTGTTTGTGCTTGCGACTCGAGGCTTTCTTTGAGATTTTGGAGGACTGAATACGAGGTTAGGGCAGAGCGGTCCTGCGGCTGCAGACTGTTAGCATGACCTGAAGACACCACGATCAGTGTTGGGAAGAAGCAGAGTAGCCCTCACATCATACGACGGTCTGCGAGATCCAGCTGGGACTCTCCGTGTGATCGATCTGTGTCTCCGTGTCCCATGAACACTAGCAGCAGAGACAGTGGGAAGAGGGACAGCAGATCGTCGTTCAAGTGCCCAAGCAGTTTTCCATATGGATTTCATGGCCGCAGTGTAGCAGGGCCACCGATAACATAGTTGATGAAGAGAGGAGCGAGGGTAGGGTGTTGGCCGGCGCGTGTATCAATTCAATGACATGTCGACCGCGACTTTGAAATCGCACTCGCGCCCCAAGCTTTTTTTTTTTTTTTTTCCCCTACTTTTGCGGCACTGCTTACTGTGAACCTGCCTGCCGCTCTAGCGGTGGTCTCGCCTCCCCAGCAGGGGTGCGCATGTGCTGTCAGCAGTCGTCATCAAGCAGCGACGTCCCTGTGGATCCCCCGGCTCCGGCTCCTGCTAGAGGATGGCATGAACCTTCTCTACCAATGCTGAGCATATCGACACAACCACGCAACGCTCCTCACACCAGACAAGTCGGGCATTCTTGACTCGCTGGAATCCCGCCGCTTCATCTATCTAAACCTTGCCCTCATCAACTATCCAAATCGATCGTCAATATCAACTGCCACAGCCTGCGGCATTCGATTGCGACAATGGCTTCCTCATCGACTCCGGCAACGCCGTTGCTCTAGTAAGACCCGGTGCTTCTGCAGGCAACAAGTCCCCAGGCCGAGGCAAAAGAGACTGACACACGGTTCTTCCCCAGCTCCTGTATAGCCCACAATAACACCATCCTCTCCGAGTGTACCACCTCCGCCTCGTCGCAGACCTCCTCCCTCGCCTCCCTCATCCTGCCTAAGATCAAGCACGACGCGCCGCAGAAGCTTACCTACACCCACGGCAACCACCACATCCACTACGTCTCCGAGGCCCCCTCCGATCATGACTCCTCCTCCGCGGGCGGGCTGACGTTCCTCGTGATCGCCGAGGCCTCCCTCGGCCGCCGCGTGCCCTTCGGCTTCCTCTTCGAGATCCGCAAGCGCTTCTTCGCGCAGTTCCCGGCCGCCTCGTCCAACTTTGCCGACATGCCCAACTACGGTGCGGGTTCCTTCAACGCCGAGCTAAAGAACCTGATGGTCGAGTACGGGACTACGAGCGGTGGGAGGGATGATGCGATTACGAATGCGCAGAGAGAGATTGATGATGTGAGGGGCATCATGACGCGGAACATCGAGGGCCTGCTGGAGCGCGGCGAGAGGATCGACCTGTTGGTCGACAAGACGGACCGCCTAGGCGGGTCCGCGAGGGAGTTCCGCGTGAGGAGCAGGGGCCTGAAGAGGCAGATGTGGTGGAAGAACGTCAAGCTGATGGGCCTGCTAGCGTTGGTGTTCATCTTGATCATCCTGGCGATCGTCATTGCTGTCAAGACCGGCTAGAAGTCTGGTGGCGAGCTGGTGGGCTTGATGGTACTGGTCTTCACACTCATCGCGCTTGCGGCGGCGCTCGCTGTCCTCATTGTGAGCTGAGAAGGCTCGGTTGGCTGAGCGCGTTCTGATCCTGGGTTGGATGGCGTTCAGGATGGGCTATTATGAACAGCAAACCTCATTTGAATCATGGTGTTATCCCGTTGAGTGGTTAATTTTGGCAGAATGATTAGCGATGAGTTCGGCTAGTGGAACTTGTTCTTGTTGTAGCGATACCTTGGCCTAGGGCTTGTCTTTGAGGAATTGAAATTGGAGCTCGTGACCACGCTCTGCTCAATACACGGTCGATCTGGTTCCTCCCGTAGGACAAGTCGCATTCAAGGCCACCGTTTCGCCGCGCCCATACACCACGAGGATCAGGTATATCATTACAAAAACAGACGTGCCTTCCGTGATTCATTTCAGATGAATCCCCTCCACCAGCAGTCCATCCTCGCATCCCATTGACGCATCCCTGCCGGATCCCTATTGCAGATGCCCCTCGTGCTCCTCAAACACCCCCGCGCAGTTCCAGTCCACGCCCCGTCCTCACCAAAAAAAAAGAAAGGGCAAAACAAATTCAGAAGCATCCGCTTGATGGCCGTCGTCATCATAACCTGGGCATGCCTGCCATCGCCTTCTGCTGTCCGTTCTGATACACGTAGCCGTGCGCCACGGGGCTCATCCCCAGATCCGGAGGCGGTCGTGTGCCCGCCTGCAGGGACGGCCTCATCAGCCGGGGCGTGAAGAACACCGGGTGGCAGACTGCCGCGTCGTGTGGTGGCGGCGGTGGTTGTGCTGCCTGGGCGTGCCTCTCCCACGCCGCCTGGAACGGCGACAGCAGCTGCTGTGGTATGGGCGCTGGTGCTGTGGCGCCGGGCGGCTGTGGTGGGCGTGACATGGAGGAGGGAGGGTCGGGGTCGGGTCCAGTGCTGTGCCGTGTAGGATCTTAGGGATGGGATAGATGAGAAAGAGTTCTGGGCTCTTCGTCTTGAATACACAGTGTTTCTTCTGGATCATCTCTCGTCATAACCGTATTGAACAGTTGCCGTTGAGGGTGGCCGCTGCTCAACACTATAAGAGTACTTAGCAGCCCCGCAATTGTCATAGTTAGGCCGAGGTGCAAACCCATGGCATTTTCAGGGTCATAAATCTGCCAGGTCTCTCTCTCTCTCTCTCTCTTTTTTTTTTTCTTTTTTAGAACGGGATCATGCCGTAGGAACGTTTGCGGGTGTCCAATCACTTCCAACGAGGATTCTTGAAAGCACGATCCGGACATATCTCATCAGCTTGTCACGGCCGCCACGGGTGGCGAGAAGCCCTGTGCTCGGTTGTGAGTGACGAGGCATATTCAGACTCGCTCGTCCGTATCGTCGTTCTACCATGCAGGGCTACGAGGCAGCCTTCTTCCCAGACTGGCCCTTCTTTTTGTCCTTTCCCTTCTTCGCAGCCGCCTCCTTCTCCTTCGCCTTGCCCTTCTTGATCGTATCGACCAGTGCTTCGATCTCCTCCGCCCTCTGTTTCCTCTCCTGCTCTGCCTTTTCCTGGTTCTCTGCCTCTTCCCGCCGCTTCCTTTCCTCGGCCTTCCTCAACGCGGCCTGCTTTTCTGTCGTCTCGATGAGCTTATCGCTCGACAGCCACAGCCTCTTCGCGACTTCCTCGTCCTTGACATCTTTTCTCGCCAGGTCGACCTCTATGCACTCCTTGATAAGCTTGCCACCCGGATCCCGGACGACGCTGCCATCGAAGGCCGCAAACAGGAACGACTGCGCTGCCATCAGCGGCGGCTTCAGGAACATCCAGACAAATGCGTAGGACAGCAGATAGACCAGCAGCCCCCACAGGGAGCCACGTGTCAGCCACCTCCTCATCCCGGGCGTCTTCGAGTAGCCCGGGTCCACCATGACCACCTTCGCGTTCATGGGCAGCTCGTCCGGCCTCTTGTAGGAGTCCAGGTGCTTCTGGAACGCCTGCGCGAACGTCATGAGCGCCAGCTTGCTGCTGGCATATGCGCCGCCGGGCGACCAGTCCCTCTTGTCGGCCGCGTGAGCCTTGGCGTCCGCCAGCACCGGGGACCGGATGTAGCTCGAACAGGTCGAGAAAATGACCCGCACGTCCCGGTCGAACGGCTGCGCTTTGATCGCCGGGCTCAGTATGCCCAGGAGGTGGAAGTTGGCAAGGTAGTTCACCATCCACATCTCCTCGACCCCGTCCCTCGTCTCGCTCCTCGCCTTGCCGGGCGGCGTCAGCGTCGCCGCGCACAGGATGATCATGTCCAACCTCCTCGGCGGCGCGTTGTCGATCCACCTCGTCGCGAACTGCCGCACGCTCAGCAGGTCCGTCAGGTCGACCTGCTCCGCGTAGACCAGTTGGTTCCCCGTCCGCGCGCGCAGGTCGTCGATGTACTCGACTAGGAAGGGGTCCGAGGCCGGCAGCCGCGTGAGCAGGACGAGCTGGGCGCCCCGCCGCGCGAGCTCCGTTGCGACCTCGGCGCCGATGCCCGACGTCCCGCCCGTCATGATGACGACGCGCCCGTGCATGTTGCGGTCCGTGGTGTTCATGGCCCCGCTGAAGTACCGCTTGAGCAGCGCGAGGCCGCCGCCGGCGGACGTGGCGGCGAGGACCCTCCAGGGGCTGGGGAAGTGGTCGGGCCAGCCCTGGTAGAGGACGTTGATGAGGAAGGGGATCGGCATTGTGAGGGAACGATTCGATTGCGGCGGAGGGGGATGGTGAAAGGCAGAACCGTGGTCACGGCAGCATGTCGTGGGGTCGTGTTATTGCAGTCGCGAGCAGGTAGGTGGTTGAGGTCTTGCTGTCGAGGACGAAAAGGGGGCTGGCTGACTGCCTGCAAATGGAAAAGGACAAGCAAGCTCTGGGAGCCTCCATGTGTACACAGTAAGGCCTGCGTCGGTGGGTTCTAGGATCGGTAGAGCCTTGTCAGCTTTCAGGGGGGGCCCTGACCCGACCTCGGCTGCTGCCGAGCCTTGTGGCGCCGTTTGGCCACTCGTGTGGCGCGCAACCTCCCCTCTCTCTACTCGGTCCATCTCGGAAGCATTCTCGCAATCTCAACTCTGCCTCCCACACCAGACCGAACACAAACAGGCCTGCCTGAACTTCTGAGGAAGCCTACGCAAGCAGATATCAACAGGAGCGCGGGTGGCCGCTATCCTGTCGGGCTAGGTCTCTGCGATGTCGCAGGATGGGCACGACGGCTTCGACGATGTGCCACTCCAACACAAGAGGCCCTTCGGCTCAGGCCTGAGGCGGAAAGAGATCAGGTTCGTGCCCGCGTCAACCGAGAACCCGTCTGCAGCCGATCGCGCAGACGGGCGATCCCAGGGGCAGTCGATCCGCGACTTCTATTTGAGTATGGTCTTGAAGAAGTCAGAATCCAATGCCCAGGAATCAGGGAAAACCGAAGGTGCGGATGCTGAAGAAGTATGCGAGATTTGCAAACTTCCCATCGCGTCATCTCAGGCAGCACAGGCAGCAAATGGCTGGCAGAAGGAGGGCAAGGGCAGTCACCACGACGCCTCGATAGCACACCAAGTCTGCCTCACGCATTCACACCCGCCATCAGCCGTGGTTCGATCCCGCATGGGTCTTTCCGTCCTGGAGGCCCAGGGATGGGACCCCGACTCCAGGTTAGGGCTGGGAGCCGCGGGCCAGGGCCTTCAGTGTCCCATCAAAGCCAGGCCGAAGGACGACACCTTAGGAATTGGGGTGGTTGTTCCCAAGGACTTCCAGGTGAAGAAGAAGGAGAAGCCGAGACTCCTTGACGCCAAGAAGGTGCGCAAGATGGCGGCTGAGGATCGCAAGAGGACGGACAGGCTGCAACAGCAGATCTTTGGGAAGGTTGATGTGGAGAAGTATCTGGGTAAGGGCGCTTAGGTGCTTTGATGAGTGTTTGCCACGTTCCGGCGTATCAGTGCACCTACTGGCTTGAGGCTTCCTTTGCCGACGGCGAGAAGAGGAACCCGGCGCACTATGAAATATTGAGATACCCCAACGGCAAATCTATATGATAGAAAGACACGGACGTCCGCCGCGGTCTAGTCAGCATGAAACAATACGTCTGTCCCATCATGTTACTTTTGCTTGCCTCGCATATGCAATTTCAGACGCTGAACAAGTCGGTTTGTCGCGACAAGAATTGGGCATATAAGTCATACTAGCCTCAATAGCCAAGAGTCATGTGCAGGCTGACAGGCCCCCCAACCGAAGCAAGTCTTAACAAAGTCGGGAAGTCTTCATACCTACGGCCAGAAATTTTCTCCCTCACCCTCGGAGTCCTTTTTGGGTGCGCTAAGATTGCACGGCATGAGGTTTCCCGAGCTAACGGTCTCTCGACTACTTATCCGATGAGCCTTACAGTTACCGAGTACAGACCCGCCGTTCTCGTATAGCTTGGATTGCACACGGACCTCCTTCGCTTGAACCTTCTCAGGATTGCTTCACAACCTCCGTTTCATTACTGAGAGAATTCCATAGCATGTCAGGCAGGCCGTGGTCCAAAACCTCCAGGGTCTTCAAATTCCCGGACCGCCTCCTCAGGTCTTGCTGCAGCTCTAGGTCAGCTTCTCTCTGACCTCCAAGACTAAAGACACCTTCGTCAGCATAACATTGTCAGTGTAAGAAGTGGAAAATACAAGATCCATTGATCCTTTTCCCACCATGGGCTCAGGAAGAGTGAGGTTGAGAGAGGTATCAATAATATTGCTTATTATCCTGATGTGTCTAGAGTCGCACGCATATGAAAGTGCAATCCTTCTATGGACATAGACCCGAAATCAGACAAACGCCCAGTGAGTAGCCCCAGATTACTCACTTGCCTTTGCTTGTGTCCTCGGCTTGAGGCAGACCTTCACGTCACCACCGGGCACAAGCCCAGCAGTCCCGGGTTTCGCATTGGCGAACCCGGGAATCCTATAAGACTTCTCGTCCGCGGGCGCGACGTCGAACGAGAGCAGTACCAGGGCTACGGCGGCCAGGACCTCCTGCTTTGCAAAGAGCCTGCCCGGGCACATCGTCCTGCCCCCTCCCCACGGCCACATCCTGCCCCCGTCCGCCGCGGTGCTGAACACGTAACCGCCCGCGTCCTTGTCCTTCTCCTTCTCCTTCTCCTTCTCCTTCTCCGGGTCCGCCTGCACCAGGAAGCGCTCCGGGCAGAACACGTCGGCCGGGGGGTCGGCGAAGTTGTTGGGGTCCCAGTGGCTCATCAGCGAGGGGGACAGCATCCTGCTCCCTTTCCTGAGCTGCAGCCACCGCGGCGAGTCCTCGCTGTCGTCGAGCGGGAGCCTCACGTCCTCGAACAGCTCCCGCGTGACGAGCACGTCGGTGTAGAGCCGGAGCGTCTCGTGGAACAGGCTCTGCAGCAGCGGCGAGCCGGACAGTCTCGGGATGTCCAGGTCGATGGCGCCGTCGGGGCCCGTGGTCGCGACCTGTCGGAGCTCCACGAGCACCCGGGCGAGCAGGCCGGGCTTCCTCGGGTCGAGGATGTGCATCAGTATCCAGCTGGTGATGGGGATGGCGTTGGAGTTCAGGCCGAACACGAAGCCCAGCTCCATGCTCGCCCGCGCCCGCGGGCTCATCCCTGCGGAGCACCACAGGGCCTGCCGGGCGCGCAGGACGCGGCTGCCCCAGTTGGGCTCCCACGCCGCCTCCGGGACGTGCGGGTCCGGGACCGCGCCCGCCGTCTCCCGGTCCACGGCGTTGATCCACCTCGTGACGCCGTCGACGGCCCTGTCCCGCGCTGCGTACACCGTGGGCGCCATGATCCTGGGCAGTCCGAAGAATAGGTCGAGGAACCCGCGGTCCCAGGTGTTGAAGTCTTTATAGAATTCCGGATATGCCTCCTGGATCCGGTCCCCCATGAAGGCGTTGCAGGAGGCCCCGAACTGGAGACGCCGGAGCCACGCGTAAAGGTCCACCTCCGTCTCCGGGTTGGTTCCCCGCTGGATGGCCTGGCATTCGGCCCTGAGGACCCTCCCAAAGCACTGGACGAACTCCCGCGCCAGCTCGTTGGCGCTGCTCTGCCTCAGCAGATACTCATGGCTGAGCTGATTCTGCCTGTCGCTCACCTTAGAATACTTGGCGTGGTCCTCGGTGCTCATCCCGCAGCACTGCATCATCACGATGCCGTCAAAGGACGCCCTGTTCGCGACGCTCGACTTCAGCTTGAACATGGCCTGCACCGCCGTCGTCGCGTTGAGCAGGTGTATGTGCTGCCCGCCCAGCAGCACGGTGCACGCGCCGGCCTCGCGGGGGTGCCGCGAGAACAGCTTTGCGTAGAAGGCCCCGGGCCGCGGCGTGAGGAATGAGCGCGACGAGCCCAGCCATGGGACCACGTAGGGGATCTGTGCGGGCTCCCGCACGGCACCTCCCCTGCGCAGTGCGAGGTGGTAGCGCACGTTCGTGAAGAGCCAGGTGAGGGCGAGGAGGGCGAGCACCGCGGCTGGCGCGGCGAGGAAGGCGGTGTTTGCCATCGTGGCTCGTGTTGACAGAACCAGGGCGGGTTCGAAGAGGCTCCAGGTTCACCACGCTGCGGCGGTGTGCGCCACGGGAGGTGTCAACTAACAGTGGTCTTTGGTGACCCAGACGAAGAAGGATCCCGGCAGGATTCAGGCACGGGTGTCTGCAGCTGGTCTAGGCTTTTGAAATGTCCATGTGGCTCTTCAAGAAAAAGAAGGAGGAGGAGGAGGAGAAGACGAAGAAGAAGAAGAAGAAGCAGAAGAAATTCAGTGGGCGAGCCCGAGTGCAGGTTGGCGGGGTCGTAGCTGGGAAGTGCGTGTCACCCCCAGCGTCATACAGTAACCAGCGGAGCAAGATCAAACAAAGCGCGGCTGAGGATTGAACGGCTGTCCTCTGCGGGTGGGACTGCGCGCTAGCTGGTGTAAGCTAATCCTACAGCAGACTCATCGCGGCTGTGTTTCACCGACATATCTTCGTCTTACCGGGTTTCTTCCTCTGAAATTTTACGCGCATCACCGGCGGAGCCCATGGGTGAGGCCAAGGAGCGATATGATGGCAGGGTCCGGCCGCGCGCCTAGAAACTCAGTCTTTCGCTGCCGTTCAGTGCTGGCCTTTTCGCAGGCAGCTGCAAGTCTTCAAAAGCGCTCTCGAGGCTTATATGCTCGCTATACCATCATGGACAGCGGAGGATTGAGTGCCCGAGTGCCGTGACGTTCCCGTTGAAATTGTCCTCATTTGAAACGTCCTGAGCAAGCTTATCCATTCCTTACATGCCCGAGTTGCGAACGCATCGTCTCGCGGTTAACTGGGCAGGAGAGGTTCTTGTTTAGGCGAAGACGTAGCCGTTCTGCACAGTCCACATCAGAACACCCCGTCGTACCCAGAGGGTTCAGGAAGACGCAGCCAGTGCCTTGAACTGGGCTACATCATCATCCACCACCGGCCTCTCCGGGATGTCCACACCCATGACCTGGTACTGCAGCCCCAGTAACCCATCACTCAGCACCAGCACGTCGACCTTCCTTTTCTGCCCCGCGTTCTCCTCCGGCAACTTCACACTCGCCCTCGCAGACGGCCTCGACCCGACATTCGCACCTCTCCCTGGGCCTTGCGCCCAGCTCACCCGCTTGATGGCGTACACCTCATCCCTTGCCAGGTCGCCCACGACGACAAACCACCCTTCGTTTTGCGGCTTTGGGAAGCGCGGGGCGTAGATGCGCGCATCGCGCTCGACGAGGGGGTTGAGGCGTTTAAGCGTGACGGTCATTGAGTGGAAGGTGATATCGTCCACGCTGACAGCGACGTTTGGTAGGGTCGAGGCGGCGCGGAGGAAGCGCTGCTGCGTGCCCTGCGGGACGTTCAAGCTTCGAGCAAGCTTCGTCATCTGTCCCTGGTTCATAGCGCTCAGCTGCTGCGGTGTCGTCTTGTCCTTGGTCTTCTCGGCGTCGACGCCTGGCAAGATCGACAGTGGCGGTTCGGTTGGCCAGCGGGCGGACTTGACGCATTGGAGAAGTGATATCGTCTGCAATACGCTGGTGAGGTAGCCTAACTCGGTGAGGACATCGATGGAGGCCTGGATGATACGAATCGCCTGATCCAGCACGCTGGTTTGGTCACCGACGTAATCGGTAATCGGAAGAGATACCCGGGACATGTGTGCCTGGAGCAGAAGAAAGGCCTTGACATGGGGATCCCACATCGGCAGACCAAAGGATGTGCCAGGGAAGGTAAGGTTGTGGGAAAGCTCGGCATTGATCAAGTCCTCATTGTGGCGAACAGGTAATTCATCGTACTCTGTTGCGCGGCACATCCAAGTCAGGACGTCGAGGAATGAGGCCTGCGCCTTGGTGTGCCGAGTCAGATAGCGGATGGTCTTGTGGGACAGATAGTAGTAACTCATGATCTTGCCAAAGGGAGTCGGATCGACGTCGCCGTTGGGGAAGACCTCCACACACTTGGAATCAGCCAGCTCGTTCAGTGACTTGTCGACCATCTCGATCATATAATCATTGGCCAGTTGCTGGGCAGCCACGCTGCTATGATCCTCTGCTGAAATTTCGAGTCCATAATAGGACGGATTCTTGTGCAGTCTCCGGAAGAAGAACGTCCAGGTCAAGTAGTCCAGGGCGTCTTGCTTAGTGACAATGGTCTCGGCCGAGATTTCAGCGCAGAGATGGTTGTCAAGCACGGTGTGCAAGGATGACTCAACAGGAAAGCCAGTATGCAAGAAGTGCTTGTAGAAATCCTTCTTCGCGTCTTGGGTGAAGATACGCGCCACACCTGAGTTATCGAACTGTGGCCGTCCCGCACGGCCGAGCATCTGAAGGACGTCGGTCAGGTCCATATCCTTGTACCCCTCGATCTTGGCGTCGTAGAACTGCGTTCCTTTGACGACAACCAGGTGGGCAGGGAGATTGACACCCCAGGCCAGCGTGCTAGTCGCCACGAGGATTTGGATCTTGTTGTTCAGGAACAGCTCCTCAGCAAGCTGTCGATCAGACTCGACCAGACCGGCATGGTGAAGACCGATGCCAAAACTGATGGCTTCCTTCAAAGCATCGTCCTTGACTCTAGCAAGATTGAGCTGGAGATCGTCTTCTTCCATGTTCAGGAACCGCCTCGGGTTGTCTTCCAAGCCGCAGAAGTTTATCAGGTCTTTGGCTGTTAGACGCGTTTGCCTTCGCGATGGCACGAAGACTATGACTGGCTTGTCGGGGCTGTGGTTCTTGACGGCCAAGAAAGTTGGCCTGTTCATGGACTGCATCAGCGGACAGAAGCCCCTAACCTCTGGGAACCCATCAATGTAGAGCTCCAGTGGTACGGGGCGGACAGAGTGCCTGAAGTTGAACAGTCCCTCTTTCACACCGAGCCAGTTGCCGAGGTCGGTAGCATTGGCGCAAGCTGTCGACATTCCCAGAAGTCTGACTGAGTTCTTGGTAGACGCCGCGATATAATTCATACGCGAGACAATGATCTCAAGAATGGGACCACGATCTCCAGCCAGGAGGTGGATCTCATCAATGATGACAAGACTGACTTGACGGACATAGCCTCTGGTCTGCCAGCTCCTGGAAATACCATCCCACTTCTCAGGCGTGGTGATGATGATATCCGCATCCTTGATGGTCCTGGTGTCTGGGGTATTGTCACCGGTCAACTCTACCAGCTTCAAACCAAGAGGCCTGGCCAGCCGAGCCCCCCAATCCTTGACACGCTCTCGGACCAGGGCTTTCATAGGTGCAATATAGACAACCTTGGAACCTGGTTTATCTCGGAAGGCCCACCACATCGCCAGCTCTGCAGCGACCGTCTTACCACTTCCAGTCGGGGAGCCCAGCAGCACGTTCGCCGGCGTGTGGTAGAGAGTGTGGAAAATCTGAGTCTGCATGGGGTTGAAGAACTGGAAGCGCTTCGCATAGATCTCTTCCAGCCCAGGATTCTTGAGCGCTGAAATCGGTAGGGGTTGTAGATTGAGAAGATCCGTGTAGATGCTCTCCGTGTCCGGTCTGATCAAGTGCTGGAACGAGACAGGCGTGACAGTTTCAGCTCCCAGCCATCTGTCCGAGACAGCGCGAACATAGATCTGGTTCGGTAGAGGGTCAGACAGCGGGATCGTGAAATTGAGCTCGTGGTCATCGTGCAACTTCCGGCGGTTCAGGAGAAAGAACTCGTGGTGGTAGATCTCGGACGTTTCAGAGTTCTCAACCCAGATGTAATATGACTCTGAGGTACCGTGAATGTGATCGTTCCAGCGGAAGTCAGGAATGATGTAGAGCTTGACTCGCAGGACGGCGCGGTTCAAGGGAGCAATTTCAGCCTCCACGCTGACAGTCGGAAAGTTGTCAAGAATTTTGGCAATTTTGTTCCCGGCGCTGTGGTTGTGGACCAGCCCTCCTATCTCAGCCGGCTCCATGTCCCGCATGGCCTCGACTGTGAGAGAGTCTTTGGCATCAAGCTGGTTCAAAATCGGTTTGGCCAACTCAAACTGATGAAGCGGATGTTGGAATGGCCAAACGCGTTTCTCGATAGACTTGGCCAGCGTTAAGAGCACCAGGCATTGGTGGCCCCATCTCCTGTTCAACGCGATCATGAACAGTGCCCGGCAAATTCGACCGGCCTGCCGGGCCACGTAATTAAGATCATTTGTCAAAGCAAAATCTTCGGGCTGCACCTTGGAGATGTAGGCTTGAAGGAGGATGTTCGTCTTGGTTTGGGGCTGATCGATACCTCCACCGACCTGACAAGGCACGGCAGCTTTGTTGTCTTTCATTCTGGTCAACTCCTTGCTCTCGCTGTCTCTTGATTGTATGTTGTCAAATTCGCCACTCATCGCAATCATCTTGAGGATGTCGGCCTCCGTGGCAAAAGGCCGCATCATGGTGTTGAAAACCTGGATGCTCGTGTGCAAGATGTAGTACTGACTGGCGATACGGCCAATATCCTTGCTGCGAAGCTCCTCTGTCGTTTCGTTGAATATGATCATCTGACTTTGCTGGAGTGTCCTAGCAGCCTGGATGGCAAGCTGTCGGCGTCGCTGCACAAGCGAGGGATCGTCCTGGAACTC
The DNA here is from genome assembly GCA_026119935.1 of Endothia cerciana. Lineage (NCBI taxonomy): Eukaryota > Fungi > Ascomycota > Sordariomycetes > Diaporthales > Cryphonectriaceae > Endothia > Endothia cerciana. Next base: position 573,325 of record JALRMH010000007.1, on the reverse strand, counting down.
GGCCCAGTCGATACCGTAAGCCATTGGGTTTCTCCTCATGCGAACAAACAGATACGAGTATCCGATCCACTGTACTGCCTCGGGAATGGAGGTCACGGTGCCCAGTGCGGTCTCTGCATTCAGGTTGTCCACCAGCTTCGTTGAGAACTTGGATTCGATGGGCAATTGATCCGTGACGGCAGTGAGGTAGTGGGAAAGCTTGTCCTGAGTGGTGCAGATCATGCCGATACCAGTATCCTCAAATTGTGGCCGACCAGCACGTCCGAAAATCTGCAGCACGTCGAGGATGCCAAGGTCGACAAATTTGCCGTCTTGGGCACTATAGACCTGAGTGCCCTTGATGACCACGGCCGCAGCTGGCAGATTGACTCCCCAGGCCAGGGTGGCCGTACAGCAGAGCACCTTGAGGACGCCTTCTCCGAACAGCCGCTCCATCAGATTTCGGTCAGCTCTCGCCATACCGGCATGGTGAACACCTAGGCCTTTGGGTAAGAGGTCTCGCAGTTCCTTAGCTTTGCAGGATTTCATGTCTCTGACAGCGTTGTCATACTTCGGGTGAGTAGATGGGTCGAAGAGATCAACGCAGACCTCATCAATTGCTTTGTCGTAAAGCATCTTGGCTGTCGCGGTCGTATCTCTCCTGGAGTGAACAAAGACCATGACTTGGTGATCCCGCTCCAGCATCTCTCTGACCTTCTCGAAGGCCACCTGATCTAGGTTTTCTCTGGACTGCTTAGTTCCAGCTTTCCCCTTGACACCTATGAAATGCTGTTCCAGCGGCACTGGACGGAACGACGCATCAAAGTAGAACAGACCAGCATATCTGTTGACCTTGAGGAAATCGGCCACATCGATATAATTCGGAAGGGTGGCACTGAGGCCCACAATCCTGATCAAGGACTGGGTACTCTCGACCTGTCGCTCTGTGCGGGCGACGAGTGACTCCAGCACAGCGCCCCGCTCGTCGTGAAGCATATGTACCTCATCAATGATCAAGAGTCGGACCTTCTGAACGAGCTCGGTATCGCCAGTTCCTTTCCTTGTCACCACGTCCCACTTCTCAGGGGTGGTCACGATGATCTGAGTCGAGACGATCTCGGCTTTAGTCAAATGCATGTCGCCGGTGTATTCGCGGCAGCGGATGCCGAGCCATGCCAGACGACGCCCCAGTTTGTCGGTGATCTCGGCGGCGAGGGCTTTCATAGGTGCCACATAGACGATTTTGAAGTCGTCAAAGTCAACAGCAAAATCTATTGCGGCATGATCTGTGAACGGGTTCGGCTCCAGGTACTGAGCAATAGTGTGCAGGATAGTCAGCATTGCAGCGTCGGTTTTACCCTGGTCCTCATTAGCAAACCGTCCGCGCGCACCCTGAGATGCCACAACTTACAGCACCAGTCGGGGCACAGATGAGCATGTTCTCGCTGGACTTGTATGCCACTGGGTAGACCAGGCTCTGCATGCGATTCAGAGTCTTGTACCCCTTGAAGGTTTTCCGGCAGAGTCCGTCCATGTCCTTGATATCAACAATTTTCTGGCCGGGCCATAAACCTCCGGGCTTTCCGGCCGGGATGGCGTACTCCTCATACTTATCGAATTGAAGTCTCTCACTGCCAGTAGGAAGAGCGTACTTCTTTCCAGCATGACTCAGAGAGTTTCCAGCAGCGAAAGTCCTGTAGACGTGGGGATATTGCGGCTCTCTGGAAGTGCTCTGCGCGAGAGCAGCGTTCTTGTGACGAAAGTCCTGACGCCGGAGATTCTCTTCCCTCTCCGCCTTTGTAAGCAGACGTCCTGTGGGTTGCTCATTGAGGTCTGGTCTCGTCGCTTGTTCCATGGCAGCCGTGATCTCTTCTCGGTGAGAGATGAGCTCGATGACGAAGTCCAGGTCATCGAAGCCGACGAGATCCGTGAGTAGGGACTGTAGCTGGCCTTCCTGCTGGGTTGACCGCAGCGCCTCGAGAATCTGTTCCTGAAGGGTCTCGGCGGGAAGTCCATCCCTGTGCAGCGCTACCTCGATGCACTTTGTGGAAACCCACTGAGGCCCGTATGGTGGTTCTTGATCAAGGCCGTCTGTTCCGTCCGTCAGGTCGCCGCTGTCGAGACCCAGCTCCTCAAGCTCAGAGTCAGATATGAAGTCCCATACATCATGGGCACCTCCACTGGCGGAACTCAAAAGGTCAGAGCCGCCGTCTTCCTCCTCGCTATTGACCGCGCTTTCGCCGTTTGCTGTCCCATCTGGCAGTCTGAGTTCGGCGATGGCTGCCTTCATGGCGGCGACCTGGGCCAGCCACTGAGCCTCTGCTTCTGTCACTGAGGGTGAGGGGGGGGACATCTTGGCTGCTGGGTGACCTGAGATGGTCGGTCTTCAGATTCTCACCGGTCTGGACCGAAGGTCGCCTCGCGCAGCCAAAGTCTGTTGGTTATAAGCCAAGTGATATCACTGTCTCGGCGTGGCTCACCGTCATGACTACAAAGGTGCTGCAAATACAGGGGTGTGAGTTGCGAGGGCTGCCCCAGGTGGTTAGCGCCTGCTTAGGCGTAGAATCCCAGTAGGCTCGCCAGCCGCTGCGAGGTGCATGTGACGCAGTGTAAAGCAGTGGGTCTTGGAGGGGTACTGACATAGCACAGTACATACAGTTGTATTGATGGGATGTGGCGGCAGGCTGCGGGCCGGTGTGTTCCCAACGGCCGCTTTCAATGGAAATAGGAGTTCCCTCCGGCTTGCCTTATCTTCAACAACCTACTCCGGACACCCTACCCAGTTTCAGCCCAGCCAACCTACCAAACGATCTCCAATCGAACATCCATCCACCTACGAGGTCCGAGTCCCTTTCGGCCCAGCGATCAACTCCTCGATACCTAGAACCACCTCGGATCTTGTCCCGTCCGCTCGAACGATCGAACGAGCCATCAAGCCCGGAAGCAGATCCACAGGCAATACCGCAACTATGAAGGTGCACTACATCGGCGTACGTCAGGCACACGGTCGACACGGATATGTCACACGTTTCTAAGAATCGTTCTTTGTCTCTAGGTTGTCAGGAACTTCCCAGGCCAGGAGCCACAGGAGCTGGTCGCCGAGAAGGAGCTGAGCGCATACTCTCGCTTCACCAGGACCAGCTATGCCGTACGCAACGCCCTAGTCGCTATCCACCGCGACCGGCATGGACTCGATGCGTCCTTCGTACAACTTCGGTGCTGACTTGGGGAAAGGAATTCATGACTTTGTTCGCTGGAAAGGTGGCACAGGCAACGAAGCCCGGTCGTAAGCATTGCCTATGACGGACTGCTATGCGGAACGTGATCGCTGACGGCCTACCTGCGCAGAACGACAAGATGTAGAGCAGCAAGGTACGTTGTATTCTCGTTGAGATGGGCTGCCCAGCCGTCCGGGCTGGTGGGCACAACGGCGAACAGTAGGCAGCCATTCCAGACCGAAGGCAGGATTCTGGCCCAAGTGGGAGAGCCTACAACCTACAAGACCAAAAGGGTGTTTCGGACCTGGAGCCAGATCACTTCCACGACACATCAACGCGACGTTACTATGCATGTAACCGACGATCCCAAGGCCAAGATCAGAGCGTTTCGCAATACCTGACAACCTTCCTTTTGCCGAACCCGCCCTCCACAGGCTAAAGGCCCCAAAAGACCGAGACAATTTCGACAAGAGCCGACATCTGACAAAAAGGGCCCAAAACGACGGGGTAGTCGTGGCGCAGAGCCTGGGCATTCGACGGAAAAATACGGAGAACATGTTGAATTCTGGTCACGGAATTACGCAGAGAGATTCAACTCGGCGATCTCGACCTTACAGAAGCCCGCCCCCATCTATATCCAGCAACGTCGTCAACATTCCGGCATGATGCCCAACCCTAAGCCTGCTGGAAGACAACGGACGAGAGATCTTTGACGTTCGAAAACGCATATCCGATCGTTCAGGCCGCTGATCCTGGGCACACGGAATCAAATGCCCACAGCACGACGGGCGACAAGTGTCTGCTTTGTTTTGCTTCATTTTCATGAAACTTCATTCTCAGGATACTAATGACCTTCGTAGAGCACACGTTTCATGCTTACGCCCGATCCGAAGGCGTCTGCGGCATCGTCATCACAGACCACGAATACCCACAACTTGTTGCTCATCAGCTTCTCTCCAAGGTTGTTGATGAGTTTCTTGGGCAGCACCCGCTGTCTTCGTGGAAATCCGGGGACCCAAAACTTACCATGCCGCAATTGAAAGACTACATCGCCAAGTACCAGGTAGGATCTCAGGAGACACTCGTTCCAGGACCGGTGCCGGTCTGACACGAGAGAATAGGACCCACAGCAAGCGGACAGCATCCTGAAAATCCAGAAGGAACTAGATGAGGTACGGAAGATGGTCTGCCTTCCTACACAGTTCACATGATTACTGACCTACCGGTCCAGACCAAGATCACACTTCATAAGACCATTGAGAGTGTCTTGGAGAGAGGAGTGAAGATCGACGATCTGGTCCAGAAGAGTGACGGGCTGAGCGCTCAGTCCAAGATGTTCTACCGTAAGCCCCTACGTTACATCAGTTTAGGCCAAAAGTTGCCAGAGCTGACAATCTCCTCAGAACAAGCGAAGAAGCAAAACTCGTGCTGGTAAGTCGGCCTTACTGTCTATTTTCATTCCCACTGCTCGCCATCCAACATCCAACCCACCGCCTCGAGAAAGCCGAGATGGCTTCTTGAAGATCAGAGGGTCCACGGCTCTGCGTCTACTTCCTTTTCATCCTAAGTGCTCCTCCATTCATTCATTGTAACTTTGACTGACTTGAATTATTTTCAGCGTGGTCATGTGAGGTCATCGCAGCTATTCCCCCGGTATCCTCCAAAATGAGACCGCAATCGCTCCTCTGGGTATCTCGGGTCGATAGTATGCAATTATGTTTTGCGTCTTTGTGCGACTTGCATACGCAAAGTCATGGCGTCCGGGATTTCGCAATACCGTCTATATCAAGTTACATACCTTCATAATGAGCCTTCCGTGATATGTGTTGATGTGAAATATCGTGTCGAGAAATGATCTCCAGCGCACCGACCCCTGAGCAATTTCACAGGTAGGTCGTGAGCTCAACTCGGTCAAACATGGCGTTTCTTGTGCACGAACCTCCTAGCACAATCAACTACACAATGTCGTTTCTGGGAATCCACTCTGTGTCTGGTTCAAAGCTCAGGCTTGCTTAGAATAACAATTCTCTTTACGTTCCCGCCAATTCTCAGTCGAACTCGCGATTCCGGCCGGTATCAACGACAGAAGGGAGACGACCTACATGTTGTCGCACAAGCACGTCAACATGGCCCTGCTACATTACATGTGGCAATGGACGGATTCCCGCAGGGAAACATGCACAGCTGCAGGAGTTCTGCCGGCCAAGGCAATAAAACGTTTGGTTCATATGCGCAGGGCAAAACATTGTTCCATGCAGGTTCGCACCAACCGCCCTGATAAGTTAGAACGGAAGTACTCGGACAGGTGGGCTCCTGCCAAGAGCTACCTGCATAATGTATGCTTGCCGTCGCACTTGGGGCACACTCTTGTCTTCGGGTCCGGCTGCCTGACGTTGTTTCTTCTGCGAGCTACGTATGATAACGGTGTGCTCCGTGTCTACCATGGTAGACAAGGAACCTGGAACTGCTCGTGTGCTCAGCAATGTCATACTAGCAGTCCTATTAGGCACCTTGTCAAGAAGGTGGCGGCGGAAGCACCCCTAGGGTCAAGGTATCAATGAAGATAAGCACATTTAATTCCTCCCAGTCCCAGCCCGGAAACCACCAAGGCCGCTCAACAGAGTGCGCAACATAAGAAAAGAAGAACAAAGAGCACAGTGGCTTGTGGTTCGGAGAATTTCGAAGAACGAGAAGTCTCGTGTCCCCCCCCCAAGTGCGCCCTCCGAAGTGTCCGATGAGCCTGCCGTACCCCAGATATAACAAAGGAGAAGATGGTGTAGTTAGCCCACGAATCCAGATAGATTGCTCGTGCCCGCCGTGCCCGATATAACACCACGCTTCTCAAAAGCCAGTCCCAAACATTAAACAGTTCCCAAACCGTGTGCGTCGTCAAGACGATAGATAACATTCCGTCCCCAAAACCCAATGCCAAAAAGATTTTGTGGTTTTTTTTTTTTTGGCCCTCCGCCACCAGGGAAAGAAGAAAGGTACGTAAGCTCGGCGAAGGGAGCTCAATCGCCTTCCACCACAGCCCACGTGCTCTTCCTCACGGGGCTATCCCACTGGTGCACCAGCGTCGGTGTCGAGCTCTGGACCCCCTTGATCGGCTCGTCGCGGCCCAGCCTGCCCGGGCTCGGCGCCTTGACGACCGTCACGCCGAGCGGGCTCCTGAGCTGCCCTACGGCCGATGGGGGTCCCGGGGGTGTCTGCCTCTCGGCTGTGTCCCTCCGCGTCTGCAGGGGCCGCAGCAAATCCCGCTGCTGCCTCGAGATGCTGATCTGCCGTGCGATGCTCACCTCCACCGCACTCTGGAGCGCCGCTTCCGAGGTATCCAGGTCCGAAGACGGCTTGGTGATGTGCGTACTGCTCGAGGTGGCAGATGCCGAGCGGCCTTGGCGGCCCGAGGTGGTGGTTGACGTTACGACGGAGGAGGGCGAGGGCGAGATCATCTGCCATTGTGGCTCGTGGAGGGTCGGCTTGTAGGGTTGCGAGACGACGATTTCCTCATGGGAATCCATAGACGTCGGGGAGTCGAGGATGAGGCCGGACTTGTCAGGCCCGAAGTGGAAAGAGGTATCGGTTGGGTAGATCGGCTCTTGGGGTCTACTGAAGCCTCCTGACGACGGGGGGTGCATCTCGAAGGGGTTGGGCACCTCGAGATTCCGTGATGACCCAGTAGTAGGTGGCTGCCTTGGTCGGGTGTCGAAGGCCTGTTGGGTAGGTGACGGCAGACGCCCTGGTGAGGTGTTCGACCTCGCGACACGCTTGGATGATGTTGGTGTCTCCAGAGAAGGCATCACACGACCGGTGGGTGGTATTGGGAAAACGCTGAGCTTCGGTGACAGCGACTCTCGTGCAGGCTGAGGTGAGGTCGCTCGTCGTGGTCTAACCTTCTCCGCGTCTTCCGTCATCACTTCCAATTCCTTGCCCTGGTTGATCGTCTTCAACTTCTCCAGAGTCGCCTGTCTCCTCGCCAGTAATGATGTGGCGGGCTCCTGCCTGGGGCCCTGATTTAGCACGTCACTAAACATTACACTGTATCGTTCCATCTTGGTCTCCGGTATTTGCACGTTCAGAAGAGGCACCGGGGGGATTGCCGGCGGTGGCTGTTGAGATGCATTTCCAGGACGCATGCGCGGGTCCGAACTCTTCGTTCTTAGCATCTGCGCTCCCGGCTGAGCGACTGGTCCCTCCTCGGGCGAGTTGGCCGGCATCGTGTTCGACCGCAGAATGATAGGCTTGTGTTTGGGTGTTTTCTTGTCGGACTGCGTGTAGCTCCTCGTCGGTGTCTTGGGCGGCTGCACATTGACCGTTGTCGTTGACGGGGCCGAGTTCTTCGTCAGCGTCAATCCCCGTTCGCGCCAGGCAGCCTTCTGGCCCTGGTCGTCCTTCTTTCCACCACCAAACAACCCAAACAGCTTCCTCCTCCCCGTCTTTTTCCTCTGCAGGGTCCCACCGGGTCCGCCCATGGCTGGCGAGGGCTCCGAAGATACGAGCACCTGGGGGGATGCTGGAGGGAACTGGGCCTGCCACCGCGAAGGGTCCAGTGGGATATGTGTAGGACTGCCCAGTGCCATTCCTATTTGAATCTCGCCCGACGTCGCGGACTCGGGCGTCTGCATCCTAACCGGTATCGACACCTCCTGCGCCCCTGGGTAATCGGGACTGTACTCAGGCGTTGTAGTTGAGCCGCGGACGGGTATGTGAAACTGAGACATGCTGGCCATCCGACTCCTTATGTACAGGTCATCCCTAGATATCCTGTTGTTCGGCACCGTCTGGTTGGCCAATGCCGTCCTGCGCGAGCTGTTGTTGAAGAACATGTCGTCCTTGGACATCCTCTTGTCAAGGTTGTTTCCCCTTCTTGTCGACGGACCGCCCGCCGTGCTAGGTCGGGCAGACGCCATGTTGGCTCGCGGGGAAAGGGCGGCGGCGGACTGTCTGTAGGTGATGACGGAATCGAGCGCAGCGGATCAAGCAGCAGGAGTCCAGGGCCGGCATAAAGGTTGTTATTGTGAGCGGCCGGGGGGGGGGGGGGAACCAGCGATTTTGAGGCAATATGCCGGCAGGGTGTTGGTTTAGGATTGCCAGGGAAGAGCCTGACACACTCCTGTCTCGGTTGTGCACCCGCAACCAAGTGAGCCCGCTGCATCCACGCTCCTCACGAAAAGGCCTTGTTCGGTCAGGGCGAGCGCTGCCCATATATATGTCCAGGCAGTTGTTGCTTCTTCTTCAGGCTGAGGTGAAGAATGACATCCGCGGGAGATCTGCGGTGGGACAAGCGCTCAGACCAGCCCGTCTGCTATGTACTCAGTTGTTCGTCTCTGGTCGGTGAGCACCTTTGGTCAGTAGATTCGCGCAGCTGTTGTTCGTGGTCTTCTGCTAGGCTGCCCAATGCCACCCTTTAATTCATGTTGTCATTTCCTAGCGCGCCTCCTAGGGCCGGGCAGGACCAGTAATCCGCAGGGTTGCCTGCTCTCATTTCATTATCTCGAAACCTGCACCCCACCGTAGTATGGTGCACCGAGGGCCGCATGCCCCCCCGTCCACCTGCCGTGACGATGAAATCTTTCCAATCCCCTTGTCGTTGTTTGTTTCACGGTACGAATCGACCACGGAACGCGATGTAAGAAAGCGCGCGGCCGGGTCCAAAGCTTGGTGCTGCTCCCCCGTCACAGTGGGCTCCGCGGCCACATCTGTGAACTGGAGGAACCACCGGGATGTCGTTGGTCATGTGGGCCCCAGGGCCAGACCAGCCAGGATAATATGGAACAGACGACTGCTGGGCGGCCGGACCCTGGTCGGCGTGGTTTTCCGCAGCGGGGTGCCGACTTCCCTTAGCCCTCGTGACGGCAGAGTCGTGGTTTCAGATGTCGAGGTTCTCCGGTGTAAACTATTCTGCGGCTTGATCCTGCGTGGCACTCTGAGGAGGCTAAATGCCAACATGTGCGGGTGAGTTCGTCGGCTGCTTCAGCTCATCCAACAGCACCCAAAGTCCAAAACGGCGACTCATGTAATCGTCGAGACCTGAGTCTCCCCTCCCCCCCCCCTCCCCCCCTTGGCGCCCGCCAATTGATGCCAGCGCGGTGCAGCGATGGACCTGGCTTGCTGTTTTAGGAGGCTCCAAGGATCAGCGTCCAATCATCGGATGGTCGCGACCACACGGATCTGCTTGCGTGAAGTGCGCCCACAACTCGATGTGTGTCTGCAATAACGAGATCTGTTGACTGAATGCCAAGCCAAGCCGTAGTTGCGATGACGTCCCACAAGGCTCATCCTTCTCCGGAAAGCTGAGCTGAGCTGTAATCTGGCCTCGGTGGGCATGGTCCAGGCTTTGGACGAGAGAGGATGTGAGTGGAGGCCTTTGAAATGAGGACCAGGTCGCGATGCTGCAGTACTGAAAAGTACCAGGCGAGCCATTGGCCGTTCAACGGGTGTGGCACTGATGCTACATGCAACGCTCACCGGGATTCGATACCCTCCCAAACGTACACCTTCTGTGGTGAGGTTGAGGCCCGGGTAAATTGGTGCAATCCTTTCATCTCGTAGCGTACCATTGCAGGGTTACATCGTAAGGCCTACAGCATCTCGACAGCTACATGCTATGGTAGTATAGAACTTTAATTACTTGGCGTCGACCAACCTACCCAGCGACCGACTGTGCAGTCAGGCCTGACGTGCAGTGGCCGGGTACGGTTATCTAGGTGTGCGGTCAGCGCTTGGGAAGGCGAAGCTCAGCCGGTTTCCAGGAAAAACAAGGACAGCGATGGCAGCGACCTCTTGGCGCACGATGAACCTGCTGTGTCTTCATCGCTCACTAACAACGCTGGCCTAGACTGAGATCGTTTCGGGCATCTGTGAATGTCGGGGGACGTTGGCTGTCAAAGCTTCGTTTCATGTTACCCAAATATTTGTATGGAGGATAGTGTCTCATCATTGCAAATCACGCACACCTGTGGCTGAAACGTGAGATTTTAGGTTCCTAGGTGTGCTCCTGGGGGGGGGGGGGGAAGGCTTCCAGAACATTGATCAAAAACAGAGCCGGAACATCAGGTCTCAAATATTCCCGTTGAGAGAGAGGGCATGATTCTATGGTTTGAAGACGATGGGTCCTGAGCCGGGTTGTCAGCCTTATGGACAAGGGGAGCGGTGCCTCGGGGTGGCTGCACTCTGACGTCTTGCGGATGCTGCCGCCAACTGAGTCTTTAGCCTGCTGCGTTCTTTTCTTCGCGCCGCAGCGGGAACTGAGACTGTGGCGCCCGTCAACTGTTCGGTGCCGTTAAGCTCAGATGGCGATCACAGGTGTCATGAACTGGCACGGGCAAGATCAGCCGCGCCAGTGCCAATGCCAGGCTCAGGTTCGGCCAGCCTTGCTCGGCTGTGGAAATCCTCCGCCAATCAACGAAGGATTCGGCAATCTGTGTAGATGCAGTCCGCGTGTATGCCCAGCCTTGCTGATCGCACCCATACCATATTGCAGAATCGACAGGGCCTAAAAATGGCCGATGGATCTCGTTAACGCCAAGTCGAGAGCGTTCGGAAGAACTTCATCAGAACCAATGCACCCTTGCACGGCTACACGTAACTCGACCAAGATGGTACGCGAGGGTCTCGGTCCCTAGCTTTCACCAATGGGCAAAAGTCTGGAGAGATCGGAACCTTCCAGACCCGGATATGCTCGTGAATATTGGATCGTTGGAGCAGCTGCTAGTATGGCGCAGGAATGCAGACGCCTGACTGGCGATGGTCGCCGTGTCGGAAGATACGTCTTATCCAGGCCATATTCAAATCTGGAACTTACAATCAAGAGCAATAACAAAGGATGAACTATAGCAGCCGTCAAGCTGCTGAGGCCCGACAAGAGGCGAGGTGGGACGGTAATGCTGTGGGTCACATTCTCTTTACCGCTTCGGTTGATCCATCGCATTCTTGCCAGGTCTGTCAAAAGCGGTCTACCCCTTGGTGTTGTTGTCGAAGCCCCCCCTTTTCCCCTCCCCAGACGGTCACTGACGATGAAGCCGGTCAGGGCCGCTGAGAGCGGTCCCTCACTGCAGTGACTGGCGATATGCTGACTGAGTAGTCCGTTGGTGTTAAAATGTGGGATATTGTCGTTTGGAACTGATCAAGAGGGATGTAAAGAGCATCAACGAATCTAAATCTGCGGTTGGTTTTTCGTGTTGTACGCAGACAGCGAAGCGAGCAGTCACCTCCAGATCCATTCATGCCCCGCCTTGCTTACATAAGGTATCGGGTAAAAAAGGCAGGAACGCCTGACAGCCTGGAAGTTGCCGGTGACAACATTCCCATGCCCAAACGGACAGCTACCCAGACCTCCTTTTTCTTTTTGCCGCCGACGACCGGAAGCAGTAGCATCTGAGCTACTTAACCCCCCAGAGAGACATCTTGCACATCTTCCGCATCTTTGCATCTAGCATTCACAACCCCCCCAGGCACCCAACAAGATGTCGTGGCAAGGTACTGCCGGCCTCCTGAACCCCACCTTGGAGGTCATGAAGCTAATATCGTTACAGCTTATGTTGACACCAGGTACTGACGGCAACCCGCAACACCCACCATCACACTCGACGGACGATACGATATGCTAACGAACATCTCCTGAAAGCCTCGTCGGCACTGGCCATATTGACAAGGGAGCCATCATCAGCATCGCCGGCGACAGCGCCTGGGCCACCAGCGCCGGCTACACGGTACGCACCAAGAAGTACTCCGGCATCTCCGGGGTTGGCACGAGATCATGCCCCCGCTGAAGGGACGCTCAGAAAACAGGGGCAACCGGCAGGTGCAGCTGGCTGACGTGGGGATGTCGATTCAGATCAGCGCCGCGGAGATGAAGAACATCGCGAGCATCGTGAGCGGTGACCAAGGTGCCGTCGACAAGGCATTCGCCGAGGGCCTGCACATTGCCGGCGAGCGGTTCGTGCTCACCAAGAACGACAATGGCAGCGTCTACGCCCGCAAGGTACGAGATCGCTCTAGACGGGGACAACAGCAGCAGGCTCAATACTGATGGGGTTGTGCAGGGCCGTGAGGGCATCTGTATCTCCAAGTCGAAGCAGGCCATCCTGATCGGACACCACGGCGAGGCTGGCGTCGCAGGAAACGCAACACAGACTGTCGAGTCGCTGAAGGACTACCTCGTCGGGCAGGGTTACTAAGCGGAAGCGGACGGCGGCAGACGCGGTCAAGATCGGAGCTGTTACGATGGCAGGGCGCCGAGGGGGGAAGTGGTGTGGGCCACGCACCTTGCTGTGGCTGTGATATTGCGTCGAGTCTATAGAGCAGGCCTGAATCTGAGGAACAAACATTTTGACAGCGGGAAGGAATATCATGGTATTCTGCATACCACGCGCTTTGGACAAGAGTTGGTCTTATCGGAAGGACAAGCTTCCTCACTCCGCTATTTTTGCTGCCGGTACTGCTCTCTGAGCCGCCCTGGTTCGAATATGGATGCTTAATTATATGGGTATACCGCCGCCAATAAACGCCGGTCTATATGAGCATCATATGGCCACTACCAGCTTCCTGGTGCCTTTTGCCCCGCGCGCCAAAGATCTGGTCAGGAAGCAGCCCGTCACACTGGCAACTCGGCATTCCTCCTCGCACCAATGCCCATACGATCTATCATAATTCCAATGTACGGGCCTACGACCGGCACATTTCTTGCAAATGCGGCGATCGTGCCCAGGAAGTCCCCAAACAGAACCATTATACCGTACAGCTCGATACAGAACCCGATCAGCGGCCATCGCAACAAGATGAGGGCCAGGCCACCGAAGAAGGCGGCGGTGCCCTTTGCCTTTTGTTTGCGCGCGAAGAAGAGGACCGTCTTAGCAGGACCGATTATTATGGTGAGGCCGATCAGGAAGAGGATCTGGTTGTTGGCCCTGAGTCAGTACGGTCGGAAGGAGGGTCGGCTTGACTGTTCGCATACGTTTCCCATTGCCAGCCTGGGTTGGAGTTGCGGTCAGCGACGATTCTCTTCTTTGGACGAGGAGGACTGGACGAGGAGAGCTCACATTGCCCGGTCAAAGAACAACATCACACCTCCTATCAGGAAGAAGCCACCGCCGGAGCAGAAGGCCACCCCGATCTCTGTCGCGAGGACCCCCCGTCAGCCATCACGAAGACACTTTCCAACTACTCAAGGGTCGCGTGCCGCGGCGCGTCGAGGGCAAGGGAGTCGCATACTTTGGGCATCCGACAGCCACATCGAGGGCATCTTGACTGGGACTGGACCAACAGAGGCCCGACACACACAGTTCGATCGTTGACGAAGCCTGAATGGCTGGCTGGCTGGCTGGCTGGCTGGCTGGCTGGCTGGCTGGCGGGCGGGCGGGCAGGCGGGCGGGCGCAGGTTGGGAACTGGAACTCAGAAATGTTGAAAGGTGGTTTCTTTGCTTTTGCTCTACGTGCACCTGGACTGCAGGTGAAACAAGGATCCCTTCTGCCACAGCTGCAGTGCGCCGCGCCGCGCCGCACCTCTAAAGCTTCGACGCTGGCATCCGTACCTTTTCAGGGGCTGCGCTAACTTTGGGTGTGATCCCTGCCTGCCCGCGTGCCCGTCTGCCGAACAGCGTGGGTGGTCGCGGGGGGCTACAGGTAAAGTTATACTGATGATCTTCCCGCTTACTGACACGATCACTTCTCAACTTGATACCCCCCTTCGCCCTTCGTACCATCTTTCCGTCACAGGTCCACACCGTGCTTCCGCGCCTATGGCTCGACCGGATCTTGTCATGAACTGACTGGTCATGCAAGGATTATGATTCACCACACCATGTTCGGAGCACCCACGCAGCCGATGGGGGGTCACAGCCTCGTACGAGATGGTGACACGTCGTGATGCGACGATAAGCTCCAATGGCCTTTCCGGCTAATTCTTCTCGCACTCTGGTCGGATGGAGTCTCTAGAGGTAAGGGTCAGAGGGGCTTACTCAGGGTTCGAAGCCGCCGTGGACCAAATTTCTCTGCGCTCCCCACCGTATGCTGATCAGTAGATATTATCATACCAAAACGTTCCTTGAATCTGTTACAGGATCTTTGGCATGGCAAAAGGCAAGGTCACGATCACAGGAGCCTCGGGCTACCTAGGCTCTGCGATTCTCATGAGCGTTCTCAAGTCCGGGTACACAGCACACATCGTGGTGAGGAGCCAGGCTAAAGCCAAGCGAGTCCAAGAGGCGCCCGCCATCACCAGCCTCAACAAGGCCTCGGAGTGCAAATACTTCATCGTTCCCGATCTGGCCGTCCCAGGCGCTCTGGACGTGGCGGCAGCAGGCACTGAGTTCATCATTCATTGTGGAACGCCGTTGCCCTTTGGCGAACAGAAGGACGGCTTCATCCAGCCCACGGTTGACTGTACCCTGGCCGCGCTGCAAAGCGCACGCCGCGTCGGTACTGTCAAGAGGGTCATCATCATGTCCTCTGTCGGGGCATTCGTCAGTCCTGATATCGTGGGTGGCGACTACGAGCCGCCCGAGGAGATCCTCGTCGGCGGCCAACCTAATGAGGAGTTTGGCCCGCCCTACGTCAACCCTTTAGTCGCCTATTGCGCGGCCAAGACTGCTGCTCATAGGAGGTCAGTGGAATGGATGGAGGAGGCTGTGAGGGATGGCATCACCTTCGACCTGATCAATTTTGCACCATCCTATTGCTACGGCCGACACCCGCTCGCTACGAGCGTATCGGAACTGATGGGTACTTCGAACCAGATGCTTCTTCAAGTCATCGCCGCGGACGGCGTGAAGAGAGCACAAGGCCCGCAGCCCGCAAAGACGTTGTCTGTGGGCATCTGTCTCGACGACCTTGTTAAGGCCGTCTCCAAGAGTCTGGACCGAGAGGGCGTGAGGACGCCAGATTCCGGACCCAGTAAGGGCGTCTCGAGCTACTTGATGGCAGTCAAGTTTTCGTGGAACGATGCCTATCCTATCGTTACGAGGAATTGGTCTGGTGAGGTGAAGAAGGGGCTGCTCGCGGGCGAAGGCGACTGGCCTTCGAAGGCCAACGTCAACTGGGCCACGGACAGGTTTCACGAGACGTTTGGATTCAAGCTTGGGGGCCTGGAGGACATGCTTGGCGCCCTAGTGCCGCAGTATCTGGAACTTCTCGACAAAGAACAGGACAACGGCGTGTCTGTGTAAGTAAAAGGTTCGCGGCAATCAAGCTGAACCCAGCCGTAAAGCATTCGCACAACAGGGGAGGGGGGCCTCTTGCAAGGAGATGCCCTTACGTAAGGGGATATCTGCACGGACCACCTACCAATCCACAGCAACTATCAAAATCTCTGTCCTTGCGGATACACTTCTCTTCACCACGCACCGCAGCATACGCAGATTTTCATGTCATTGTGGCGAGCAGCGCAACCGGGCATGGCCATTATGTTGGACAATCTAAGCCGCGAGATGTATCCAGGTAGGTGCACTGCGCTATTTCCAGTCTGCGAGAGAATAAAGGGTTCTGAATTCTCATTCGGGTTCTCATCGACTTACCCTCATGCCCCGACGGCCTAGCACTCATGCTAGGCAACTGAGTTCCTGTCTCCCCCATATGTTCTCAGTGATCTGTCGGCCTTCTTTTTTTGGCAGAGAGCAACCCCTGATCACGATTAAGCCGGAGCGTCAACTGTCATCCCGTGGTCGAGAGACCTCGGGTGCGTAGTCGGGGCTTGACTTTGTTGGTCGCACATATCTTCGTCCCTCCATAGCTTCGCTTGACCGAATCGACGCGTCCTCTAGCTCGTCATGATCCGTCCAGGTTCTTAAAATCAACTACCATCAACCACCTCCCAGCGCCTTATGCCCGCATCTCAGTGCTCCCAGTAGAAACCCCCAAACGCCGTGTAAACCCTCTGTAGCTGGCGCTGCAGCCATGCCTACGAAAAGAAACCCATACCCAGCCAGAGCGCCCACCCGTCGACACCAACCGCGACCGGGACCGCTGACGGCTTTCCCCTCACTTCAGGACCGTATGCGCTCCCCTCGCCTCGAGGTACCGCTCCGCATACCCCTGCGGCAGGCCCCGTATCAGCCCGAACACCTCGGCGTTGTGGTACCGCAGCCTCGTCTTGGGGTCCGAGTAGTTCCCCTTGAGGCCCGTGACGTCGCAGTACCGCCGCTGCGGCGCCAGGCTGGGCGCGCTCTCGATGTTTGTGTACGTGGCCGAGGGCGCACCGGCGCCGCCGGCCGCGAGGCCGCCGGGCGTCTGGCCCGCGCCGGGGACGGGCCGGAGGGACTTCTCGAGGACGAGCTTCGACAGGCTGCGGGAGGCCTGCGCGAGGTTGGGCTGGGTGGCGGCCGGGGACGACGCCGCGTTCGTCGAGGCGGTGCCGTTCGCGGGCGTGCTGGTCCCGCTGGTGGAGAGGCCGTCGTCGTTCTCGGCGGCGGCGGCGGCGGCGGCGGCGGCGACGTTTGCGCTGGCGGCCTGCTGCTGGGCGGGCGTGGGCGTGGCCGTGCCGGAGCCGTTCTCCACCGGCGTCGCGGTGACGGACGAGGCCGAAGCCTCCTTGCGCGAGGCGTCGCCCAGGATCGTCTTGATGTTCTTGTTGCGCCTCTGGTTGGGCTTCCAGGTCGGGGAGCGGAAGGTCCTGTGGACGGAGTGGATGTCGAGCTCCTCGAGGAGGGCGTAGTGGGCGGCCTGGGCCTCGTCCTTGGCCTCCTTGGGGTCCTTGGGGGGCTGGTCGGTAGTGGACATGTTGGGCGGTGATGGAATCTTTGGTGGGGGGGGGGGGGTGGTTTCAGGTTCTTAGAAAATAGGGACGGGCGGGTTTATGGCTGAGGAATCCGCAAGTGTCGTTGAGAGGATGCTGTTTGCTTCCCTGGCTATGCGTCAAGCTTGTGTCTCTTCTCTCTATTTGCAAGGGCACACAGTTCTTTCCACAGTGCCGCACGGCCCTCTATCAAATGCGGTTCGCAGCGCGACGGCCTCGGCGGCAACCCTGACAACCCTCATCAACATCGGCACCAAGTGAGGCCTGAGAAAAGAAGGCTGTTCCCCACGACACATCACACCATGGTACGTCCTTGATGGGGAGACTATGAAACGAGCAGGGCAGCTATCTAATCGTCAGTAATACAGGAGAGTCCGCACGAGCACCAGCAGAACCTGCTGCTGTCTCGCATCATCACCAATGTTGTTAGTGCCCTCTCGGTCGAACCTTGACCCAAAGACCTCGCAGTGGCTGATGAGATGCCACAGGAGAAACTGAACGAGGCCGTCGTGATGATGAACAAGACGCTGCAGGTGAGAGGCGGCACTTGACAGATAACCCGCCCCACCGCTGACGGTTCTCGCTGTCCGCAACCCTAGGAGATCAACATCCAGAACATGAACATTGAGCTCGTCGCTCAGATGTTCAAGAACTACCAGTCGAACGTCTTGTTTCATCTAGAAGGTATGATAATTTCCAACTTCTGGCGTGTAAGCCATGGTGTCGCTGAGTCCCCCCTGCAGCAACGGACAACCTAAAGGATCCATCCTGATACCTATGAGGTCTGGTCTTACGTGCGATGGTTTGCGGTACGGAATAGACGATGGATGCTGTCACGGTGTGGGTTTGACCGGTGCCGCATGAAGAGGGTCTCCCGTGTCTCATGATAGAGAGACGAACTTGGAGGTCTAGGAAGCCACGGGGACCATGAAGCTGCCCGCGAGTAGTCTGCAGACGTTATGGGCATTGCTCAATGAGTATCACTGATTCAGGACGCATGATCAGGTCGGGGTGAGGGAACATGCTAGACTCTATATGCGCCAAGATTCCCTCCTGGACTAAACGGCTCCTTTAAGGAACTTCTTCGCCCAGGCCTCATACGCATCCAACATCTCCCGTGTGATCATCCTCGGCGCGGTCCTGATTTCCCGCATCAAGTCCTCCATTGTGATGCCCCGTGCCTCCTCACTCTTCGAGTCCCTCCACCACGCATTCAGACCCGCATCACTACATATCCTCGCGATCTCCGCGCCTGAAAAGCCCTCTGTCTCCCTCGCCAGGCCCTCGACGTCCACATCCGGCGCGGCGTTGCGGGCCGCCACAAACTTGCGAAAGATGGCCACCCTCGCGGTCTCGTCCGGCGGCTTCACGTAGATCAGCTTATCGAACCGCCCCGGCCTCAGCAGCGCGGGGTCGAGGGCCTGCGGGCGGTTCGTGGCAGCGAGCACCAGCACGCCCTGTGTCTGCTCGAAGCCCTGCATCTCGTTCAGCAGCGTGGTGAGCACGTTCAGCCCGCTTCCGCCGCCGGAGGAGCCTGTGCCCGTGGAGCCGAACCCGGACCGCTGGCCGCCGATGGAGTCGATCTCGTCGAAGAAGATGATACTTGGCGCGGCCTCGCGGGCGCGCTGGAAAAGCTGGCGGATCTGCCGCTCGGACTCGCCGACGTACATGTTCAGCAGTTCGGCGCCCTTGACGGCAAAGAAGTTGAGGTCTGCCTCGGTGGCCAGGGCTTGTGCTGCCATGGTTTTTGAACAGCCGGGAGGCCCGTACAGAAGGAAGCCTTTGGGCGGGTTGGGGGTGTAGCGGAGCAGTTTGTCCTTAGGGACCTGGGGAAGGAAGCGTCAGCAGGTATGATAAATGGCAGGAGTGCAGCGAGAGGGAACTCACTGTGGCGAGGGAGATGGCTTCCTGTAGGGACTTCTTGACCTCTTCCTGCCCGCCAATATCGTCCCAGTGGACTGGTGGCGGCTTCAAGTTGATGTCGTGCATTGCGGACGGCCGGATTGTCTGCATAGCTTGCAGGAGGATTGTTTCGGAGATGAATTCGTCTTCGGAGGCAATCATGCTTCCGGCGTCCTCAAGCCCCCCGAGCCTGACTTCCCACATCTCAGAAGCCTCTCCTACCAGCCTCGCCAGGTCCTTGCCATTATACGCATGAGTCCGCTCGCTCAGGCGCGTCAGGATATCCTCCCTCGAGCTCGGCGACAGAGGCATATCAAAAGTCGACAGGATGGCTCTCCTCCGACTTGTGTCCGGGAGAGGCAGGTTGATATGCTTCTCGAAACGCCCGATGTCCGTCAGGTCTTGTGGCATGTCAGTCAAGTAATCCAGGCATGCTGCGAGGACTACGACCCTGGGTCGTTCATTCTTCGCCGTGGCGTCCTCGACTAGCTTGTCCAGGAACTCGCCGACAGCCTGGATGACTGCGTTCCGGTTGCTGCGGTCTTTGCCGATGAGCTGCTCGAACCTGTCCATGACTATTATGCTAGGCTGGCTGTCCCTTGCCCGCTGAAACGTCTCGGTGATGAACGAGAGCTTATCGCCGGGCTGGATCCGATGCACTGCACCCCAGCCGGTCTGGGAGACGTGGTTAAGGAGCAAAGTCTTGCCAGTCCCGTGTCCACCGTGGATGACAAGCCCACAGGACTTCGGAGTCGCTGGAGATCGCAGTGGTCCACCCCATGTTCGAAAAAGCTTGTTCAGTTCCTGAACCTGGTGTTCAAGGCCCGCTATGTTGTCGAGCCTCAGCCGTGTAGGTCGAGCTGTTCCCTGCGCATCCCCAGTCTCGTTGACACCCCTGATCTGGACCCTTGTCGAGTCAGGGTTGAAGCGCGCGTTGACAGTTCTTGACCCATCCACGCTGCTGATTTTGAAGCTCCGGTAGACCTGGTCTTCGAATATCCTCTTGACTGTCAACCCAGGAAAGACATCGTCCAGCCCCATGAGGTGGCCCTTGATTGACCTCTCCCAGAATGACAGGTCTTCTTCCTTGATGGTCGGCTGATCCACCGTGATATCCTCCACAACGACCTCCTCGGCCTCTGATATCCTCTTGCCGTCGGTGTAGGCGATCTTGACCTGATCGCCCAGCTTGAAACCACACGCGTCCTGATAAGGCTTGCTCATCTGCGCCACGGCGCGGCTCAGCTTGGGATCGGCCGCGACCCATAGTGACGCTTCCCGCCTGGTTACCTGGCCATCTGCCAGGGTCTTCTCAATGGTGCATGGTTTCCCATCCTCAAGAGCCGTCCCTACTAGTTCATAAAGGACCTCCTTGTTGACATAGATCCGTGAGGCGCCCTTAAGCGGCTTCTCGGCACCCTTGTCAGAGGAGTTTGCGGGGATAGGCCTGACCTTGACCTCGATGGATTTCATATTATGATACGCGATCCATGAGGGCGGGGGCTGCAGGCAGAAGAAAAGCGTACGAAACGAAGGAGATCTATGTTGAGGGCGACGAGAGGCCGTGAGTCGGGACCGGAGAAAATATCAAGCCTGGCCGGTGGGGACCACTTACACGCCGGTACGTACCGGTGCTCTAAAGTACAGCCTCAATCGAGATCGATCCCTGCCGCGGCGTTCTCCAACTTTTCCCGGCCCGCAACCGCATCTCGTCCCAAGGGCCGCAGGATTCCAGAGCTCGCGACAGCAGCAACCACGGCGTCCAACCAACAGAGCCTGCCTCAGGTGACCCCTCCCCCAAGGCCCCCTCCTGACCACGGATGAGTCAACCATAGCAGGCCGTTGCATTGATGCTGCGTGGTAGGCGACTGCCGGTGCCGCAGTCTCCATTGCCCAGATGGAGGACCACAGCAACAAAACCCACGAGGACCGCCCACGCCGCGGCAGCGGCTCGTCACGGCTCCTCCTCCCCCCTCTCGAAGACCCCTCTCACCGACAGCTATGGGGCTGACCATTCAGCCCTCGGCCGGGAGTTGGAAGAGCAGGCCCTGATCCGGGAGCGAGAAGGCAGGCAGAGCGAAGAAGAGCCAGTGCCCCTGGACGAGGCGCAAGCAGAGATGCAGACGTTGGCGGCCGAACGCAGATTCCGCACATACACCCCCAGGGCCAAGGATTATTTCCTCGAGGAGGATCTCAGCGACAACTGGATTCAGATCAGTTATGACCGGCATAGCATTTATGCGTCACTACGCGTCGAGGGGCCTGATCCCGCACGAATGGGCCCATCTGCGGCCCCCCTCGAAGGGCAAGGCGACGCGCGCCAGCAGGAGGCCAGACAACCGGGAGGGCCCGCATTTGCCAGATCAAGTCTGGAAGCAGCTAAGGCTGCGATGGAGGACCAACTCAGAGAGCGCCTCATGAAACCATTCCCGGGACATGTCGATTTGGATACAGCTGGGCGCAAGCCGTTCCGACCCGCAGCGACCTCTGCCGAAGCACAAAAAGGCTGGCGCTTGGTGTGGCGCAAGGTTGGAGCGCGGGAAAAGAACACCCCTCTCACCGAATCTCGGGCAAGGGCACTATCCAGAAAGTCCACCCCCATATATCAAAATCTGATATTGGCTGGACGTAAGCCATTTCAGGATGCGGGAACTTCTGCCGAAGCACAGGGTGGCAGTGAGCAGACGCAGCCTAAGGTCGTGGCCCCAGGAAAACAGCATGGCACCCCGGAAGCCCCTGAGATCTATGATGCAGCGACAAAGGACCGGGCGGGGAAGAGCCCCTGGCAGCACTACTCCCATGAGCCATCTTCGGGCTTGGCTGAACGCGAGGCATTCCAAGCTCGTGGCGACTCCGGTGAAGCACGTCATGGCGTGCCTCGGGATGGTGCAAAGATGCCGACCGTGGAGAGGAAACTTCCCCCCATCTCGGATGCGCAGCTGCGAGCCGTGGCACGTCAACTCGGAATAGAGCTGTCCCGTAAGCAACCCACCGACGTGAAGCGGGAAATCTCTCGAAGGATGGGGTTGAAATCCTGGGATGGAGCACCTATAGAGGCACAAGAAGCCAACACCGCGGCACCCAGAGTCGCCAACCCTGCAGAAGGTGCATATCGTACCGTTGTAGCTGACTCGCCCAAGGTCGAGTCTCCCGGGTTGGCCCAGAAGCCTATCCCAAGAAGACCTGTTGGACTTCCTCGTACAGAGCAGAGCCATCCACCCGAGGGGACGGCTCCGTCTCCGCACTCTTCTCAGTCCTTCGAATCCCAGAAGACTCAGAATGGCGCCAATCTTGATGTGCGGCCTTCTTGGCCGCCTTTCGACAAGAATGCGTCAGTGAACACGGATTTTCGATCGGAGCAGGTGAAGCATGTGCCTTTCGGAGAAGCCGATAATGCTACTATGGCTACGCTCGGCTTCGGGGACTCCAAGCGATTTCAGCCCATGACCAGAGCAAGAGACTCGGACTTGGGCGTGGAAGGGCAAGGGAGCAGCTCCGAAATCCCGAGTGAGGTCGACCAAACCTCCCTCGACAAGACTGCCAGACCCGGCGAGCCATCGGACATGGCACGCTCCATCTTTAAGATGTTGTTCCCGGAGGAGGCCAGGCATAAGGGCAGGGGCTTGAACCCAGTGCTTGCGAGCCTGAGAGATCGCCCGTCAGAAGTGGGCGGTGACGTTGATCCGAGAGCCAGATACTTCATCGACATTTCCGCGAGGCCGAGGAATGCCTCTAGGTCTATATACAAACGTCTGTTCCCCGATCAGCTACCCAATAGCCCAGCTACGAAAGACGAGCCACGAGAAGCGCCTGAACACCTACAGAACCTATCCAGTGATCCCCTGCTCGTATCCCTACGAAACGAAGTGCGCAACTGGATTCCCGAGGACGATAGAGAGAACATAACCGCGCCTGAAATAGGTGAATATGGCTCGCACTCCACCGTGGTCGTCGTCTCAGGCGTGAGCAACTCGCTCGTCGACACCGACTTCTACCGCGTCATCCCGGAAGGCAAATACGTCGAGGGCTGGGGCGGCGGCCTCGTGAAAGTGGTCCAGGCGCGCGACCCTCTAACATACGAGCCCATGGGCCAGTACTTCCTCATGTTCCACTCGCGGCCCCCGGCAGTCGCCTACGCCGAAGAGGTGAAGCGGCTACACGACCTCAGCCGCCGCCTCTTGCACTCCGCCACCCAGTCCGGCCGGACACCCGCGCGCGGGCCGCTCGCCGCCGCGCCTGCGAACCCGCAGCCCTTCCTCACTGACGACGAGAAGGCCGCCGTCCAGTCCTTCACCATCTGTCCGCCTACCGCCCCGCTGCGCATCAGCGTCCGCATGTGGGGCACCCAGATGGTCGGGCAGATCGCCTCCAAGGCCAACATCGCGGATGTGGTCCAACGCCTACGGCCAGAAGCCGAGACGCCCGCCAAGGTATTGATAGCCATCAACGGCGGCACGGCCTCCGGAGGCGGACTGACGACGGCCGAACTCTGGCTGACGCTGCGGGACGACGGGCGGGAGAGAGGCACGCCGTGGGCGCTGACGAACCTCAGGGAAGGGATCCGGCCGGTGAGGGTCAAGGCCGTGACCGAGGGCCAGGAGATCAAGGTGACGGCGGAGGCGGTGGATGCACCGCTCCCCGGCGAGGTCTATGACCAGCCCCAGGTGGTGGGAGAGCCGTCCGCCGCCGAGACGGCCCCGGTGGGCGCCGCCGGCCAGGACGAAGGCTCCGGCGGGGGGGACCGCGGCGCGGAGCAAGAGGAGAGGTCCAGCCGGTTCGTGCTGACGTTCAAGCAGCGCGCCATCGCGCGGCGGTTCGTCAGGTGCTGGCACAAGCGCCCGATCTACGACGGGGAGCTGCAGAGGACCGTGCTCGTCGACGCCGTGGCCCTGATGTAGCCCTGAGGTAGGGCGCGGGCATGGCAGGATAATGCGCGAAACAAGATACCATATAGATAGAAGGCATCCTCCGCAACGATATTACGGCTTGATACCCCGAGAATTGGTTTGTCTATCTCGGGGGTTCTGGCCTTGTCGACCAATATTTCACAAGCCGGGCGACAGGTGCATGTGGAGGGTGGAGCAGACCACGACAACACCATAAGTCTTCACACCAGATCATGTGTGTATCATCGTTGTAACAAATTTGTCTTTACAACCCAGAAATAGCCACTAACTCCTTTGGTTCCAAATATTTGCACTTTCCGGTTTACCTCCGCCATAACATGGATAAAATAAAACAACAACAACAAAGAGAACAAGGCCGCTCCTCTGCTCGTTCACTGCTCTATGGAAAAGGGGGGGGGGGGGGGGGGGGGGCGGATTGTTTGAGTTTGGGGGCGGGCCCCCCCCCCCCCCCCCCCCCCACAGAACAAAGAAAACAAGAGGTGTTGGTGGTGGGGCGG